>OY293304.1:88617303-89109984 GCA_958502075.1 Orchestes rusci | reverse complement strand
TGACTCACGATTGATTTAAGTAGACTTGTCCCTTATGACAATATTCTCACTTGTCATCACTGACCGTGACATTTCAGTTAACGTTGCCAACTCGCAAATGAATATGTACACCTCCTAATTACACTCTTTCAGAATATAGGTAAGTTATCAGATCACGTTTGATTTAAGGCAGAATGGATATAGCAAAAAATAGCCTCAAATTAAAGTAAGTGATTAAAGAACCGCTAAGCGATTTTTCCTGAAACTGTATCGTTTGTAAAAGTAGCCCGTTTGCGATAAATTGCCAATATGGCCATACTGTTTTTCTGTAGCAATTTACGTCACAATGAGATGCGCGTTGGCATACCTTGTTTTTTTCTACCATGCCAACATCTATAAAATCTCCTTTTCAGCATTGAGAGGTGAAAAATGTCATTTTTCGGATCCCATTTGGACTAAAAATACGCAAGTATTCGGTCAAAGATGTAAAATATGTTGAAGATGTGGACTATTCGAACTTAGCTTGTAAAAGTGAAAAATATGACACGTTTCGATAGACACCTGTGTTCAGGACCCGTATTCCGTGTACCTGTGAAATTCTAGCAACATGTCGCTTTCCCATCATTTTTACACAGAGAGCGACGTGTTGCTATGGAATTCCACAGTACACGGAATCCCGCCCCAGATAGGCCAATCAATAAATGCTATGTCTTAGTAGTGTTCAATTTTATGAATAACGATAGAAACCTAACTCACTCGTTTTTTCTTACTAAATTTATTCTGGAATTATTGTTCGAAAATATCATTATTTGAACAAAATTCAGAATACATTATATAGGGGAAAGCGGGGCAGAACGGGGTGGCGGGGCAGGGCCCCCATCAAAATGCGAACGTGCAGACGGAAACATCCGAACTTGCACTGAAGGTCACCCCAACGCATCGGTTACATGTTAGCTACGACGTACGACTCGTCAGTCTCGTAAATTTTCGTGTAAATTTGTAGTTTTTGGCGTCCATTTTAACCACCGTAAGCAATTTTTTTATCAAATTGTAATTTATTTAAATTATGTACTGCAAAGAACGTTTGTTTAACGACATTTTTAGCATATTAGCCTTGCGCTAGTATAATCAGCTTTCATCACCATTGCACGCTTCCTGACGAATCGGTGAACGAGCCAGTGTCAGGATAATGTAAAAGAAATTATATTAAAGTGTAAACAGGACAGCATCATAAAAAGTGTGTGAGTCAGGGATGATGAGGAACGCAGGTGCATTTTGGATATAACGGTCATTCTGAATTCGGGATTCGCCTATTCACGTTCTGTGGTATTTGATATCATTATTTTTGAAGATATACGTTAAGATTGTTCAATTAGTATAGATTAATCCGCTCATAGATCACATTTCAGGTGTGGGGTGGACAATTTAGTGGCTATTTACCTATTATTTATCTAGTGCCTCAGTGTTTTTGTTACGATTAGTTGTGTTAAGTGTTCGTTAAATAGTTAATTATGGGTCGACGTCGTCATGGTCGGATTCTAGTGAGTCTGAAAAAGATAGTGTTACGGATAGTTGGTACAAAAGTCGTTCTTCAAATGCTCAATCAAAGAAAACCGGAACGGGTTGATGACGAGCTCTTAGACGGGGGTAAGTCGAAGAAACTCAAGTTAAGTAGTAGTAGCAATGAAGGAAGACTGTCGCGAACGTCTCATCTAGAGGTTGCATGTGAAAGGGACTCTAATACGCCACCAACATGTAATGTTCACATAGTTTGAGCAACGCCAATATTGCCAATTCGCCCTCCACATCTTCAGTTGAGTCACGAGTAGAACGATTAGAAGAACTATTAGAAGTTATTGTTACGCAAGGACGCCAATCGAAAAATCGTCAGGTGGTATCCTCGAGGAGTGATCTTATTCCAGCATTCGATCCTGAGAATGAGCAATGAACAGCACTCCAATGGCTGGAGAAAGTGGATCAAATAAGAAAATATAAATCGTTGAGATGACGTCACCACTATATACCAGGTGCAGTCAAGACTTACTGGAAATGCGCGAACTTGGTACCATAGCTTGAACGGTTATCCAAGTACTTGGGTTGAATGGAAGACGTTGATTGCCAAAACGTTCCCAGATAACGTTGATTATGCTACAGCATTGCGCAAGATGTTGGGGAGGTCAAAACAACGGAGTGAAACGATGACCAATTATTATTTTGGTGAATTGCTCAGGACTTGTCGAATAAGTGGTCGTGATGCAGTTTCTTGTATTATTGATGGCATTCCGAATAATAACATTCAGAATGCAGCACCAGCGGGTCGTTACGTAATACCCGAAACTTTATACGAGGAGTACTTGTCACCTTTACGAGATGACAGCATATATAGCGATGTTAACGAACGTCAAGATCGTCGTATTACAACAGTTAAGAGATTTAGAAGAAATAAGGAGATACCCCACCATAGTAATGAGCAACAAAAATCGGCTGGAAGTGCTGGATGTAACGTACAACGCTTCAATTGCAAAAGGATTGGTCATTTCCAAAGTAAGTGTCCCCAAAAGCGTGTTGAATGTACAAGATGTCACTTACTGAGGCACGAAGCCAGTAACTGTTACGTGGGCGTGAAATAAAAACGTCCAGATGTAGCCTCTACGGGTAACTTTTTGAACATCTTACAAATTCCGAGTATTGGGGATACGTTCACTTGCTATTTCATTGATTGCGTAATTAATGACAAAATCTTGAGAGGGTATGTGGAATCTGGTTGTGGTGCAATTACTATAAAAAATTCGGATGTTGTTAAGCTTAGGTTAAGGCGTCAAGCCACTTCAGCTTGGTTACGTGGATATGCGGGTGAACTTGACGGTTGATTTAGCTTCCGCTCATATTGAAGCCTTAGTTGTGCCTGATGTATCATGTATCCAATATGTATCCATAACTATAGGTCAACCATTTGTTAACCATAAAAATGTTGCGGTAGTTATACAAGGCGATCAAGTTAGATTATTCAATACGAATTGAATCATTCCAAGTATTTGTCCATACCTGAAAGATTTTTCTACAAGGAAGATTAATCTTTATACTGTGGAAACAACTGTCATTCCTTCATATAACATTGGTTATGTCTCAGTCTATAGCAACGAAGATGTGGATGATGTATTTGTCGATCTACAGTATAGAGATATATCTGGAAAGTTTCATGTTATCCCAAGATGTGTAACAAATTTACGTCAAGGTGGTTACGTATGATTCATCAGAAGTTGAAATTTGTTACAAAAAGGGACACATAATTGCTGGAGGGCTCACTTGTTACGAAGATGTTAACCCATCTTTCGAACCGGTTGTGCCAATGGATATTGTTACGAAGTACAAAAAGCTCTCTCTAAACGACATTAAAGAACAACTTGAGTTGTTGAATATTTTGAATGAGTATCGTAATTGCTTTGCAATAAATTCTGACGAGGTTGGCAGGACGAATGCAACAACAATGTCAATCAAGTTAGTAGATGATTCGCCAATTACGTATCGTCCCTACCGAATGGCGTATAGTAAACGCGAAAAAGTCAGGGAAATTGTTCAAGAATTAAAAGATAACGAAATTATACGTTACTCAATTTCACCATACTCAAGCCCTATCCTTCTTTTTAAGAAAAAGAATGGGTCTCCACGCATGTGCATTGATTATCGCGCATTAAATCGAAAGACTGTAAAGGCTAAACACCGCTTACCAAGAATTGATGATCTTTTGGACTCTTTGAAAGGAAATCAATATTTCACCACACTAGATTTAGCTTCTGGGTATCACCAGATTCCACTAGCTGAAGATTCCGTTGCAAAAACAGCTTTCGTGATGACGGATGAACATTATAAATTCTTAAGAATGCCTTTTGGTCTTGTCAATGCCCCAGCTGTTTTCCAGAGAACAATTAACCAAATATTGGGACCGTTACGTTTTGGCCTCACCATGAGATTGAATAAGTGTTACTTTTTACAAGAGTGCATTGAATATTTAGGACACGAAATTTCTAATTTGGGTATACGTCCAGGAAGTTGTAAAATCAAAGCAGTATCTGAATTTTCTCCGCCTAGAAACGTGCATGAGGTTAGAAGGTCCCTGGGTCTAGCTAGTTACTTCAGAAAATTTGTAAAAGGTTTTGCAATAATAGCCCGCCCTCTGTCGTCTCTGACTAAGAAAAATTGCAACTTTGTATGGGAAAATGAACAACAAAAGGCTTTTGACATATTGAAAGTTAAGCTAATAGAACGACCGATATTGGCAATTCATGATAGAAACGCATATACGGAGGTTCACTGCGATGCAAGCAAAATAGGATTAGGAGCAATTTTGTTTCAACGCCAGGAAAATGACACACTACGACCAGGACCCGTATTCCCGTTCTCTGTCAGAAAAAGACACGTTTTCAAAACGCACAGCCACCCGTCACGCAAAGCAAAAGCGGCGAAAGTTCGATGTACGTATTCGCGTTGCTGAACGTATCGATTTTACAGAGTGCACCAAGCAAACGCTGGCAACGGTTTATTGTTCGGGTATTTGAGACGAAAGTGACAGTGACACTTCTGGTCTGATTTTTTAGTTTGACAGTTTGAGTGTTTTACAGCTATATGCACCGTACGTGAGCTTAGCCAATCTCGATTAATTTTCAAAGTTAGATTAAGCGGTGTTTTGTATGCACCAAAGAATTCGCTGCAAGGATCGTTAATCCCTGGTGAGACTTTTGACATTGTCACAAAATAACCTAGAAAAACATATCAATTACAATTTTGAAATTTATGTTGAGTGATTTGTATTGAGTTTTGCTATTTGCTTGCAAGTTTTAATGAAACATGAGCAACTATATGGATCAGTAACATACGCAAGCCTGATATGACGTTTAGCAAACATTAGCCAAGGGGGTTTTCTTGTAAATTCAATATTTGGTGTAGGTATCAATTTTTATTCTTGAATCATTTCTATATTTGCTTTTCCTCTTTCAGCAAGAATAAGAATCCCATCCACCTGATGATAAATAAAATCATCACTTTTTACAACACAAAAAAATATATTTTATAAGAAACAAGTGGTTAATTAAATGATTTTCTAAGGAATGCCCCGAGGAATGCCCATTGATAAATTGTCAATATTTTATAATTCTCAAACTCATTATCTACTTTGAAATTATTACAAATATGTACAACTCTTGGAAAACGCATCGTTTGACAACTCAAGAAAAGAGGAAAAACAAATATAATTAAAATAATTTCTTATATAGTTGATAAAAACACAAACCTTCTTCTATTGGGATATCTGTTATAAATTGGGACTTGGATGAAGTCAAGAAAATTGAATGAAAAAATCTCATTTGGGAAAATAAATGAAAAGTGATCAGTTTCAAAGGTTTTTACTTTAGTTTATCTTGTAGAGATGATTAGTATAAACTTGAAATTTTGAATTGAATTGGAATAAGACAAAACTTCCAGATAGGTAGCCATTAGATACCTCTACAGGATATAGATAGGTAGTTACCTACTTTGAACACCAATCCAAATTGAGTCGATCGATTGAACGATAAAAAATCAATGGTGAAATATGCGGTAGATATCCGAGTGTGATAGATACACTGTTTTTTTTGTACCTACCCACAAAAATAGGTACCTATTCAATTCAATATTCTATTGAGCAATTCGCATTATTATGAGTGTATTGTGGAGCAATAAATATTGCTTGATATTGAGATCTATTTTGTATAGTACTCATTGACTATACCTATTGGAATTGGAAAAGAATCCTACTCCAATCGATGATTTTCTAAAAATCTGAATAATCCCCCGTTGATATTTCACTCTCATAGTTTTGTCTTTGGTCGCAAAACCTCAAAATCTGTGGGAAAAACATAAACAAATGAAAGACTAGGTTAGAATTCGTTGAAATTCTTCGATTAAGCCTAGAAAATGGGGCGATCAGAGTTAAGCGAGCGATTCAGGCTTATGCGCTGCGGTGCATCCAAAAATTGGAATAAAATCGCGATAAAGACTTCATCCGGATTAGATTTCTACGGTGCATATAGGTGTTAGTTTTTGTTATTTCTTCGATTAATCAAGTTTTAACAGACCAATATTAGCTCAAAATGTCCAAAAAACGGTTATCAGGTACTCAAAAAAATGTTTTGGTCGAGTTTGTGGAAGAGCACCCCGGACTTGTTACGCAAAAGCACACAAATCAATTCACCAATGTGTATTCACGAAAACTATGGCAAGAGCTTGCCAAAAAGTTGAACGCGATTCCAGGAGCAACAAAAGAATGGAAAGAATGGAGAAAGGCATGTGATTCCAGGCACGTCCAAAATTGATAAACTTTTGATATTTCAACAATACTTATGAGCATCAGTGTTGTAATGGATTAGGTAGAAATAATCAATCAATTTTCACAACAAAATAGTTAATCTGGTATAATTTTGTAATATAACATACCCGGGTTCGTTCAACAAAGTTGAATGAGGTAAATTTAATGACGTTCATGACGAATACCTACGTTGGACCTACGTTGTGATGACTCCACCTTCCAAAAATTTACTTACCCCGAATGCGCCCGACAAAACAATAATTTGGGAAATTTGAGGATATTGGGATGTTAATTAAAACGCAACGTTCGTAATACACCTACTTTATTACAAATGTGAATGAAAAAGTGAAAAATAGTGCCGTACTCAGCCTGGAATTCATGTGGGGAAAGAGCACGGCAGAGAAACCCACAATCGCAATTCCAAAAACCGAACCATGCTGTACAACTGTTTTGTATTTTTTTCAATCAATAAATTACTGTTTTTCCGCGTCGAAACTGCAGTCCCACATTTCAAAAACACAATACGTACAAGCAAAACTGAAGAGTTGTTTGTTACTGATCCTTTATAGACTTCTGAGGTCCCTGGATTGCGGAAAACTACTCAGCCACTGTGTGGGTCTTAGGAAGAATATCTCTAACTTTTGTTTACTTGTTTGTTAGGATATTCATCCGTCACGGTGTATAGGAAAATGTTAGTAGATTCACCAAGGCTCACACATACCCTCAATCATACTATAATTACAATCCCAGCACGGAAACTTAAGTAATAATTGAGTTTTTCTAACTGACGTCCATCTTTGACCCGTAGTCGTATACAGCATTAAACGGTTTCTTTTAAACACTCACATGTTATTCAAAACAAGACAAATTGTACCACAGAATAAATGATATATAAGGACAATCTTCAAGACATATAGTATTAATATAGAGTTCGTTTTACTGACCTGTAATAATACGTTATCACCATTTTTCACAGCCCTTTTAACGCCCCTATCATACATGCTCTCTCGCTGACCGGTACCCTCGTACTCCTCCTGCGCACGAATCACGTGACAGGAAATCGATACAATGATGATGCTCGTTAACGACTATATTTGACTGATTTTAACTGACAGTGTGATTGATGATACCTAATTAGAGAGGACGGTATTCCTCAATTTGTTTATGATGAATAAATTATCTAGTCAATACAAATTATCATGGAGCATGAAACCGGAAGTATCCAGATTTCCTATTCAGTTATCAACAATGAATAATGGGGTAATTTTCATTCAACGTGCGTTATCTAAAACGATGCAAGTTGTAAAAAAGTTAGGTTTTACTTCTTCAAATTGTAGTCATGCAAAAAAAAGTCGTAAGAGGGAGAATACTTGTCTCTTATTCTTTTGAATTTTAGACCTGGAGTGATATGAAGACCAGGACTAAAAAGAGGAAGGCGGATAATAGAAAGGAAGCAAATAAAACTGGTGGTGGGCCGAATCTAGCTGACCCAATGGATTCTCTGGATGATAAAATTTTGGACATTATTGGTATGATAATATTTTCAGCAGGCCGTATAGATTTATGGGAGAAATTTGAATCATGTGAAATTAAATGATACCTTCAAATTAACATAAACAAGCCCAAGGGTAGTTTCACTTTTAAAAATCAAATACTTACATAAAATTCATTAGGTATCAATTTTCATTTTTAATGAATTTATTTTATGACAATTAACATAGTTCTGAGTTGCTTATTGAGATTGGGTGTATTTATTCTTCCTTTTCACCTTAATTTAGAATGCTATTTCTGTCCTTTCCTTTCTCTACAAGCTTCTCACATCCAAGAAATCAGGATTAATTACTCCTTTTTATTAAACAGGTTTATCTTCATCATTATTATCAACTTCTTTCTTTAAAATTATAACCTCTTGAATAATTTTTCAAAAATTACTAATTTGAATATTTGTTCCAACAGGGGGGGAAGTATTGATAAAAGGAATGCCAGTTTTTGAAGTGGGACTTCCAATTCCCAAAATCAAAAATTTAGAAGCAGCGGAGGATATTGGTGTTCTGAAAGAGGATCACAGAGAGTAGGAGAAGGAAAACATTGCTCCAAAAGCAAAAATTACAAAGAGGGTGAGGCCGGCAATGATTCGCGCTACTACTACTAGAAGACAGACTTCTGCGCAAGCATCAATAAGGGCTGCGAATGAGCTTGTGGATGCCCAACTGCAGTTGGTGCAAGCCCAAAACAGTTTGAATAAAATTAAAGAAAATTATTATGAGAAAAAGTTAGCAGTTATGGAGAAAATTGCTGCAAGCCTTGATAAAATATCAACTCATTTTTGTAAATAGTTAAGGGTTGTTTGTACATTTTTTTGTTGGGTTGTGCAATTTATATTTACTTTGAGTTTTCAATATTTGTGATCTATTTATAGCTTTTTTTTGGTTCCAAATTCATACAGTTCCGAACTGTTCTACACATGTGCACTTTAATGTTGCCATGGTAATATTCAAGTGCGCATGTGTAGAACAGTTCGGAACTGGTTTGGAACCGAAATAACTTGTAACCACAGACCTTTTATCTAATTTCTAGAAAGACCTATTGAGTTCTCATTCTGTTGTTCATTTTTTTGGCTACTTACGTTGAATGTTTTTGAATAAGTATTTTTTTTATTAATCTTTATATTTTCGACAACTATTATAGTTTTCATTTTTCTAGCGAGAATTATTCCTTACTTTTTTGGCTTTTCGCGTTAAATGTTTTTGAAAATGTGATTCATTTATCTTTATATTTTGTAAAAATATTATTTTGATTACCCATATTTTTAAGAATATTTATTTCCATATTTTCTTCGCATTGTGAACACCACTTCACATAGTTAACAAATTATAAATGAATAAAATAAATTTATGTAACAAGATTTTTATTGGGTGAACTCCTTCATTATTTGTCTACAAAAGAAATACAAGTTTAACAACTGCACACTAGCAAAATCTTTAACATGTTTAATGACAACTACAGGGTCTTTGATTATATTTATGTGGCTCATAGGGCTTTTATTTTTCGAGATGGAAAAAAGAGTTTTGTATAAAAGTTTTAGGTTTTTTTCTGTTCTTCTGTAGTTTTCAAAAAACAAAAAAATGTGGCATCGATAAATGAAAAAAATTAGACAACTTTCTCATAGTAGGTCCTATTTTTTCGGCAAGCAGACTTTTTTATGAAGGATGACTTTTTTTCGTATATTTTGATTTTTGGTCCATTTCATCTCTTGTTAACCGCATCCGCAAACAAACTGTATATTTGGAATCAGGAAAAACACATCTTTCATTTTAGCGCATAATATACAGCTGGTTCGTAAAAAAACTGGTATTGCTCATAGAAATGTTTACAAAATTGAGCAGTGTAATATTTGTTTTGACAAAACTATACGACAGTGACATGTCATTCAAGTGAAAAGTTTGGGTATGTTATGATGTATGTATGTAAATAATTGATTTGAAGCAGGTAGATTTGCAAATTTTGATACACACAATCGATCAATTCAATATTTTCGCTTTAGTTCCTGTTCTCATGTGAGGATTCATTTGAAAAAAATATTCAAAAGTATCAACCTGGTAAAAATATGACGTCATGCTTTTTTGTTTTGTCAAAACAAATATTACACTGCTCAATTTTTTGAACATTTCTTTGAGCAATACCAGTTTTTTTACGAACCAGCAGTACATTGAGTTCCATTTAAAAAAAAATGTAGTTGTCTTAGTTGTCTGAATTTTTCCATTTAAAGATGCCACATTTTTTTTTGAAAACTGCAGAAGATAACATAGAAAAAACCTACAACTTTTATATGTAACTTTTTTTCCATCTTAAATTATAAACGCTCTATGGGCCACGTAAATATAATCAAAGACCCTGTACATATTGGTAATGTTGTTTGTACATTTTCAACAATCATCTAAATTCTAAAATGTATCTGCAATTTTCAAAAATAATTTCTTGCTAGAAAATTTCTTACTTGTCGACCTCTTTCTAAGAGATTATTTGCATTATCACCTCTTTCTATCATCAGTGCATTATCAAAATTATTAATATCCATATGAAGGTCAATATCGACATCTTCCTCATTATATAATGGTATATCATTATCCACACATATGTTGTGTAAGATTGCACAAGAGTTGACAATCTTTACAGCTGTTACTGGTGCCTAAAGCAAAACCCTGTCCTTCAATAGACATCAAAATCTATTTTTCAACAGCCAAAACACTGTTCTATTGACACCCTAGT
Source organism: Orchestes rusci (assembly GCA_958502075.1). Lineage (NCBI taxonomy): Eukaryota > Metazoa > Arthropoda > Insecta > Coleoptera > Curculionidae > Orchestes > Orchestes rusci. The sequence goes on along the minus strand of OY293304.1, from coordinate 89,099,396 downwards.
TTTCCTAATATGTTCGTTAAATCTTGCTTCTGCAGTGTCAGGCTGTGGTTCTGGCACGTAAGGGGTTATCAACCATGGCCGCAGTGGGTATCCAGAATGGCCTAAATGATTATATTTTGATCATCAGTTTCTATATTGAATAAAAATGCAAAATGTACCGATCAAATAAAAATTGCCCATCTGATTTTCTGGCAAAGTCCTAAGCAACTGTTCTACCTTGGAATGTCGCCAAATAAAACTGTCATGCGTACTGCCAGGATAACGAGCATCAACATTCAAAATTTTCAATCTTTTATCACAAATCTGAAAAAATATTTCAATGATTAATGATATAATTTGGTTTCAAGTTATAGCCAGTTTGGAACAGTTCTAGAACCGACAACACATGCGCAATTGAATATCACCATGGTAGTATTGAGGTGCGCATGTGTAGATGGTTCTAGAACTGTTCGGAACTTGCAATCTTAGAACCAAAATTGGGCTATTGATGATATGGTTGTGGTTTAAATCACATTGAATTTCAATCTTACCATCTGGACAGTTAAAGAATGAAAATTGTTTCTATTCACATAGATATGCTCATTTTCCACAGGGCTGACAATTGCAATGTGTGTGCAATCAATGCATTCTATAATTCCAGGAATATGGTACTTTGCAAAAAATCTGTAAAAAATAGAGACATCTAGGTATTGATGAGAATTTACTATACTACCAGTAGGTAGGTATAATAATATGTAGTTAACAGTAGTATACTGCTATAAGAATATGACAAGCAAGACGTATTGCATACCTTTCTCTGTTTTCTGTCAACTGGTCAATGGTATTGGGAAAACTTATATATCTATTTAGAATTTCTGAGTTGTTAAAAGCATCCAAAACTTCATGTAAGCATTTAGATACAGATGGCTGACTGATGGTCACCGTGTGGTTTCTGCCTACATCAAGCTGGTAACTCCCACCAGCAAAGAAACGAAGAGCAGACTGTATCTAAAAAAATATATTTCAAGATCTTCAACAGACTTCATTGTCCAATTTCTTTTTTATATAACAGGTGTAGGTATAGCTTTTTTATAGCAGTTTAATCAAAGACCTACATATAGATATAGTATCAAAGCTAAAATTATTTAAACACAAATCAGCTGCCAAGATAAAACACTGGCAAATCTTGGTAAGTAAATAATATCTAGGTATACCTATAATAAACTCAACAAATCATTTTGTATCTTGGTTTTATTGATTAATTCAAATACGTAAATTATTTATATTATTAATTTTTGATATTATATCCTAACCTTGACTGTATTGCTTATAGCATGAGATCTATTACGCTGCAGTAGAAGTGGTTGCAACAATTCCTCCAAATTTTCGACATCTGCTTTTCTCAAACGAAATAATTTTATAAAATTGAAGTCGGACATTTCAAATGGATCGTCAGCCTCAAATCGTTGCCTCTCCACATTCTCAATGTTTCTTATCAGATTACCACCTATAAACTGGTATGCCATCACTAATTTACTTTAATATGAACAATAATAAACATATAAATACACTAAATCACTCTTTAAAACGTCTTCCCAAATTTGTTGCAAATACAATCACCTAAAAACACGACACAAAGCGTCAAGCGATTATCAAAAACAGCAACCAATTGGTAGGTGTTTTCAGAACGATCAACGCATCTGACAAGCGGTAAGCGTAAAACGAACGGGAATACCATTTTGAAAGTGACAAGTGCAAATGACGTCATATTCGTTAAGCGACTCGAAACGCTTTGCGTTTTTGGAGAACGGGAATACGGCCCCAGTACAATAGTTTAGCCGTACCAATACGCAAGCGGAACAGACATATCATTCGTAAGAGCTGGAAACTCTCGCGGTTGTGGAAGCACTGAAGAATTCAAAGTTGTGTCCGATTGCAATTTCCCACGACATACTTTAATGAAAAGAGATCTTGTCGGACGTATAGCCAGATGGTGGTTGACCATCCAAGATTACGATTTCGATATTGAATATCGTGTGGTTAGTAGAATGCTTGTTGGAACCTTTGAAATACTGAACGTTAATGTTTCGGAAGAAGACTGGGTACACAGCTACAAGATGAAAGTTGTCGGAAAATTATGGAAATATTGTCACATCCAGCAACTGATAAAGAATCGAGTGATATACATGACACGTATTGCTTAAAAGACAATCGTCTTTATCGCAAAACCGACAATGGTCAAAGATGGGTGATTCCCAAATCAGCACGACGTCGAATTTTGATGTATTATCACGATGGAGCTGGCCACTTTGCCGTAGATAAGACATGAGATGCCGTAAGTGCTAGATATTAGTTTCCATCTATGAGAGCCTATGTAAAGAATTACATAAGATCATGTCTTGGTTGTCTTTATAACAAAGCACCTTCAGGTGAGAAGCCTGGTCGACTTAATCCAATTGAAAAACAAAATATCCCAATGGATATTCTTCACGTTGACCATCTAGGTCCCTTTGTTACGAGTGTGAAAAAGAATGCCTACCTGGTGGTGATAGTGGATGCATTCACCAAGTTTGTATTTATAAAAGCTGTTGCAATCACCAAAACTTAACCCGTAGTTCGTTTTTTGGAAGAGATAATAGGATTGTTTGGTGTACCGCGAAGAATCATATGCGATAGGGGAACAGCTTTTACGAGCAAACGTTTCACTAGTTTTTGTCAAGAATTTAACATAAAACGTGTGCAGTGTGCTACAGAGACGACCCGTGCGAACGGCCAAGTTGAACGTATGAATCGTACTATTTTGTCAGCTTCAACGGAAGTAAAACTCGATGGGATGACACAATTAGTAGGGTGAAGTGGGGAATTAATTCAACGGTAAATTCCACCACTGGGAAAACCCCTTACGAGGTTTTTAAACGACTTTTAACGGCTCCTTTCTTTTTAACGACTCCTTTCTTTTTAACGACTCCTTTCTCACAGCTGTATTTGTAACCGATGATAGGGCAGACCTAGAATTGTTACGAGATAACGGACGTATCAAATATCACGCAAGAATCTCAACGCCGACAGAAAGAGTACTACGATAGAAGGCATGCTTCTGTAACAAAGTTTAAGGTTTGTCACGGGTGAAATTTTCACTACGAGTTACTATGGTTTTATTGGATCTTTTGTTCGTTTTAGCAGCTAATTTTACCTTTGATTCTGGTTCCATTTTCATCACTTTTCAATAAGTTCAGTTAGCCTGTTTTGTTCATGGATCGTTGTTATCATCATTATTCATCTTCAACAATCTTTTTCCACCCAACTCAATTAACTCGGTTGATTAATTGCACTTCAATGTTTATTTACGTTTTGGACAGTATTGTTTGGCAAGTGACATGTCATTCATCAGGTTTTCTATCTACGTGACAGTGTTGCCGGACTTGAGATGATTTTTTTTTGTAAAGCAATGCTTAATAAAGAATTATTATTCATTTGGTTAAAGGAATTCTTTTATTATCGTTCTCGTACCCACAACAACTGCAATAAGACCCAGTAATGCCTTGTAATCTCTATCCTGTTTTCTTCGCCCAACAAGGTGTAGTTTTGTTCGTTTCTTGCATGTGGAAAATTGGTTTTCCACGGTTTTCTACACCCAGGGACAAACGAGCATAGTGGTAATCCGTGTCAACTGACCTGCCCTCACTTATGTCATTAGTCGCTTTTTATTTGCATAGATCAGTTCATTTTTAGATGAACTGACCTAAAATGATCTGATCCAAAAACCTTCAAATAAAACTGCATTTGTTATTCCGTCATTGGTTTCGGATCATGTCACTGTCAGTGTCATCATTTTTAGCAAAAAAAAGCTTTTTCCTTCAAAACATTGGATTAAGAGCAAATATTTTATATTTTTAACACCTATATGCACCGTAGAAATCTAATCCGGATGAAGTCTTTATCGCGATTATATTCCAATTTTTCTATGCACCGCAGCGCTTAAGCCTGAATCGGTCGCTTAACTCTGATTGCTCCATTTTCTAGGCTTAATCGAAGAATTTCAACGAATTCTAACCTAGTCTTTCATTTCTTTATGTTTATCCTACCAGATTTTGAGGTTTTGCGACTAAAGACAAAACTATGAAAGTGGAATATCAACGGAGGATTATTTAGATTTTTAAAAAATCATCGATTGGAGTAGGATTCTTTTCCAATTCCAATAGGTGGTCAATGGGTACTATGTACTATACAAAAAAGATCTCAATATAAAGCAATATTTATTGCTCCACAACACACTCATAATAATGCGAATTGCTCAATAGAATATTGAATTGAATAGGTACCTATTTTTGTAGGTAGGTACAAAAACACAGTGTACCTATCACACTCTGATATCTACCGCATATTTTACCTATGATTTTTTATCGTTCAATCGATCGACTCAATTTGGATTGGTGTTGAAAGTAGGTACCTACCTATCTATATCCTGTAGAGGTATCTAATGGCTACTTATCTCAAAGTTTTGTCTAATTCTAATTCAATTCAAAATTTTAAGTTTACGGGTAAACCCAGACTCATGAACAAAAAGACTCGTTGATTTACTTTTTTTTAAAGCTTTAGGTACTAATCATCTCTACAAGATAAACTAAAATAAAAACCTTTAAAACTGATGGTCTCATCACTTTTTATTTGTTTTCCCAAATGAGATCTTTTCATTCAATTTTCTTGACTTCATCCAAGTCCCAATTTATAACAGATATCCCAATAGAAGAAGGTTTGTGTTTTTATCAACTATATAAGACATTATTTTAATTATATTTGCGTTTTCCAAAGTTTGTACATCGAGTTGTACATATTTGTGATAATTTCAAAGTAGATAATGATTTTGAGAATTATACAATATTTTTAATTTATCAATGGGCATTCCTCGGGGCATTCCTTACAAAATCATGTAATTAACCACTTGTTTCTACTAAAATATATTTTCTTGTGTTGTAAAAATTGATGTTTTTATTTATCATCAGATGGATGGAATTGTTATTCTTGCTGTATTAGACTAGGTATAGAGTATATAATAACCACTCAATATCATGAAATCTAAGCCCAAGAAAAGAGAAAAAGCAAATATACGAATGGTTCAAGAATAAAAGTTGATACCTACACCAAATATTGAATTTAGAAGAAAAACCCCTTGGTTAATGTTTGCTAAACGTCATATCAGGCTTGCGGATGTTACTGATCCATATTGTTGCTCATTTTTCATTAAAACTTGCAAGCAAATAGCAAAACTCAAAACAAATCACGCAATATAAATTTCAGAATTGTTATTTATATATTTTTCTAGGTTATTTTGTCACGTTGTCAAAAGTCTCAACAGGGATTAACGATCCTTGCAGCGAATTCTTCGGTGCATACAAAACACCGCTTAATCTAACTTTGAAAATTAATCGAGATTGGCTAAGCTCTCGTACGGTGCATATGGCTGTAAGTGGTTTGAGGATTAGGCTGTTGCGAAATTTACGCCTAATATCCGTGAAAACAACCCCCACCTTTTACTTCTGACACTTCACCTGAGTGATCGAAAATTGCGGTTGGTTCAGTTGGGGGCAAAGGGGGAAGTGACCGAATCACTTACAAATCAGATCAGTCTGTAAATAAAACGTCCTAAATGTCAAATTTAGTGATCTGGGTCAAATTGACCTGATTTGAGATGCAAATGAGAAGCAGCTATTGTCTTGGTCATGTTATTCACAAAATATCCCAAATAGAAAAATAAGCTAAATGGCAACGACAGGTAGCTGCATTCAGTAGGATTGTTATTTCAAGAATGTTATACTAGGTGACGCTGTTCGCTGGTCGATAAGGACGTTTTCTGTATATTTGCTGAGAAATAGGCGACATTTGTCAATTTTGTGAGAGTGGTCTTTGGAAAGGTGGCGAAATATGACATTTTCAATGGTTAGAAATTCATATTTTAAGTCTGTGTGATATTTTGCGCTTATAGGCAATTCAAAATACGATCGCAGCGCCGTAGCGGCAAAATTTGGTACTAACGTATGGGCCATTCCATTTCCCATTCCGCATTCGGCCATACGAGTCTGACGTTGAAATTGTTCCGGTGATTTCTAGTGTTATTTTTGATTTTGAATATGTTTTAAACTTTTTTCATCATGCGTTTGAGCATATTGGAATATATGAGTTACTTGGAGGTTGGAGGGTTCAACACACTCCTAATCTGTGGTTGAAGGAGAAAATGTTCTGAATGCAGGGCATCTAGTTTTGGGAGGAAAAACTGAAGTCACTAGTGGGTTCGTGAAGATTTATGGTTTATGTTTGCAATCGAGTGCTATCAATTCGGATCCTCATCAAATTAAAGGAACTTTGACTGTAATTGATGGAATTGTGAAAATCAAAGAAATGCATTGCTCATGTAAAGCTGGTAACAGTGGCAAATAAAAGCATATTTCGGCTTTTCTTGTGAAGTGTATCAGGTAAAACCAAATTCAATGTTACATTACATTTCACTTTTATTGATTTATTTTTATTTTGATTAGAGATGACATTGAAAGTTTGGAACACATATCTTCAACAGATATCAAATGTGTTTGGTCAACGCAGAAGAACGGTATAAGCCTGTCCCTAAAGAGGAAATGCCTTGTTTTGCCAATAAAGTAAAATATACTGATGTCACTGTAAATGATGAAGAAATATTGAATTACATTTGCCAAAACCTTCCAAACTCTGCCATCACCAAACACAGGTTTGTATTAACTTATTATACTTCCAATGACATGTCGATATATATTAGAATTAAATTTTGATTTTTTTTTAAGGCTGGAAAAACATGCTTAAAGCCTATTTCAAGAAGAAGAAGAAGAAATTTGGATTTATTAAAGTTGTTACTTTAATTTTATTAATTTTATCAATTTTTTTTCTAGGAAAGGTAGAAGGAATTTTATTAGTAATTTGAATAGACTTGATGATGGTGGTGTGCTTAAATGTGTCCACTATCAAGCCATTTTAGATAATGCCTGTCAGTCACCTTGCATGATGTACTTGGCATCGATAAAAATATCTGATTTAAAACAATGTTGTTAAAATCTATATCAGTCGATACTTAGCGATAATATAGATGTAACCATCAATGTCCCTCAAAGGTCTATGCAATGGATGGATAGCCGAAGATATAGAATTAGTGGAAGTTGTTGCTATGAAATATATACCTACTCGAAAGAAGATTAGACAAATAAGGCTTTAAAATATTTCTTTCCTGCCAAGATTAACAATAAATTTGTGAAAAATGGTCATCAATATGAAAGTGCTGCTATAGAGAGGCTTTTGTGAAAATAACAGGAATGAAAATTGTGGACTGTGGAATGGTTGTTTCTGCTGCAAACAAGTGGCTAGGATATTCACCAGATGGCATTGTTATGTTTGAAGGATGGCTAATTTATCTTTTAGAGATAAAATGTATTTTTGAAGGTAAAATATTCCCAATCTAAGTTTTTTAAAAATAGAAATACTGAGCTTTGTTTTCATTTTTGAACTTCTATGCAGATTCACTCTCTCAAGCTAAATAATCTGATATGTAGCCATAACAAATAAACACTGATCGGAAAACTTTATCCGCAAAAATAAATTTTCATTTTTTTTAATCGGCTCTTACCATTTTTTTATTTTTTAGGTAAAACCAAATCCATTCTGGAAGCCATCACAAAAGCAAGTTATATTTTTCATAATGGAGAAGAGTACAAATTGAAGAAAGCCCATAAATATTATGGTCAAGTTCAAATGGGGATGGCTCTATTGAACTTAACTAAAACCGCCTTCGTTGTTTTTGCATCTTTTGACGATAGCGTCTTGATAGTTGAAGTAGACTATGATTTCACGTTTGTTCTTAACATGTTAACAACAATAAAACATAAATATTTTGAAAACATGTGGCATGTTCTTTGCGAAAATCAAAGCAGGCTACATTAGAGCTAACCTTGGTTTCTAAATAAAAAAATGTAAATAAATGAATAAAACAAGTATTCTTCTGTATAATAGTGGTACTCATTTATTAAACAAGTGCATAATACAGAAACAATTTAAAAAATCAATGAAACTTAATTCATTTTTTTTTCAATGGATTCATTTAGAATAATTATTGTATTCACATAGATAAGTCACACAATAAGTGCTAACAGAGTAACTTGAACAACACTTTAGTGAACACTTTATCATTTCAAAGAAAAAAAACAATTATACACAACTATTGTGAAGTTACTTAATAAATCTTGATTCAGATAGTATTGGAGAAGATAAGTTTGTTATGGCAGAAATAATAACAAATATATCTTGAACTTGTACGAGCGTCCAATTCAGTTGTCCATTGAGAAGTTTAAAAATGTTTAGTCTTTGATTTGACCTCTCAATATGAACCCTAGTAGAAGCAATTTTTGCATTTATTATGACTTCATCTGCACTCAGTTGTTGTTTCTGTTTGAGAAATGGAGGTCTTATTAATTCTATTTGGTTTAACTGGCATAAATCATCAATATAAAAGCCTTTATCAACCATCACTGCATCTCTATGGTGATCTAACAAAGGAATTAAGTTACTTTCTTCAAAAATAACTTTATCGGAAGGTCTTCCACCATATGGTTTACTAACAAATGTTATTAGACCTCCTGGAGATACACCCGTCATAAATTTTACGGTCAGATGCGATGTTTACTGGGAATAAAACCTAATTCGACAACATAAGCATTTTGGAGATTGCACAAAAATTTCTGTGCAATCCAATACTAGTCTGACATTTGAAAAGTCTGGGAAGCAAGTCGGCAAGTTACTCAAAACTTCATCTTTAGAAGGAAAATGAATTAACGGTCTTAATATCTTACTCAAGATAGGTATCAGTTCATGAATATATTGTTTGCACAACTCTGATGATATATTGAAAAGAGCACCTAATGTTACATATGTGAGAGTAGTTTTGAACTTTGTAAACAAGAGCATTATTCTCTGCCTTCTGTTTAGTCGGTGAACTATCTTTATAATAAGATTTAAATGTAGTGACAACGGTGTCAAAAATTTTAAAATTGTTGATTCCCGTAAAACTTTTAAGTTTACTATCTGTGGTTATAAGTTCACACAATGTCAATTGCTTTGGTGTATTTACTTGCACTTCTGAATCCCTATACCTTGGTTCGTTAGGTGATGTAGGGAGTTTCAAAGCTGCCAAAATATTTTCTGCCGCTTCAATATCTTCCTGGTCTTCTGCGTTAGATCCACAGTCTACATCAGGTTCAACACTAATATCGGGTTGGTCTTTTCTTTCCTTTCTAGCAGATACTCTAATATCTCTGGACGTAGATGATGGACCTGGCTCTGTGTCAAGTTGAAGTGGCAGCTTTTTTGGTAGGAAGGGCGTTTGCTTTCAAAATTCGGCGTTTTTTTTTATCTGAAATTAAATCAAGTCTCATTACCCCACAATATAATACAACCTAAGAAAAGTAGGTAGTAGCAATCTCATGAGAAACCTACCTTTATGAAAATAATCTTTTTCCGAAAAATGTAATGAGCAGCTTTTTTTCCAATTTTTTAAGATTCAATCCAAACTTTCCTTCTATCCACTAGCTCTTTATTGCCAAGTTTGGTGTACACTATCACTTTTGATTTTCCTTCCTTGGAAAACGTGTGAAAACTGATTTCGGGTTTTTTTTTCACCCAAGAATAACACTGGGGCACACAGCAATAATGATTCATATTGATTTACTTGAAACACAAGCAGAATCACAACAAATACCGAACAAACAGCTGCTTCAAACTCAAATATTCCAATGTAAACAATGTGAATCGATCAAACGAATGGCCCATGCGATAGTTCGTTTCTTGTTGTGAAGAGGGCGTATCGCTTAGCTAGAATTGCCTATTATATTGCGATTTCTTGACGTCGGTTGGTGAAGTCAAGTGACCACGATACTTGTTTTGTTTGGTGATATAAAATTATCCAAAAAGAAGTGTGACGTGCCAAGCTGTTACGAAAAATACATTAGTCTCATCGAGTTTGTCCAAGCATTTTCCAGAAGACAATCTACTGTTTCCTCGACCCAATGCAACGCCTATACGACATTTAACTGATACTAACTGTAAGTAATTTTATCTAAAACCTCAATTTATTCAAATTCATGACAATCTTTTTTCATAAGCGTAGTACAAAACTATGGAAGCTTAGAAGAGCCCAATCCAATTTGCAGCCCAAAAAAAATCGATTTTTCGGACTCATGAGTCAAGAAAATCGATTACTCCGGGTTGTATCTCGAAAAAATTGTTTCCTCCGAGCTGTATCTCGGAAAAATCAATTGTTCCGAGTTGTGGGTAAAAAAAATCGATTACTCTGACTTGTAAGTCGCAAAATCGACTCCTCAGAGTTGTAAGTCAGAAAAAAGTTTGCTTTTGGAGAAAAACTAGGTCGGTTTTTCCGACTTACAACTGAGACGAAGCGATTCTTCCTATTTGTGACTCGGAGGAATCGATTTTACAACTCGGAAAAATTGATTTATCCGTATTGCAACTTGGAGAAATAACTATTCACAATATATACAGATCAAGAGAGGAAAGTGTCTCTTTTTCTCCCGTGGATTATTTATTATTAATAATCCAAAGGAGGAAAAAGCACTTTACTCCAGAGAAATATATCTAGGTATATAGTTTTTTCTACTACCATGAACCTCCACTTGTAGTGAATACTTTTTTGGCAAACATTTTTTCTTCCTCCAGCTGATTTTTTCCTTTCTCAGTTGAGGGTAAAAAATTACATTCTCTTGTGAGGTAGTAGAAAAGCGATTTTTCCGACGTTTCCTCCGAGTTGCAGAGGAATCGATTTTTTCGAATCATAAGTCGGAGAAAAAATTATAATAAAAATAAAATTCTAGTGGCCCCTCTACACTTTGGTACAAAACAGCGAAAATTCAATTTTTGATTTTTTTTAAATCAAAATCTAGACAATTATTGTTTTAGCAAAATAGGTGAATTCAAGTTAGTTTTGTGATAATCGAAATGCTCGGAAAAAAATAGTTTTGGGTTTTTGCTTTGGTTATGAAAAAATCTGTATCGAAAATTAAAACCACGAATTTGTATTAGTTTGATGTATTACAATGTTCAATGTAAAAAAGAGAAAAAAGACAATGATTATCAAGACTTTTTTTTCTGGAAAATCGAAAATAGATGACATTAACTTTTTTTTTATGCAAATAGTTTTTATGCATTCCTAATACTATTAAACTTATAGCAGGGGAGTTTGACTGAGAATATTGAGGAGGAGTCAGCTTCAGAGACTGCTGTGAACGAACCTGAGCAGGTAGAGAATCATAAATTTGGATATCTGGTACATTCTACATTATTAATATCACATTTATTTCATTTTGTTTTTTTTAGCAAATATATTATATTTTTGATCAACTTGACCTGTTTTTAATGTGATATTTTTGACCCCCATCTTATCATTATCAATATATTATACCTAGTCGTGGAAGGTTATTAGATATAGGACGACATAAAAGACCAAAGCCTTCTATTTCGTCCCTTGTCTAAGAATCTTCCAAAACTAGCTAACCCACTTCTGGATCATTTCCCAAAATTTCCGCTAGGTGGCGCCGCATCACGAAATTTGAATTTAATTATTTTTGTACTTTGTCTAGCCGACGCCTAGCCTGACGTCAGTTTCGTCCAAGGTTGTGTAATTTAACTTTGGCTTGAGTGTATTTTTGATAAAATCAGATGCCTCGTGGCGGAAATGATGCAATTTTTCCAATTATCATAATATCTAGTTTGCCATGCTAATTGCGAACACGGGACTTCATTATATGGTTATATATTCATGTTATTGCGGTTGGTATGATAACAAAACAATATATCAAGTACATGATGTAATTTTATGACTATTTAACTAGAAGGTTGTGGTCCAAAGAATCATTTATAATCGAGACATTAGACAGTCGGTTTATTCAACTTCTCATTACCACTAACCTTACTAAGATGTCAAATAATTCTTTTGAAGAAATTGCCTCTTTGAGTAGTGACATTGTGACAAAGTTCAAAGAGGCATACCCAAAGTTATGTGTTGTCAAAAAAGAGGAGCAAAAGCGGTGGCTACTGAAAATAAATCGAAGCATCCAGCAGTTCCAGAGGGCAATGGCTGCACCACTATCTATTGGATCTAGAAAAAGATTGGTGACGAATTTGGGCCATTTGAAGAGGTTCCGGATGCTTCTCAAGTCACGAATCTCCAAGACGCATGTGGGTGAAGGAATGGAACCAAATCTTACCAGACGGGTCAAGTGGGAAGACTTGAAAACATCCTTCGAGTCTCGCATAAGAACTGGAGTGATTATCAATCAAACACACGTGAATCTAGGGGATTTTTTTGATGATTCCTTTGCCTTGTCAAAGGTGAAAATCAATGAAATTCTGAAATTGTTCAGTGCTATAAAGGTGAATGCGACTTTTTGTAGTGAGTTCATTGTAAACAAAGATAATGTTGAAAACCTTGATTTTAAATATTTTCATACCAAAAATGAAGTATTGGATAAGGGTACAGATTTGATTGAGTGGTTCCAAAATTGTGTAAGCAAACCAATTTTACAAAAAATGGAGGATTTTCAAGAACGTGACAGTGGGTGGGCATTAAAAAAAATTGTCAGTCTAGAAATTTGTATCAATAAGCATAGCTTTGGGGTGGGTGCTTCATCCTACATTCCTTTGCCCAGTCAAATTTCAAAGAAAAAAGCATGTATCAACATGAAAAATTACGATGATGCATGTTTTTATTGGTGAATAGTCGCTGCTTTGTATCCCAGTAAAATCAATTCAGATAGAGACAGCTCATATCCTCATTACACCCGCGTCCTTAATTCGGAAGGCCTGGATTTTCCAATGACAGTTGACAAAATTCATACATTTGAAAAAATTAATGATATAAGTGTAAATGTTTATATGTTGGAAATGGTTCAAAATAAAAAGAACGAATTCTTCAGTGTTGTACCATGTCGATTGACGAACAATAATATGGAAAATCATGTCAATTTACTAATTATTCAAAACAAATATTTTCCAAAAATTAATGATTTTGAACCATTGCCAAATATTGAAAATGAGATTGAGATTTCCTATCATTATTGTTTGATAAAGGATCTATCCAGGTTAGTGAGATCACAAATTAAAAAAGATGGACACAAACTATTCATTTGTGATAGATGTTTAAACTATTTCCAGTCTCAGGAACGGTTGAGTGAACATTCAAGTGTGTGTGAAACAAAAAATGCTTCAAAGATTTCATTTCCCAAATATGATCACGTTTCGTTCAGAAATCACATTTATAAACAAAAAGCGCCATTCATCATATATGGGCATTTTGAATCAATTTTACGAAAAATTCCTGATGAATTAACACATTTGAAAACTGTCAATTTTCAAGAGCATATTCCATTCAGTATTGGATTTTTATTAAAGTGTTCCTATGACGACTCGCTAACCTTTTACAAAAGCTACCGCGGCGAAGATTGTTTAGATTGGTTTGGGGATCAACTTAAAAATATTGCGAAATTTGTTGAAGATAAGTTGTCTAAAGTTGTTCCCATGTCGGAGGTGTTGGACAAGAGTATAGCAAAAGAGTGTCACATTTGAGAAAAACCGTTTATTGACACAGATCAGATTGTTGTTGATCATGATCATTTTACAGGTGATGTCAGAGGATTTGCTCACTCGAACTGTAATTTAAATTTCAAGAAACAATTCATTGTTCCCATTGTATTTCACAATCTCTCAGGTTACGATTCCCATTTCATCTTAAACGAAGGGTGGAAAAATTCAGTATTCTTCCAATTAATAAAGAAAAATACATTTCTTTCAAATCAAATCAAATATGCTTTATTGCCACAGAAAAATTTGAATAAATTTTATGGACAAAGCAAATACAAAATGCTAAAGTAAAAACAATACAAAACATCATATTAGTATACATTACGTGAACAATTACGTGAACAATAGGACAAACCTAGTACACATATACAGGGTGTCCCAGCAAGGGTGGCCACCGGCCATATCTCAGAAACTACTGGACCTGAAAGATCAGGAAAAAAAAATTATAGCTAAAGTGGCCACGAGAAAATGCTGGGAAATATTTATAACTTCGAAATTTTTCCGCTAGGGGGCGCAATCAAAGCTTAAATATTAAAATTCGAAATTTCTCCGGAAATTCTCAGATTGAGGTATATCTTTATCAACATGGTTAGAAAACCTAGACAATTCCACGTCTTTTTGGTACAGGGCTCATTGGCGTACCGATCTTCGTGTGAGTAGGGGAAGGTAGTGAAAGTGTAATTGTTCAAGTGGCTGTAACTTATAAACGACTTGTCCGATTTTGTTGCGTATAGGTTTGTTTGGAAGATAAATGTGAGTACTTTCGTATATCGTATCCAGTGATGCGTGATTGTCTCCAGAAAAGTTGCTAGAAGGCGTAATTTGAATTAAAAACAGTTATTTTCGTTTCATCTCAAAAATTCACATGGTACGGCATAATTCTGATAACAGAATCGAAATGAAGATCAAATTTACAAGAAAAAACCTTCAAACCGCAGGTTGATATCTTTTCTCGTTTTCGAGTTATGGCCGAGAAAATAATTTTTGACACTAGAAAAGTTGTTTGTTGTGTAGTTTTATTTAACTTTATAAATGTTCGAATTGTCCTCCATCTTGTAAAATACATTTCTCAATTCTGTGCCTACAAATAGAAACAGCTGTTTCTATTTCAATTGGTGCAATGGAATGTATAGCATTCTCAATCCGCTCAATCATATTTTCTCTTGTGGTGGGATGAGTTTTGTAAACGATGTCCTTGATTCGTCCCCACAAGTAATTAGTCCAACACAGTTAAATCGGGGGATCTCGGTGGCCATGGGAACAAACTGCCCCTTCCAATCCAGCGATCTGGATAACGGTTGTTTAAAAAATCACGAACTCTCCGTGCATAATGAGCTGGGCAACCGTCATGTTGGTACCACATGGACATCCTAAGACCAATGAGAACATCTTCTAAAAGTATTTGCAAGTCATTTTCTAAAAAGTTTAAATATGATTCACCATTTAAATGGCCATCAATAATATACGGCCCAATAATTTTGTTTCCTAACACTCCGCACCAGACGTTTACATTCCTCCTGTTTTGATGATCCACTTCCCGCATCCATTGTGGGTTTTCCCGCGACCAAAAGTGCATGTTATGCAAATTAACATTTCCAGAACTAGAGAAACGGGCTTCATCGGTCCATAAAATTTGGAAGAGGAATTGAGGATGTTCGTTGCACATTTCTGGAAGCCAATAGCAATGGTCTAGTCGTCGTTGAAATCATCTTCTGATAGAGCTTGGTGTAAGGAAAGATGGTATGGATGAAGTTTGAAGTCTCTTACAATTCGGAGCACTGAAGAACGACTTAATCCTAGATGGTGGGAAATTTCTCTTGTGCTCAAATGCGGTGAAGCTTCCACGTAAGCGAGAACGTTTATAATATTGTCTTCATGGTTTCTTACCGGACGTATTCTGACTGGAACTGGATTGAGCTGTACACTTCCCGTTGTTCTTAAACGTATTGCCATTCGCCGAAATACCTTTCTGCTGTAGTGCCTTCGTTCAGGATACCTTGCAGCGTATTCACGTGCCGCAATCGGAGCATTTCCAAAACATTGAAAATATACGGCGAGCATATCAAAAGCCTCGGCATTGGTGTAAGACATTTTAACAGAGAATGTTAAAATGATAATTAAGAGATTGTTATGATTGCAATATCTGTTTCAATTATCTCCATGAAAACCCGCCGATGTTTTTCCACGGCTACCTAGATTTTTTTTCAACCCATCATTGCAATATTTAATACATAATTAGATTGGGATGTATGCTCATCAAAATATTTTTCATTTATTATGAGTTTTGTTCTATTGAAATAACAAATGAAAACATTAAATTTTACATAATTTGGACTAGTTATTATTATTGAAGCCAAAAAAAAGCAGGTTGCAATAGAACTACACAACAAACAACTTTTCGAGTGTCAAAAACTCTTTACTCGGCAATAACTCGAAAACGAAAAAAGATATCCACCTGCGTTTCAAAGGTTTTTTCTTGTAAATTTAATGTACCTTTCGATGCTCTTATCACAATTATACCATACCATTTAAATTTTTGCGGTAAAATGAAAAACACTGTTTTTAATTCAAGTTACCCCTTCTAGCAATTTTGCTGGAGACAATCACGCACTACTGGATACGATGTTCGAAAGTACTCACATTTATCTTCTAAACAAGCCTATACGCAACAAAATCGGACAAGTCGTTAATAGGTTACAGCTACTTGAACAATTACACTTTCACTACCTTCCCCTACTCACACGAAGATCGGTACGCCAATGAGCCCTGTACCAAAAAGACGTGAAATTGTCTAGGTTTTCTAACCATGTTGATAAAGATATACCTCAATCTGAGAATTTCCGGAGAAATTTCGAATTTTAATATTTAAGCTTTGATTGCGCCCCCTAGCGGAAAAATTTCGAAGTTATAAATATTTCCCAGCATTTTCTCGTGGCCACTTTAGTCATAATTTTTTTTCCTGAACTTTTAGGTCCAGTAGTTTCTGAGATATGGCCGGTGGCCACCCTTGCTGGGACACCCTGTATTTTCCCAATATTTTGTCAAATTTAAATTTAATTGGAAATTGCTCATGGACAACCATAAACATTGGCACACTTCCAGTTATGTTATGATGACAAGTCGGTAAAACAATAACACAGCAAAATCAACAAATATGTGTAGAACAATAATACTATGTATCAAACAAGGAACTTGGGGTTACATTATTGCAACCAAAACGTGTTGATATCCATTTTCTATTCAGGAAATAAACAACAGTCGAGGTGCGCGACCTCAGTGCAATTTGAACTTGACCCTACTGTGCTGAACGAATTACCAAACTAGGCGATTGTTGATCCCTAAAAAATATGAATACTCCAATGTTCACTGAATGCCCTAGAACAACTTCCACTTCATCAATGAGTTATTGTAAAACTGCCGCTTATGTTGCCCAAACAGAGATATGGAACTATTCCGTGAAAAACTCATTTATAGAATAAAAAGGTCTTTCCAGGAGGAAGGTTTTCGTTTCTTTACGGAAGCTAGTAAATGTGGGAATAGATTTGAGGTGTAGCGGGAGATGATTGAATAGCTTTTTGGCGTTGTGAATGATAAAATTTTTTGTTAGATCGGAGGTGGGAAAGGGTAGGCTCAAGACACGAACTCCTGGTGGGATACTTAAGCTGTGGCTTTTCAGGAGAGGTGATTTGGTGTTTACGTATCAAACAGGCTGTTTCTAAATTAAATAGAGCAGGAAGCGTGAGAATGCTGTATTTTTTTAAGTAATGTTTGCAGTGAGCCTTGCTCTTTAAACCGAATACATAACGAATTGCTCTCTTCTGCAACTTGAAAATGCTGTGGAATTGTTCAATGGTACAGCAGCCCCAAAAAGGAAGGCCGTAGCGGAGATTAGATTCAAATAAAGAGAAGTATGTGAGTCTAGCAGAGGAAATATTCAGATCTTTCGAAACTGAACGAATTGCAAAGCAAGCCGAAGAGAGCTTTTTTGACAAGAAGTCGATATGAGTGGACCACTTAAGATTGGCATTTATATTTAAACCCAGGAATTTTACCGACTCGACGTATTTGATGTTTTTGTCATGAAGCAGTAATGGTTGTAGAGCTCCTTTGTAAGATGAGGCTACCGTTTTATCAAAGTTGAAACACAAGAAATTGGAATCAGACCAAGCTTTGATTGTGACAAGATCTTTGGAAATATTATAATGCAGGGACAAGGTATCAGAATCACTCCATGTAATGCTGGTATCGTCCGCAAATAGGGAAACTCTACCGTTGATTTTCAGGTTGGTGATGTCATTGATGTATAACAGAAAAAAAATGGGCCCTAGAACAGAACCTTGCGGAACGCCACTAGTGATTGATTTACAATCAGAATCAGAACCATTTGACCTTACAATTTGTTGCCTATTTTCAAGATAAGATTTGAACCAGATCGAAGAAACACCACGGATCCCATAAAACTCTAGCTTTTTCAACAAAATGTCATAACACACACAGTCAGATGCTTTCGCATAGTCACAGAAGACTAAAACGGTGGGGCGTTTGCTATTCAGGGATGAGTAAACATCATGAAGCAACGAGAACATTGCGTCGTTGGTACACTTGTTAGGTGAAAATCCGAATTGATCCGGGGATAATATGTCATGTTTGACGAGAAATGGCATGAGACGATTTTTTAGTAACCAATGATTTTTGACAGCACAGGTAGCAAAGCAATTGGACGATAATTACTTGAGTTTGATTTCTCACCTCCTTTATGGAGAGGAATAATAATTGCCGTTTTGAGGCATTCCGGAAAAACTCCTCTCATGAAAGATTCATTTATTAAGTTTGTTAGGGCATCTAATGCGGGAGGTGGAAGGTTCTGGAATATTTTAATTGATAGATTATCGGTGCTACAAGAAGATTTACGTTTTATGCTGTTCATTACTTGTAGTAGGTCAAGGTTGGTTACTGGATGTAGGAAAAAGCTATCAGAAACTTTTTTAGAGCGTGAAAGAAACGAAAGGGGGTCAAGACCTGGTCAAATTCCGGAAGTTACGTTCTTGCTCACGTTAATAAAGTACTCGTTCAAGTCGTTGGGCTCTGGCATACTTTGATTCACGGAATTTACTTTGCCTCTTAGATCGTTAATAATGGACCAGGTTTCTCTGGAGACATTTTTAGCCCTTGATAGACGTTTTTGATAAAAAAGTTTCTTTGCTGACCTCAGTAGTTTCAGGTAGATCCTCCTATAATTCGTGATAAATTCAAGAACATGAATGGAGTCGGTGAATTTTTGGATATAAAGGAGAGAACGCATGTTCTTTGCAGAAATGCGTAATCCTTTCAAAATTTCACTCGGTTTGATGATGAAACTAGTATAGAATTTGGATATATCGATTCACTACGATTTTCAAATTCATCTTTGAGTTCATTGGCATCTACATTGAAATTGAGTGATTTGATAAATCTAAAGAGGGAATTTGCTTCATGTAATTCAAACCAATTCGAATTATTAACACGTAAGGGGGTCTTTTGCTATGATTATGTTGATAACATGGCTAAATTGGAGGAAACAAGTTTACCACCCTATTCAAAATTATATGATGAAGATATTAGTGATGAGGAGTATTTACATGCCCAAAAAGTATGGAATGAATTCAATATTCAGAATTTGGGTCAATACAGCGATCTGTATTGTAAAACAGATGTGTTGTTGTTGAGCGATGTCTTTGAAAACTTCAGAATCAATTCACATAATATTCATGGTTTGGATCCAGCGTGGTATTTCACTTTACCAGGTTACAGTTGGGATTGCATGCTGAAATTCACGAAATGTGAGTTGAGGCTGTTAAAAGACCAAATTATGTTTATTGAAAAGGGGTTGAGGAGGAATTTCAATGTGCTCAAATCGGTATGCTGAAGCAAATAATAAATACATGGCTGAATATGATGAATCCAAGCCATCAAAATTCCTTCTCTACCTTGATGTGAATAATCTTTATGGGTGGGCCATGATTCAACATCTACCATACGATGGATTCGAGTGAGTTGTTCCTGTTGATCTCCCAAATTTTGATGTTACTTAAATCAAGGATGAGGCTCCAGAGAGCTATATTTTGGAGTACCCCAAATAGCTTCACGACCTGCATAGTGATTTTTACACAAATACATAGAATTTTAAAATTCAAGCAATGTCCTTGGTTAAAGTCATACATCGAATTAAACACTCAACTTCGATCAACAGCCACTAACGATTTCAGCAAAATTCTTTTCAAGTTAATGAATAATGCTGTATTTGGTAAAACAATGGAAAACATTCGAAAACATCGTATTGTGAAACTGGTTAATAAATGAGAGGGTCGATGTGGTGCAAGCAATCTGATTTCCAATGCAGCATTTCATAACCTAACAATTTTCGCCGAAGATCTGGTGGCTATAGAAATGAGGAAAACAAATCTCATTTTCAATAAACCACTTTTCATCGGTATGTGTATTTTGGACATTTCAAAAATTGCAATGTATGATTTTCATTATAATTTCATGCTTGAAAAATCTTTTTCTGAAAAAGCTAAGCTTCTGTATACAGACACGGAAAGTTTCATCTATGAAATCAAGTGTAATGATGTGTATGATGAACTCATCAAAAAAGATCTTTCAAAATTTGACACCAGCGATTATCCTTCAGATAACGTTTATCAGATTCCATTGGTAAATAAAAAAGTTCTGGGGCTGATGAAGGATGAAGCAAATGGTAAAATCATGACACATTTTGTGGGATTGAGGTCAAAAATGTACTTATATAAAATTCAAGGTATTCAAAAATGAATGAAAAAAGCGAAAGGGGTGAAGTCTTGTATTGTAAAAAACAAAATAACTTTTCTTACAAAAAAAGTACCTCGATGAAAGTTTCAGAGAATCAAAATCTGAACAACATGTCTACATAACTTTTTTCATTATCCCTAAAAAAATGTTTTTGACACCCCTGTTTCCAGCCGAATTTTGTCATTTGATGCGCTGTGACTCATCAAGTGTTGAAGCTCTCAAAAAGTTTTATGAGGCAAAGTTGTTCAGTTCTTGATTCTCTATAACTTTTATTAGGGTCATTTTGCTCTAAATAAATGTTTAGGAAACCACCTCTTCAGCGCAAAACGTACCAGGACTTCGAGTCAGATTTTTTGGTTGGATCCTCAGAAGGCAGTCCACAAGCATCCCTGAAAATATCAGTCTGTTTGGATTTTTTTTTGCCGACATCTATAAGCGGACGACAACTTCACTGGGCTATACAGGGTGCCTCCAATTAAGTCGGCACTATTGCTAACTTCTTTATTATTGAAGATACGAGGTCGTTTAAATGAGAGAACTACACCATTTCCAGCTGAAATTCAGAAAAATTCAGATTGAATTCAGAAAATTCCATATGATATTCAGATAGTTCATTTGAAATTCAGAAATTTTCAATTGAAATTCAGATATTTCATATGATATTCAGAAAATTTCAAATGAAATTCAGATATTTCACTTGATATCCAGAAAATTTTAAATGAAATTCAGATATTCCATTTGAAATTCAGAAAATTTCAAATGGAATTCAGAAAATTTCATTTGATATTCAGATTTTGACGATCAGCATCCTGAACTATCCCATGTTCCTGAGGTTAGTGTGATGTGATAAAAAGACTTTTGTCATAAAATTTGCATTTCAACTTGCTTATCAATTTTTTTTTTTATCACGCGATGGAGTTCAAGGACAATTGTGCAATTTGCCGGATTCCGATGATTCGAGGGGTCGTACATAGACTGTTGCCCTGTAGGCATCTGCTACATGCAGCATGTTTGCTGCCTTTAACTAACCTCCGGCAGGACAACGTTAATTGTCCTATTTGTCGCACTGAAGTGATGAATGAAGAAATCATGCTCAGAAGAAAGTACAAAAAAAATTCTATTCAAGACCGGGAGCGTATTTTGCTTTGTGCAAACCGAGGAGAAGATTGGACAGCGTTGGCTACCACACTCGGAACTCGGTACAAAACAGCTTTCCATTGGGTGAAGTCTGGGCCAGTGCAGATATATCAGCGTGGAGGTGTTAAGGCGAAAAGTTTGACTGAGGCGGAAGCCAACAGAATTGTTGAGTGGGTGGAGGAAACCTGCGACATTACATTAAAAGAAATTCATGCCAAAATTCAAAACGAGTTTGGGAAAACATTGGCCTTATCTACTATTTCGAACTACCTAGATGGACAGTTGTTTACCGTTGAACAAGTACATACGCAACCACATACAGCAAATGCAATGGAGCATAAAATACGAAGAGCGGACAATGTACGAAACTTGAATTTGCTAATTCAACAAGGCAAACAAGTAATGTGGATTGACGAAACAAATTTTAATTTGTTTTGCCGAAGAACACGGGGGCGATCACGTGCGGGTACCAGAGCAGTTCAAGTACTGCCCTCATCCAGGGGACACAATGTACATCTGATTGGCGCTATTACCGCTGCAGGGGTGGTGAGTCTGCAGAGAAGAAGGGGGTCTTTTACGGCTATTCTGGCAAGACAGAGGATGGAAACGGTTTTTGTCTCCTGGCAAGAGATGGGCAACCATTTAGAAGACCTCGTAGTAGTGTGTGATAACGCACCATGCCACAGTCAGCTAAAGCAGGTTTTTGATGCATCCCCTGCCACACTTTTAAGACTGGCCCCATATTCTCTGATTCTCAACCCGATTGAAAATATTTGGTCCAAAATAAAGTCTTTGGTGAAGTCTCGTCTGAGAATACCAGCTGTGGTCGGAGCCGGAGTTATTGAGGAACGGCTTATATATCTTGAACAAATAATAGATGATGCCAAAGATGCGGTTGTGGGTGGAGATTGCGCTAGGTCCGTTCAGCATAGCACCACTTACCATGCAGCAGCCTGTTACGTTCCAGTTTCTCTTATCTTTTCGTTTGAGGGTTTTCGCTATTTACCGTCTTGATCGTCACGAAAACAAAAATAAAGATATCGCTTCAGTAAACCGAATTGATTTATTGTTGTAAATAAACAAAGCGAAATTTGAGGTTAAAACATTAGGGTTCTGGTTTGGGTGTGAAGTTGGCGCACATTTGTTGTTCTCATAAGCCTACTGCGGATTTGCCAAACTTATTGTGGTTCCGGAGATTGGGCGTGTCACTTTTTCTATGAGGGTCCGAAAAAAAAACCATCCTGCTGCCACTTTTGGTTCTGGGATTGAGGTTGACCGTGTGGTTCCTTTTCCCAATTAGCACGTTTTGCTGATATAAAAAGTTCCCTGGCTATATTTTCCTTTTTGGTATACTCACAATTAGCATTGTGCTGATATTTTCTGGAATTTGGCCATTTTTGTGGGAATCTCTGTAGCACGCGGTGCGCAGCTAAACTTTGAGGCCTCATTCCATCCAAGGTGAGTTTTCCGAACTTCTTCACCCTTAGAAGCAATTTCTAATGTTCCATTTATGATGTTTTAAGGCCTGGCTATTTTTACGTACCTATTTGTACGTACTATCAAATCACGAATTGCCTACGTGAACTCTGACCCATTCCTCTATCATCTGGAAAATCATTAACCTTTGTACGTACCGGAAACCTCATTGATGGGAGATTGTATAGATCTGATGGACCACCAATCTACGAGTCACCAAAAATTGTGAGTCCTGACCTGTAGACGAAGTTAATGAATACGAACTCCAGGAAGTTGGTGAGTCCATTCCATTTCATCAAGTAACTCCAAGATATTGCGGTGATTTGGTTCATGTTCAGAATACAATATTCTACACCACCCACAATTTATTGATTTCTATCAAGTGATATCGAGTGCATTTAAACCTACCTTAATCACAGAAACATCCTGTATATTCACGAACACAACCACTGTGAAGTCATTATGATCATAACGACGGCGGTTATTTTAACTTTTAAGTGAAGACACTGAAATCGTAAAATGTACTTTCGATAAATATTGAGCAATAAATATTGTAGGTTAGGTAATTCGTTATCGCTTTTCACGTCGTAAAACTGTCGACAAATTGCTAAGGCGTCTTCTTGTACCGCACTTGGTGCTAATTTGAGTACTTTAAGCTTGTATGTTCGCATTCAAATATAACCTTGGTTTTTTGGGAACTTTGGAGCCTGATTTCCTTCCATTTCCCGTTTTCTAGGACTGGTGATTTTAAGGTTAAAACGGGTGGCGCTATTCTTTTTTTTAAATAATCGTTTCTTTTGAGAGTTTTAATCCACGACCACTCTCCTAGTTGAGCTAGTCATAATCACTTGTCCATTACCACCCAAAAGTGTAACCTGGCTTCCGAACCACCCCTTGGCCAAGTTTTATCGAGTTTTTACGTAACAAAATTGGCGCCCTAACGTGTTAAGGGTTTTGTTTTCTTTTATTTTTTTTTCTTCTTGACGATTTATTTTCAGTGTCACTGATATTTTTTTTTTGAGTAATACGTTCGTTCATTTGTGTATGAACTGCGAGTTTTCTAGTTTTTTTTTGAGATTGTATCTTTTTGATACAGAGGTTTTGTGTTTGCGCATCAGGTGAACATTACTATTTTATAGTTGATATTGGTGTTTGGTAAATTTTTATTTTTTGCTGTATTGTTTCCCTTTTCTTTTTTTTTGGTAGGGGCGGGTTGCGTTGCATTTACAGCAATTATTGTTTTTTTTTTAAGTGAGTTGTAAATAATAGTTCACTCTAATTTATTTTTTTTGGAAGCTGTTTATTACATATTCAAACTACTAATTTTAAAATGGAGAACATTAACATTAGTCATGATCTGATCATTTTGGATGATACTGAACACAGCCCTAAAGGTTGTGAGTCGAACGAACATTTTTCAACATTTCAAGAGCCATCAGGAGGAAAAGTTCCTGAGGTGGAAGCACCGATTGATTTCAGTGCGAAGAGAATAGTTGACGAGGATAATAACGTCACTATTAGAGAACGTACTGTCACTTTTGATGAAAATACACGTTCTTCGGGAAATTCCCATCAACATCCAGTGAATTCTACCTTTCTTCAACCCCCTGTTTCATCAGCCTATTCTGGAATAGCTAATCAAGGTAGCTCAGTGGATAATAGTGGTATATTCAGAAGATCCTATGAGACGAGACATGATTTATATAGACCAGTTCCACAGACCCTACGTACAACAAGCCAAGATAGAAGCCGTTCAGCTCAAATGAGATTTACTGAAGGTGGCTTAGATGATATGAGTGTGCGCTACCATCTAAATCACACATACGTAGAACCTCGTTTCTCATATACCAATCCATATGGGGACTTTACCGAAAGATTGGAGAATCTACATTTTTCACCAATGAATAGAGCTCCAGATACCAGCAGATACCCTACCAGCAAACGGTTTTCAAGATATCAGCCGTTGGAATATCAGGTATGATGGACAAAGTAGTGTCAACGATTTCCTCGAGAGAATTGAGGAGATACGAATTTCGAGAGGCGCATCTAAGCAGCAATTGCTTCGTTCTGCTCCGGAACTGTTTAGTAAGGATGCCCTTTTATGGTATCGCACAGGATGCTTTAGAAGTTGGGATGAGCTAACATTTAAACTTAGAGATGCGTTCCAGCCCACTGACTACGAGTTTGCTCTTTGGGACGAAATCCGACATCGGACTCAGGGAGCTCAGGAGTGAGTTTTGGGTTTCGTTGTGGCGATGGAGAATCTTTTTCGAAAATTGTCAGCCCGGCCACCAGAAAGCACCCGTTTACAGATCATTCGGCGGAATCTGCTTCCCCACATTCAATCAAGACTGGCTACTGAACGTATCACCAGCATTCAAGAACTCATTGGTCTATGTCGATCTATTGAAGACACCGAATTGAGGGTCAAACGCTTCGCTCCACCACCGACCAACTATCGTCAACTTTTAGAGCCAGAGTTGGCCTATCACAAACCGAATCAAACGTATGCCATAGCTGAGTTGAGTCTCCCAACCTCATCAAATCTCAGAACTGATGAGACAGATAGTTCACCTCCGTTTATTCAGGAACCTGTCAATATAGAAGCTATTTCCTCATTGACTTGTTGGAACTGTGAAGAGATCGGACACAGTTTCAAGACATGTCTTAAGCCCAGGAGTAGATTTTGTTTCCGATGTGGACACAGTGACTGCACCATAAAGACCTGTCCGGCATGCTCAAAAAACGCATGATCGGGAAGGACCCTATCAGTTCTTTCAAGGAAAATCCTTCCCTCATCTATGATGCACATATTAAGAATAAAATTCTCATAGACTATATATTTTCTCATGCAAAAGGCGATGAACGACCCTTTCTGGAAGTGACAATTTTTGGGAAACCAATCAAAGGACTACTGGATTCAGGTTGTACTAGAACCATTATTGGAGATCCTGGTTGGAAGATACTCCGTCAACTTGGATAGCAAGGAAAAAATTGACTGCGTAGTAGCAAATGGACATACTTGTAGATCCATAGGATCTGTCTGCTTACCTTTCCGACTCAGGAATCGAGTTGTACTCATGGATGTACTAGTCGTCCCATCTCTACCTCATGACCTAATTCTGGGAGTGGATTTCTGGAAGAGAATGGAAATTATTCCTGACCTTCATAGAGGCGAATGGTCATTCAGATCAGAGAACCAGTCTACTCCAGAGATTATGTCTTTGCATCCGCTCGACGCTTTAACACCTGAACAACGTCAGATACTTGATGGACTTCTGGAAGAAAACTTCAACAAAATGGGAACGAAACTTGGATGTACTAAGTTGGTAGAAATGGTGATAAAGACGGATTCTCCACCGATCAAGCAAAGGTATTACCCATTATCTCATGCCCTGCAGAAAATTGCCAATACTGAGTTGGAAAAAATGTTATTGGAGGATATAATCGAGCCATCAGACTCACCGTGGTCATCTCCAATTGTCATGGTGAAGAAAAAGAGCGGAGATTGGCGATTTTGTGTGGATTATCGAAGTCTTAACCGAGTCACAACAACAGATGCTTATCCTATACCATACGTGAGTGCTACACTGGACAAACTCAGAGATGCCAAATATTTGAGTACATTAGATATAAAATCAGCATACTGGCAAATACCCATCTCCCCAGAATCTAGGCCGTTAACTGCTTTTACAGTACCATTCCGGGGTTTGTACCAATTCAAGAGGATGCCATTTGGTTTAACTAATGCGCCAGCGGTATGGCAGAGGCTCATTGATCGAGTGGTTGGTGTTGACTTGGAAAAATACGTTTTCGTATATCTTGATGACGTAATAATATGTACGCCTACCTTCGAGGATCATATGAGAGTGCTTGGGGAAGTGATGAGACGTATTTTTGATGCCGGTTTAACACTGAACCGTGACAAATGTCAATTTTGTAAGGCAGAACTTCGATACCTTGGTTATGTCGTAACTTCATCTGGACTTTTGGTTGACCCAGAGAAAGTGGAGGCAATCCTGAAGATTCCAACACCACGCACTGTCTCCGATGTCAGAAGAATCGTTGGAATGGCCTCATGGTACCGGCGATTTGTGCCCAATTTTTCGACCCTACTCAGTCCATTAACAGCTCTAACGAGGAAGAACGCAAGGTTTATTTGGACGGACGACTGTGAAAAAGCTTTCCAGACCATCAAGGAAAATTTGATTCAAGCACCCGTATTATCATGCCCAAATTTTGAATTGCCATTCACCGTTCAATGTGACGCTTCCGATTATGGGCTTGGTGCTGTATTGTGTCAAGTCCAGGTTGATCAAGAACATGTCATCTCCTATCTCAGCCGGTCCTTAACCAAATTAGAGCGTAAGTACAGTACTACAGAAAAAGAATGTCTGGCTGTTCTTTTCGCGATCGAGAAATTAAGACCGTATCTGGAGGGTACCAAGTTCACTGTAATTACGGACCACTATAGTTTAAAATGGATAAATTCAATTAAAGATCCTGTAGGTAGAATAGCTCGTTGGTCATTACGATTACAGCAATACGACTTCGATGTAGTCCACCGGAAAAGTAAAGATAATGTGGTACCGGATGCATTGTCCCGCTCAGTCCCAGTCATCGATACCCTCGTGGATTCAAAAGAAGCCTTAATCCTAGAAGACCAAAACGTGATAGATCCATGGTACATACGCATGATTGAAAAAATAGAAAAGCAACCAGAAAACTACCCATTATGGCGCTTGGAAGATGGACGACTCTATAAAAGAGCAAACAACCAAAGTCACTTACCACTGATGTCATCAGTCTGGCTGGCTGTTGTTCCGCGTGAGAAAAGAACCTCCATAATCAAGGCACATCATGACCCACCAACATGTGGTCATATGGGTATATTCAAGACGGTATCTAGGATTAATGAGAAATATTATTGGCCTCAAATGCGCACTAGTGTTGCTCGTTATATTGGAAGGTGTCAGATATGTCTGCAGAATAAACCAGAACAGAAGTCAGCGACCGGACATATGTTGAGTACGCAACCTACCTTAACTAACCCATGGCAAACACTGAGTGTAGATTTGGTTGGACCGTTACCAAGATCGACATCTGGTAACGCTTATATCCTATCAGTGTGCGATGTCTTCTCTAAATATGTTTTGTTTTTCCCATTACGCACTGCTACAGTCCCAGGGATAGTCCGCTGGATTGAGGAATATGTTTTCTTGGTGTATGGAATACCAGATAAAATGATCTGTGATAACGGGGTACAATTTCGTAGCAAGTTGTTCCAGGGCCTGATGGAAAAATATGGTGTTCGAATATGTTATACTGCAAATTACCACCCACAAGCTAATCCCGTTGAGCGTGTCCATCGGGTACTGAAGACCATGCTTTCAAGTTACGTCTCAAACGATCATAGACACTGGGACAAACATCTAGCTGCTGTTGGTGCTGCGATTCGTTCTGCCAAACATGAAGTGACAAAATTCACCCCGAACTTCGTGATCTTTGGAAGAGAGGTCGATTATCTGCCAATCTCAAGAGGTGTACCTACCCTTCCAAAACCTCAACCACCTGATCCCATGACTAGTTCTCAAGAGCTAGAAAAAGTCTTTTCAGATATTCACGAGAAGCTCAAAAAGACTTATGAACGAACCAAGACTACCTATAACCTAAGACGTCGCGATGAAAAGTTTAACCCAGGACAAAAAGTGTGGAAGCGTAATTACGTCCTTTCAGATGCTACTAAGAATTTCACCTCAAAGCTTGTTCCAAAATTCGCTGGTCCATTCACCGTTCAAAAGATTCAATCGCCCTGGTCGTATCAGTTGATGGATGAAGACGGACGAAACATCGGCATATGGCACGCCAAGGACCTTAAGGCTCATCCTCCCGATGATCAATGATCAGACACAATGTTGATATTTTCTCCCTAGGCTAATCAAAATTAACATATTAATCGTTAAATGTTTAGGCTAATAGTTGGTGATGGTTAGTTAATTAGTAGATTCAGGTTTGGGGGGCTCTTAAGGTTAAAAAAAAAAACAAGAATGTTTTTTTTTTTTTAGAAGTGAGGGAAGTGTTGTTACGTTCCAGTTTCTCTTATCTTTTCGTTTGAGGGTTTTCGCTATTTACCGTCTTGGTCGTCACGAAAACAAAAATAAAGATATCGCTTCAGTAAACCGAATTAATTTATTGTTGTAAATAAACAAAGCGAAATTTGAGGTTAAAACATTAGGGTTCTGGTTTGGGTGTGAAGTTGGCGCACATTTGTTGTTCTCATAAGCCTACTGCGGATTTGCCAAACTTATTGTGGTTCCGGAGATTGGGCGTGTCACTTTTTATATGAGGGTCCGAAAAAAAAACCATCCTGCTGCCACTTTTGGTTCTGGGATTGAGGTTGACCGTGTGGTTCCTTTTCCCAATTAGCACGTTTTGCTGATATAAAAAGTTCCCTGGCTATATTTTCCTTTTTGGTATACTTACAATTAGCATTGTGCTGATATTTTCTGGAATTTGGCCATTTTTGTGGGAATCTCTGTAGCACGCGGTGCGCAGCTAAACTTTGAGGCCTCATACCATCCAAGGTGAGTTTTCCGAACTTCTTCACCCTTAGAAGCAATTTCTAATGTTCCATTTATGATGTTTTAAGGCCTGGCTATTTTTACGTACCTATTTGTACGTACTATCAAATCACGACTTGCCTACGTGAACTCTGACCCATTCCTCTATCATCTGGAAAATCATTAACCTTTGTACGTACCCGAAACCTCATTGATGGGAGATTGTATAGATCTGATGGACCACCATTCTACGAGTCACCAAAAATTGTGAGTCCTGACCTGTAGACGAAGTTAATGAATACGAACTCCAGGAAGTTGGTGAGTCCATTCCATTTCATCAAGTAACTCCAAGATATTGCGGTGATTTGGTTCATGTTCAGAATACAATATTCTACAACCACCCACAATTTATTGATTTCTATCAAGTGATATCAAGTGCATTT
This sequence comes from Orchestes rusci, assembly GCA_958502075.1. NCBI lineage: Eukaryota > Metazoa > Arthropoda > Insecta > Coleoptera > Curculionidae > Orchestes > Orchestes rusci. The sequence continues at coordinate 89,069,332 of OY293304.1, read as the reverse complement.
TAACCTACCTTAATCACAGAAACATCCTGTATATTCACGAACACAACCACTGTGAAGTCATTATGATCATAACGACGGCGGTTATTTTAACTTTTAAGTGAAGACACTGAAATCGTAAAATGTACTTTCGATAAATATTGAGCGATAAATATTGTAGGTTAGGTAATTCGTTATCGCTTTTCACGTCGTAAAACTGTCGACAAATTGCTAAGGCGTCTTCTTGTACCGTACTTGGTGCTAATTTGAGTACTTTAAGCTTGTATGTTCGCATTTAAATATAACCTTGGTTTTTTGGGAACTTTGGAGCCTGATTTCCTTCCATTTCCCGTTTTCTAGGACTGGTGATTTTAAGGTTAAAACGGGTGGCGCTATTCTTTTTTTTTAATAATCGTTTCTTTCGAGAGTTTTAATCCATGACCACTCTCCTAGTTGAGCTAGTCATAATCACTTGTCCATTACCACCCAAAAGTGTAACCTGGCTTCCGAACCACCCCTTGGCCAAGTTTTATCGAGTTTTTACGTAACAAGCCCTAGCCCTTGAGGATATGCCTGCAGGCATGTAGCTTGCTTGTAAAATTTTATGCCTACATAGTTTTTATTGCGTTTTGTTCAGTATCTATTAAAGTTGTCGTATTTTGAAAAATAATTTAATATTGTACCTTATTATATAAAATTAATTATATTTATGATACCTAAGTATGTACATAATTACATAATATGTAGTTTATAAATTATGTTTAATAAATCAATATCTAACGAACAATATAGGTACATAGACTCCTGATTAGTGAATTTGCAAGATCACTTTATGGAAAGGATGAAATAAAAAAAATATATATAAAAAACAGGTTGGTCAAACTGGTAAACACATATAAACATAATAAACTTGGGTCCATATCTCGGAAACAATTCATTTTTGAGAAGTCTGAGTTTATGTATACAAAAATTTCCTGAAATTTGCAGCATATATACATGATATGTATAAATTATGAAAATGAAGAGCTGGTCAAAAGTGAGACCGATTGAAAATAGCCCTCTATGTAGCGGTTTAGCACTAATAAATCAAAAGTGTCGTCTTTGAAATTCTTAATTCCAATTGAAATATTCTGAATTTCAAATGAAAATTTCTGAATTTCATTTGAAATTATCTGAATTTCAAATGAAATATCTGAAAATCATCTGAAAATATCTGAATATCACATGAAATATCTGAATTTCAATTGACATTTTCTGAATTTCCAATGAAAAATCTGAATTTCAACTGAAATTTTCTGAATATCAAATGGAGTATCTGAATTTCAAGTGAAATTTTCTTAATTTCAGCTGGCAATGGTGTAGTAGTATTTTTTCTGCGGATTAACATTATGCTGTCACAAAAAACAATTGAACAACGCGTTCTCGATTTATTTCGAAAAACGTATTTTTTTTAATGGGACACCGTGTATATTTTTATCATAAATTATCACCCACTCTTTTCTGAACATAAAAGGTTATTATGATTTTTTTCCTAAAACCAAAAATAACGGAGTTATGCGTATTTTCCTCGACTAATTTATAAACGTCAAAGTAACAAAATTCAATGATTTAATTGTTTCAAGATGCGCTTAACAAACAAAATACGTTTAGAACGATATAATAACTTTGATAGCAAATATGGCAACCGATATGTATCATTTTGTCAATATTTTGAATTTCATGGCCAAGTTTCCAAAAAAATTCCCATCAAAATGTCCCATTCAAGAAAAGTACATTTTTTTAAATAAAGCGAGAACGCGGTGTTCGATTGTTATTCTGTTAATACCACGTTAATCAGCGGAAAAAATACTTCTAGTTCTCTCATTTAAACGACCTCGTATCTTCAACAATACAGAAGTTAACAATAGTGCCGACTTAATCGGAGGCACCCTGTATACGTTTGGCGCAGATCAAGACTGACATTGAATGGTATGAGCGAAAGAAGTCTATGATTCAAACATTTGAGAAATTGAATCTTGCAGGTAAGCTTGTCAAAAAATCTTTTAACATTTCTATGACCTTATAGGTATTGTACATTATCGAAATTGAAAATATACTTCAAATTAATAAAATATCCCCCGTACTCTGGAAAAGAGATTCAGATACATGTCGACTTGCAGCAGCAGCATCGTAAGATCGTAAGCAATTCAATGTTCACCTTGTGACGACTCGTTTTTGATGAGTCATCGGTTTGAGCTCGATTAAACACGTCCTGACCTGATTAAGCAGATGTTCTAGCACATCTGTGAGAAAATAAGTGAGAAAAGAGGGGCGGGGGGTTTATGAATTAACCACTGACGACGCATTAAAGAAGAATTTTAGTTCGCATTCATCAGCAGCAGCAGCAACAACCGGTAAGCGCTCCCCATCTTCACACCAGAGAATTTATTTAATTTTATTTTTCCTTTATTGAAATGGATCTTGCAGAAATTAACGCAACCACCTCTTATTTGAATAAGACGTGCATAAAATTAATTGAATTAATTTGTGGTGTAAAGTATCCACTTTGTTACGGTTTTTTTTTTATTGCAGTCACTTTATTAAAACAATTATTAACAATTCAAAATTTAACACTTAAATACAACAGGTAACACATGACGTCATCCGATTCTTTCATATCTCGTACCTTGGTTCCGAGTCCGGCCCTTGCCTGTAAAGAAAAACTTCTTTAAGGAATGTGAGTGGTTTTTTTTATATACCTTCTGCTACGCAGTACTATTTTGCGCTCTCAAAATGTGAAAAGCTTGGTCGAGAAGACTGCATTTTCCACATCTGGCGCATTTTTGCCGATTTGAGAGAAAATTCCTCTTCAATTTCACTACTCCAGACTGATGAAAGTCGTACTGCACTGTTGCAGGATATTCCCAGTGAAATTTGTGAAGACAACGGAATTTCAGTGCTGAGCACATGGTTTTCTTCTGGCCACTTTACATCTCCGGTAAGTCAGTCTTCTGAAACTAAAAATCCACTTCAACAACCCTCTTTTACCTCTCCGTTTAGTGAATGTCGTTTTCTAATTTTGTAGGCCAGCAGATATTGAGCAATTACTCGTATTGTCGAGCAATCGAGCATAGAGTTTAGAGGCCCCACATGACCAACATAACCTCAACATAACCCCCCTGTTCATGAACGTACATCCCTAACCACCTACGAGTGTAGGCTAATCCAGAGCAAGTTTGAAAAGCACGTACTTACCCCGACATCCTTGGGCTCACTTCCAACCCTATTATGGTCAACAGTTGCCTTTCGAAAATATCAGCCACTTAGAAAATACACTATAAACAGGGTGAGTTTGTTCCATTTCTTTCCATTGGGAACCATCCAAGACAACGAGTACGGAATTAATTCACTGAAAATCATCACTTCACATTTAAACGTAAAATAATCGCATATTTCTCGCTTTTTATCGCCAAATACTTGATTCTTGAATTATTGTTCTGCATTATTAGCTTTAAAACATTAATTGCGTACCACCAAGTGTATATATATGTAAACTGCAAATGATCATTTGAGGTATTTTTGGGGTACATTGCGTATGTAACTTGTCATAGACAGTGACAACAATAATAAATTAATTATGGTCGTTTATTTTATTTTGTTGGTCAGCTGTAGCCATAATCTTTATGAGGTTATCGTCGACGTATAGTCTTATCATATACTAGCTGAATAGGTGAGAACGGTATAGTCCGTACCCACAAAAGTGTATTTCGTAAACTATTTTGTAAATTATTTCCTGAAATAGAATGGCAGTATTTTGGGTCAGTTTTCCTTTAGTTTCCCGTTTTAAGGTTTAGTGGCTTAGGGTAATAAAACGGGTGGCGCTTTTGAAATAACTTTTACTTGAGTGAGTGAAGTTTTACCTACGACCACTCCACCGGCTAGCCGCCACTACACCCCTTCAACCTTCCTTTTTTTTTTACAACTCGAGCCCTTGGTGGTTTGTTTTTTTCTTTTTCTACAATCTTCTCAGTTCGCGGCTGTATAGATCTGCCCGATATTGTCTGATTTCGAATACATTTTACGTATTTAATTACAGAGCGTTTAATGTTTTGGGTTTGATTTGTACTGTGGAGTAATTTGGGTTTCGAGGCTCATGGTATAGAGTGAGCCCTGTTTGAATTTTTTCTGCAGGTTTTGCTGTTTTTTTTTTATTGATTTTTTTTTCAACTACCGATCGGGTTTATTATACAGGGTGTTTCAGAATAACATGCTAATAATGAAGGGGGTGATTCTTGGGCTCATTTTAAGAAAAAAAATTCTTATGAACGTATGTCCTAAAAAATGTTTCTATTTCCCAAAAAATATGCTAACCAAAACCCGCATGGACGGCACTGGTCAGAATAATTAAATTGTTGGTGCATCAAAAAATGAGTATTAATGCCTAAAATACATGACCCAAATTTCATAAAGATATCTACAGTAATGACAAAATTATTGTAAAAAAAGTATCTATTTTTTAAAACTTTGACACCCTGTATCTCAAAAGTTAAGGCGTTTAGGACATACGTTCATATGAATTTTTTTTCTTAAAATGAGCCCAACACCCCCTTTATTATTAGCATGTTATTCTGAAACACCCTGTATTTTGTTTTTCTAAATATTTGGATACAGTGATAAAATATGAGTAATTTTCCCGAGTCAACGCGAAATAATTATGAAGCTACAAGCGGTCTGGAAAATAGAAGTATACTGGATATAGCTAACCCTACTTATCTCGAGAAAGAGATTCAACCACAGGAAAGGGTTACGGTTTCATATGACCTTATTTCATTGATTTCATCGGATGAAGACAACGACATTGGTAATGATGCCAAGAACCAGAAGAGAACATCATTCAATCGGTCATCTACACAGAGACAGTTATACGGAAATTCCACATTCCAACTACCCGAAGAGAGACGATCAAATAGTGCACCTGTACACATGGGTGAGCTGCCCAATATTTCAGCTCAGCGGTTGCCGGACATACACCACTCAAGAATAGAGGAATCTTTGGAAAGAAGGTTGCCTGATTGCAGTTTATCGCAGGTTCATCAAACAAATAATAGTCGAGACGGAAATTGTCAATTGTACTATGAGAAATATTTGGAACAAAGACGTAAACTGGAAGAGGCGACAAAAGCCTATTAAGCTGCATCTGGCGTTCCAGAGGTGGAGCCACCAAGTAATCTGAATAGAAGGCCGTTCGTACGATTTGACAATCCTAGTAGAGAAGAATTTTCTTCAATTCACCCAAGTACGTCAAGACACAATGAAGCTGCGAGGGGATACCTTCCGTATAATAATTTTGCCGACCGACTTGAGAACTTGAACATCAGCAATTTCAATGATAGACCTACCCACCCCAATAAACGTTATCAGGATGTGACTTCATGGAACCTCAAGTACAATGGAAATACAAGTGTGACAGACTTTCTGGAACGAATTGAAGAGCTCAGAGTTTCTAGAGGAGTCTCTAAGGAATACCTGCCACGTGCTGCACCTGAGATTTTCACAAGAGATGCACTGTTATGGTTTAGAACAGAGATATTTGCATCCTGGGATGACTTGGTTGAACAATTGAGAGATGCATTCCTGCCAGTAGATTACGATTTTACTCTCTGGGACGAGATCCATAAGCGCACTCAAGGTGCACAAGAACGAGTGTTGAACTATGTTTGCTCAATGGAAGGACTCTTTAGAAAATTGAGGTCCATACCATCAGAAGATACGAGACTCCAGATAATTCGTCGAAATCTACTGCCACATTTTCAACGAGGGTTGTGTACTGAAAATGTAAGAAGCCTACAGGATCTACTACGACTGACCAAAGCCATCGAAGAAACCGAGGCAAGGGTGTCAAGATTTGTAGCCCCTACCACTAATTATCGGAATCTTTTGGAACCAGCTCTCGCTTATCATCGACCAACTTCACAAATTGCTTTGATTGATGAACCTGTCATAGAAGGAAACTCAACAGATGCTAACGTAGCAGCAGCATTTACCCTGGAACTGCAACGAATCTGGCCATCAGTTCAGGCATTGTGAGAAGCCTCGTAAGAAATTTTGCTTTAAGTGTGGAAATCCCAGTTTCATTAGTAAAGATTGTCCTAAATGCACAAAAAACACGTTAGTGGGAAGATCATCGTAGGCCAATCATCTTCTCACCCAGAACAGCTGCAGGCCTACAATAACCAGGCAATCATAAATTATATCTTCACGCATGCCAAAGGAGACCAAAGACCATTTCTGGAAATTAGCATATATGGGAGAAAGTTATTAGCCTTACTGGATAGCGGTTCCACAAGAACAATTTTGGGATCCAAGGGATGGGAATTATTAAAGCCCTTTTGCCGGATGACTAGATCTGATTCCACTGAGTGCATCGTAGCCAATGGAGAACGTTGCGTGGGATTGGGCACTGTTAAACTACCCATTCAGTTGAGAGACCGAGTCAACTTACTGGAAGTACTCGTAATACCAGCCTTGCCCCAATTTCTCATTTTGGGAATTGATTTTTGGAGAAGCACAGGTATTGTTCCAGATTTACTATCCGGAGAATGGACATTCAGAGATGAGCTTGACACACCGACCTTCGTAACCGCTATTCAGTCGGTTGATTCACTGACAGCTGAACAACGGAAAACTTTGGACGATTTTGTTGCGACTACTGGCACAATTATGGGACCAGGATCAGGATGTACCTCACTTGTAGAACTTCATATAAAAACTGATTCTTCTCCAATCAAACAACGTCATTACCCCCTTTCACCAGCTCTCCAGAAAGAAGTGAACCTCGAACTGGAAAAGATGATTAACGACGGCATAGTGGAGAAATCAAACTCTCCATGGTCATCACCGATTGTTATGATCAAGAAAAAAACTGGCGGATGGCGGTTCTGCGTGGATCACAGACTGCTGAATAAAGTTACCACTCCAGATGCTTACCCGCTTCCGTTCGTTAGCTCTACGTTGGATAAGCTACGTGATGCTCAGTTCCTTTCCACTTTGGATATCAAGTCTGCTTACTGGCAAATACCAATAGCTCAGGACTCTCGACAGCCTTTACGGTGCCCAATCGAGGACTGTTCCAGTTTCGCCGGATGCCCTTTGGACTGACCAACGCCCCTGCTGTTTGGCAGAGATTGATAGATCAGGTGGTGGGAGTGGATCTTGAACAGTTTGTCTTTGTATACCTGGATGATGTCATAGTTTGTACTCCTACGTTTGAGAAGCATATTGAAGTGCTGAAAACAGTTATTGACAGAATCAAGAGTGCCGGACTTACCTTAAATCAGGACAAATGCCAGTTTTGTAAACCCGAATTGAGATACTTGGGATATGTGGTGAATTCTTCCGGACTATTGGCTGATCCGGAAAAAGTGGAGGCTATTATTAACATCCCTATTCCGAAAAATGTCAGTGAGGTCAGGAGAATAATTGGCATGGCTTCTTGGTACCGGCGTTTTGTTCCGAACTTTAGTACCCTTATTAACCCACTTACTTCTCTTACAAAAAAAAATGTGAAGTTCAATTGGGACGAGAAATGCAACGAGTCGTTCAAGTCTATTAAACAACATCTGATCAAAGCACCTGTATTATCCTGCCCAGATTTTGATAAACCATTCTTCGTACAAACTGATGCAAGTGACTATGGACTAGGAGCAGTTTTATCCCAAAAACAGGGAGAGGAAGAGAAAGTGATTTGCTATTTGAGCCGATCCTTGTCTAAAAATGAGAGACGGTATAGTACAACCGAAAAGGAGTGTCTGGCAGTCTTGTTCGCTGTGGAAAAGCTTCGTCCATACATTGAAGGTACTAGGATCACTGTCATTACTGATCATCATTCATTGAAATGGCTCAATAATATAAAAGACCCAGTGGGACGTATTGCCAGATGGGCCATTTGAATGCAGCAGTATAGCTTTGATATTGTCCATCGCAGGGGGAAGGATCATGTGGTTCCAGACACCCTTTCTAGATCAGTTCCAGTCAATTCGAAGGAAGAGGATGATCAGGATGCGTTCGAAGTGGCAGCAGTGGTTCAAAATTTACCTCCTCAGAAACAGGATAAATGGTACGAAAGAATGAGGGCGGACGTTAAAGCCAATCCAGTCAAATATCCCTTATGGTGGGTGGATCAAGAGATTTTGTATAAACGAGCTAAACTTCAATATCCATTCTTATCTAGGCCCGATGAGGAGTGGCTAGTTGTTGTCCCTCGACATGAAAGAACTGCCTGAATTAAAATGAATCATGACCCCCCACAATGTGGACACTTAGGGATTCACAAAACCATGGGAAGGATCACGCAACAATATTATTGGCATAATATGCGGAAAGATGTAGCTCGATATATAGCCCGTTGTCATGCCTGCCTCCAAACGAAGTCGAATCAAAAAGGACCCACAGGACAAATGTTGAGCAATCAACCTGAACTCTCTCGACCTGGACAATTGACAAGCATTGATCTGGTAGGACCTTTACCAAAATCCTTATCGGGGCATAATTACATCCTTTCGGTATTAGATGTTTTCTCGAAGTTTGTAATATTTTATCCATTGAGGACAGCAACCACTAAAAATATATTGAAATGGCTCGTAGAACACTTTATATCCACTTTTGGAACGGAGACCATCGTTTGTGACAATGGACCACAATTTAGGAGTGACTTGTGACTTGTTCAGGAAGACTCTGGAGGAGTACAACATAAAAGTGAAATATGTCGCCAATTATAACCCTCAAGCCAACCCTGTGGAACGTACGCATAGAGTATTAAAGACTATGTTATCTAGCTATGTACAGGACGAGCGACAATGGGATCAGTTTCTTCCTAAAGTGTCATTCGCTATGAGATCTTCAATTCATGAAAGCACTGGACTTACCCCAAATCTTGTTTTCCTTGGACGAGAAATCTACCTTCCCAATCGGGACAGCAGACCAACTGGTAACAACAACAACTATGATCCACTGACTAGATCGAACGAATTACTGAAGGTATTTCAAGATGTCCAGAAACGACTTTCTAAAGCAGTTGATAAAGCTAAACAGGTATACAACTTACGAAGACGGTCCGAAACATTCAGTGTTGGTCAAAGGGTGTGGAAGAAGAACTTTGTCCTGTCCGATGCGACGAAACAATTCACGTCTAAATTGGCACCAAAATATGTAGGACCGTTTGTTATAAAGAAAATTGTTTCTCGTTGGGTGTTCGAACTTGCAGATCTTAATGGCAAACTTATTGGGAATTGGCATGCTAAAGACCTTAAGGCACATCCGCCCGATGACGATTCACAAATCGATAACGACTAGACCCTTGAAAATGACCCCAGCAAAGAACAGGAAAAAATACTCGGAAATTGCCTTATTTACCCACTGTATCTATATTAATCAATTTAATTAACTTCTCTTTGACACAAACGCTCTATAGAGTGGGCGTCTCTATACAGGTTGCTGGCAGTGGTAAAAGTCCACTAAGTGAACACGTTTTATTTTTTTTTTTTGTTTGTTGCTAGATTTAGTTCTCAGTTCACTTACTTGGTCAATGGGTAGTTCGTGGTAGGCATTTGATCAGCATCAGTTAGGACTGAGTGACTTAATGAAACAAATCATTGTTTGCATTAAGCCCTGGAGCGCATTCTGTCCCAGTGGTGACCTAGCAGAACTTTTACTCGCCTATTGCCTTGAATATTTTGACCTATCCTTCTTGTTTTCTTGTTGACTTTCTGTTTTCTTTCAATAACTTTTTGATCCTTTATGCTGTCACACTATAGTACTGACTTTGGCCTTCGTTTAGCTTTTGCTGGATTCATTATTATTTTTTTTTTTTCTTTTAGGAAGAGGTGGTGTGTTACGGTTTTTTTTTATTGCAGTCACTTTATTAAAACAATTATTAACAATTCAAAATTTAACACTTAAATACAACAGGTAACACATGACGTTATCCGATTCTTTCATATCTCGTACCTTGGTTCCGAGTCCGGCCCTTGCCTGTAAAGAAAAACTTCTTTAAGGAATGTGAGTGGTTTTTTTTATATACCTTCTGCTACGCAGTACTATTTTGCGCTCTCAAAATGTGAAAAGCTTGGTCGAGAAGACTGCATTTTCCACATCTGGCGCATTTTTGCCGATTTGAGAGAAAATTCCTCTTCAATTTCACTACTCCAGACTGATGAAAGTCGTACTGCACTGTTGCAGGATATTCCCAGTGAAATTTGTGAAGACAACGGAATTTCAGTGCTGAGCACATGGTTTTCTTCTGGCCACTTTACATCTCCGGTAAGTCAGTCTTCTGAAACTAAAAATCCACTTCAACAACCCTCTTTTACCACTCCGTTTAGTGAATGTCGTTTTCTAATTTTGAAGGCCAGCAGATATTGAGCAATTACTCGTATTTTCGAGCAATCGAGCATAGAGTTTAGAGGCCCCACATGACCAACATAACCTCAACATAACCCCCCTGTTCATGAACGTACATCCCTAACCACCTACGAGTGTAGGCCAATCCAGAGCAAGTTTGAAAAGCACGTACTTACCCCGACATCCTTGGGCTCACTTCCAACCCTATTATGGTCAACAGTTGCCTTTCGAAAATATCAGCCACTTAGAAAATACACTATAAACAGGGTGAGTTTGTTCCATTTCTTTCCATTGGGAACCATCCAAGACAACGAGTACGGAATTAATTCACTGAAAATCATCACTTCACATTTAAACGTAAAATAATCGCATACTTCTCGCTTTTTATCGCCAAATACTTGATTCTTGAATTATTGTTCTGCATTATTAGCTTTAAAACATTAATTGCGTACCACCAAGTTTATATATATGTAAACTGCAAATGATCATTTGAGGTATTTTTGGGGTACATTGGGTATGTAACTTGTCATAGACAGTGACAACAATAATAAATTAATTATGGTCGTTTATTTTATTTTGTTGGTCAGCTGTAGCCATAATCTTTATGAGGTTATCGTCGACGTATAGTCTTATCATATACTAGCTGAATAGGTGAGAACGGTATAGTCCGTACCCACAAAAGTGTATTTCGTAAACTATTTTGTAAATTATTTCGTGAAATAGAATGGCAGTATTTTGGGTCAGTTTTCCTTTAGTTTCCCGTTTTAAGGTTTAGTGGCTTAGGGTAATAAAACGGGTGGCGCTTTTGAAATAACTTTAACTTGAGTGAGTGAAGTTTTACCTACGACCACTCCAACGGCTAGCCGCCACTACACCCCTTCAACCTTCCTTTTTTTTACAACTCGAGCCCTTGGTACTGCTGATTATTTTATTTTTTCTTTCTTTGACATTTTTTTTGTTTTCCCATAACAACTTGTGGGATTAAATATTGTTCTTTCTTAATATGGGGAAGTGCCGCGAGTAGAGTCGGAGGATCATATTGTTTTTGTACCTCAGCGTACTACTGTATCTATCAAAAAAAATTTACATCAATTTCAACCTCATAAATATGCGATAATTTTAAGAAAGGTTGCGCAGATTCGTGATATGGAGAAAACCCCAATTTTTGAGATAGTTGCTATGTAAAAAACAAAGTTAGTATTATTTATAACTAGGATCAATCGCATTCTAAATGTATTTATTTTTTACAGAACCAGTCTACCATGAAGATGATTGCAACGGATTTTCAAGGATTCAATCTTTCTCACGAATTCATCGTTAAAGAGTTGACAGTCACGAACGGGACCCAAACTAACCATTACATATTCAAACTAAATAGATCATATCGATCGTTACGTTAGTGGGACAAACAAAGAGCGGCCAGAGCAACCATGACACAACATGGAATCCCGTTTTCATTTGGATATATCAACTATGAAGACCTCCATTCAATGATCATATCACATATATGTTTTTCGGATAAATTCTACGTTCGAGGACAACAACAAAATAATTTTCTGGAAAACGTTCTGCAGGATTCTACAACAGCGCATACTCCCAAAATCATCAACGTCGAGGACATTGATAACCATTAGCAACATACACCTGTATTTCAAAAAGACGTTCCAACCTGTTTTGGCCATCTATCAAATAATTTTTATATGTGTAGCCCACACAATATACTTCTTCATGAATGGATTGAAACTCGTTGTTTAATAGAGAATTGAAAATACTATTTGAGTTTTAGTTCAACATTAATAATGATGATGTTAACATCAAATTATATTCTTCTTTCTGCGATTTTCAATAATACTTTCTATGTACATCAACCCCACGATGTTGTAGGGATGCACATTTGTTTCAATAGAACCAATGACACTTGGCTAAATATGAAATCGCAAGTGGATTACAATGGTGATATGTTCATTGTTGCATTACCTCAAAATGCAAAAGAATACAAAGTAAAGTTGATTTTTCAAAACCAAACATATGGTTACAGTGTATGGAAAAATATAACTATAATCAGGCATATTCTCAATTCAAATTTATTCACGACCTTCAATAATACATTATATAAAAGATGATAAGTTAGTTGCTATACCAGAATTATTTTAACATACCAAATAATAGTATGTATGTATTTACTTCCGCTATATATTATGTTACAAGAAATATTCGTTTTGATTGTGGATTTATTTGAAGCAAAGTTCCTAAAGAGAAGATATTGTATTTTGGTTATATATTTGTAACTGCAATTTTGAGTTCCTAGATTTTTTTATTGTCTAATTATATAGAATTTTATTTATTTTTGTGAGAACCTATTAATCTAGAATTAATAAGAAACAGTTGAGTAAAGAGTTCCTATCGAGGTTCCTATGTATATAGGAAGTATATTATATTATGACCATTTTATGATTTGTTGGGATAATATTGTTACGTTACATTGTACTTAATTATAATAGTCATGTAATATACACATCTTGAATTCATATTCCAGATGTTTCTATTTCACAATCCATAAAGTGCTACTCACTAAAAATAATAGGAGATACATTCCAAAGAAAGTATTAATTATTTCAATTGAAAACAAGATTAGTTCAAAAAAGGACGCTTAGTTTTATTAAAAATATATTTAAATAAAAAATTGCTAATTTTGAAATGAATAGCATCCTGCTATTTGTTATACAGAAAACATAAATCCTTCAATGATATCCTCTAATATACACTATCGGACAAAAGTGAAGCAACTCTTATCACAGAATCGAATATTCGAATTATCAAAAGAGTCTTAGTAGGCTGTTGTCATGGCAAAATGAGATTGTTTCCAAATGATCGCTAAGGAAGTTTGTGTCAATTTATTCCAACGTTACGCTTTATTAGTGCGACAAAAGTACAGCAACTCTTTGAATACGCATAAAAAACAAAGTTTTACAACAAAGGTAAATAAGAAATTTATTTTATCCAGCTTACTTGAGCTTTATATTTTATATTTTCGTGGAAATAAATATGCCAAAAGGAAAATCCATCTCAACGGAGTTGAAACAAATGGTCATCAATGCCTATTTAGCAGGCAAGCCTCAAATTGCTATTTCCACGCAGTTTGAGTTGCCCAAATACAGCGTGTCAAAAATCATTTCACGTTATAATGAACAAGGACATGTAGAACAAATGCCAAAATCAGGTAGACCCAGGAAAACTACATTTGTGATGGATAGACGAATCAAAAGAATTTGTCAAAATGATCCGTGGCTATCAGGACCAAGAATAATTTCCGAAATTCCCGAACTGGATGTTAGTGCGAGAACTGTTCAGCGTCGATTAGTTGATGCAAAACTCAACAGCAGACGTCCAGCCAAGAAACCGTTGATTTCCGAAAGAAATCGCCTTGCCAGGCTTGCATATGCACGACGTCATTTGAACTGGAGAGTGCAGGACTGGAAAAATGTACTATTCAGCGACGAAACACGCTACAAAATTTTTAATTCTGACGGGATGAAGCGGGTAAGACGTCCGGTTAATAAAAGATTTGACCCAAAGTACGTTACTCCAACAATTAAGCACGGAAAAGGCAGTGTATTTCTATGGGGTTGTTTTTCGTGGAGTAAAGTAGGTCCATTATATTTCATAGAGAATAATGGATCGATTGGTGTACAGGGATATACTCGAAAACGTTATGTTGCCCTATGCTGAATGGGAAATGCCTTTGCGATTTGTGTATCAACATGACAATGACCCAAAGCATTCATCGCGCCTGATTCAAGAATGGTTTCAGGAGAATAATGTTCGGGTTCTCCAGTGGCCTGCGCAATCCCCGGACCTTAACCCTATCGAGAAATTATGGGAAGAAGTGGAACGTCGTATTCGCATTACAAGATTCCCAAATAAACAGTCATTAATCGATAAAATTAACGAAGTGTGGACGAATATGCCGGACACTACTATCCAAAAGTTGATTTCATCTATGCCGCGTCGTTGCCAAAAAGTTATAGCTAACAATGGTTATCCCATTAATTATTAAGACATTATTTTTATGTTGTTATGACCTATTAGCCCTATTTCTTTTGTTAAAGTTAAATAAAAATTAGTTCTTTTAAAAAGTTGCTTTACTTTTGTCGTTGCAAAAACGTGTATTCTTGAAATTAAAAAAATTGACAATTAAGAACAACCATATTTTGCTCATAAGGGCATCTTACTATGGGGCATAGAAGTATGTAATGAAGTTTTTATTTTTTTCTATTCGAATTCCGCCACTGTCACAGATTATTAATCTTTACCACTGTTATGTTAGATACCAAACCACTGCCCGCTTATCTTGAAGCGCGATCGTTTTTGTGATCTGAGCGCTCGGAGTGCAAGACTATCTTTTTTCATCATATTATGAAACGATAGCGAACGCCATATCCGTCTTAACCCACTTTGCTCCGCGATGACAAAAAAGAACGCAGGCTTACTCGGCACTTGTCAGATTCCTGTAATTTTCCACAGATGACAGATGCGTTCTCATCTTGTTGTTTGTTTTTGTCTATAAAATTGGTCCGAGAAGTTCAAACTTTTAAATTCTAAAATATTTTGAGGATTTATAACAGGTTTTTTGTGCCTTTTGTTGAGCAAGAGAAGAAGAAAGTTTATTTTTACGGTAATTGTTCGTGTTACCAATTTTACCCATATTTGTAGCAATGATCAATGATATACAGGGTTTTTCAGAATAACATGCTAATAATAAAGGGGGTGATTCTTGGGCTCATTTTAAGAAAAAAAATTCATATGAACGTATGTCCTAAACGCCTTAACTTTTGAGATACAGGGTGTCAAAGTTTTAAAAAATAGATACTTTTTTTACAATAACTTTGTCATTACTGTAGATATCTTTATGAAATTTGAGTCATGTATTTTAGGCATTAATACTCATTCTTTGATGCACCAACAATTTAATTATTCTGACCAGTGCCGTCCATGCGGGTTTTGGTTTGCATATTTTTTGGGAAAAAAGTTAAGGCGTTTAGGACATAATACGATATGAATTTTTTTTCTTAAAATGAGCCCAAGAATCACCCCCTTTATTATTAGCATGTTATTCTGAAACACCCTGTATACTGAATTTTTTATTTATAGATTGGTATACTTAAGAAATGCCAAAGAGGAAATGTAAGTTTACCTCTGCTTTGCAAGAACAATATAAAATGATGCGGAAAGGAACTCTTGAATACGAAGTGCTATGTTCGCTATGCAATATAACCTTCTCGATAGCTAATAAAGGAAAAACTGATATAGAACAACATTTATCATCAAACGAGCATCAGCAAAGGATACGAAGTGCCGGGACATCACAAAAAGTAACAACCTTTTTCGCTAAACAATTTTCTAACACGGAGGAGCAAGTGGCTGCGGCAGAAGGAGCGCTTGCATTTCATACAGTTAAACACCATTTTACTTTTAAATCGGCAGATTGTGACACGAAACTTATTCAAAAAATTATACCAGACTCCGATTTGGCAAAGAAAATATCTTGTGCGAGTACTAAAACAGAAGCGATTGTAGTTTCAGTCAGTCGGTGTTGAGTTGGGAATTGCAGAGTCAAAAAAAAATAATTTTTTAGGAATAAGTACAGATGCCAGTAACCACGGCAATTTAAAAATATTTCCCGTGTTAATTCAATATTTCGACAAATATAAAGGTATTACTATTAAAATGATAGAGCTACAAAATCTATGTGATGAAAAGTCTGAAACTATTGCACAATATTTAGATGAAGTTTTGACAAAATCTGATTTAAGAAATAATTGTATTGCGTTTTGTGGAGATAATTGCAACACTAATTTTGGAGGAGTAGAAAGAGCAGGAAAAAATAATGTTTACTCAACCATGAAAAAAACTATTTAGCATACTTTAATCGGAATCGGATGTCCAAATCACATTTTGAACAACTGTATTTATAATGGAATGGATTCGATTCCTATAGATATTGAATCGATAGTTTTAAAAATGTATAATCATTTTTCGATTTATACAGTGAGAACGGAGACATTGAGATCATTCTGCAACTTTGTAAATATTGAACATAAAAAGCTACTTTTTCATAGTAAGACCAGGTGGCTATCACTATTTCCGTGCATAGATAGGATTTTAGAAATTTTTGAAGGCCTGGAGTCATTTTTTCTATCAGATCCTTCTTCTCCCGCAACTTTGAAGAATTTTTTTGCAAATAAATTAAATGAAGCATATTTTTGGTTCTGTCATTCTTTGATGTTTCTGTTTGAAGATTCTATTAAAAATATGGAAAAAGAAGATAATTCGTTATTGGAAATGCTAGAAATATTACAAAAAACTGAAAACTCGTTATCAGAACGATTAAACGAAAAATTTTTACCTTTGAGAGTTAGACAAATCTTTAGAAAATTGAGAGAAGAAGGCCATATGATAAAGGTATCTATTTTAGAAAAAAACTTTTTGTTTGTATACGAAAAATCTTTGAAATATTTAAGATCATGGACCGTTTCTTTTAAGGACTTTGAATCACTTTTGTGGATGAATTTAAAAACTGTACCAGAATGGAACAATGTTTAGAATTCTATACCATTTTTCGAAAATAAAAATATTGATGTAAATGATTCAAAATTATTTAATGAATTTACTAATTTAAAGGAATTTGTTTCATCCGCATTAAATGATGAAACTTTTCATAAATTACTCTCCTATCAGAAATGGGTAAAATACTTTTCTACTGTTTCCAATGAAGAAGCACATAGTGAGCTTCTCAAACTTTGTCAATTTTTTTTCGCTATACCTTCTCATAATGCGAATGCTGAGAGGATTTTTTCTTTAATAGGTGCACAGTGGACCGATGAAAGGAATCGCCTTTCTGTGTCATCTATCAAGTCCATATTACGAACGCAATTTAATTTAAAAGAATTTACCTATTCAGAGTTTTACGATTACTTGTTAACACAAACAGATTTGCTACAAAAAATAAATGGATCGGCACAATATGATCAAATTGCAAAAGGTACAAGTGCATGTTCTACTTCGACTTAATTATAACTGTTGATACCTATTAGTACATATATTTTCGTTTACGTGGTGCAACCAAAAGGCAAAAATATTCCGCTTGTGGATGCTGTGAATAGAATAAGAGTTTTGTTTTGCGCTACAACTTGTCCTCTTTTTCGTCAATGGAAATCTGGTAACCCTATAAGTAAGGGAAGTTTCTTCGTCCGAATAATGTAAAGAGGGGAGTTTTCGTGGCGTAGGGACAGAAAGGGACAGAAGGTTGCTCACCATAACCTTAAAAAACAACTTACATCCTAGAAGTGAGAATAGTTTGCAATGGGCTGGCTTTGCTCATAGGCATTGGTGCTCAGTTGGTAGAGTGTTGTCTTATGGAACTAAGCAATGTAGCTTGCAAGAGAATCTCGTTTTTGAAAGAGTACATGAAAGAAGAAGATGAATCGCTGTACCAGTTTGTCTTTCTTGATGAAACGTGGATTTTTCAAAATGGTACTTTGGGACATTCATGGCAGAATGAAAATAAAAGAAGTGTGAAATCCACAAAAATTGACGGTAAAAAGTACAGGTATCATTAATTAGTTGTAAATATAATTGTAAGGTATTATGTTTAAACAAATCTGCCAAGATAATATATGTTTTTGCAGATATAATATACTTCATGCTATGGCAATGAACATAGTTTCATCAAGGGTGCCGAAGCAATTTTTTCCTCGAAAACCAAATTAAGTAACTACCATGGGGAAATGAACCAGCAAAACTTTTTGCAGTGGTTTGAAAACCAATTACTGAAAAATTTAAAAAATCCGTCAGTAATTGTTTTGGACAATGCGCCATATCATAGTATGTTGCTGACAAAAATTCCCAATTCTTCCTGGAATAAAGCTTCCATTCAAGAGTGGTTGGAAATAAATAAAATTGAATTTGACAATTTGACGGCATCTTCAGTTTCACGAAAAAGTAGCAAACTGTCGCGAAAACCGCAGCTCTCTATCTATAAGGATTACGGAGATATACCCCGCAAAAGTACCCAAAATGAGACACCCTGTATAGCTTCAAAAAAAAAGTCCACTTAAAGCTGCTGAAACATCTTACCATATCTGAAGAATTGGGTGAAACCCGGTACGTCCCCGTTTTTTTGAGTTGATTGTGGGAGGTGGGGGGTGGGGATTGGGGAATGACATTACATTTTATGAACAGTTCATGATTCAAGCCTTGAAGAAATTGAATATTGTGGGTAAGTGTTATCATCGTTCAGTTCTAAATTTAGCTCGAATGCGCGGTTTTCTTATCAGTAACAACGAGTCTCAGCCTGCAGTTTTCTTATCACCATTAGACAGGATGTGGGTTTTTTATCACACCAACCACAGCCTTATCAACAGTTCTAAATTTAGCCCAAATGTGGTTTTCTTATCAACAGTAGACAGGATGTGGGTTTCTTATCAGTAACAACGAGTCTCAGCCTGCGGTTTTCTTATCACCAGTAGACAGGATGTGGTTTTCACGTCACACTCCTCTTATCAACAGTTCTAAATTTAGCCTGAATGTGGTTTTCTTATCAATAACTGAGTAAAACACACACTCTTGTTCAACTGTATTTATTTCAAATTTTTCAACATCTTCTAAATAGCCCTCAAAATCTAGACGCTTCATGGTCTGCAGGAAACTATGCAGGTCTGATGTATCCAGGAACAGATCGCAGGCGTCAGCAGCTTCTTCGTATTTTTCAGCAATCCTCCTACATTCCTCCTCGCTATGGAATCTCCCAAAACCATAGATAGCCTCGTGTTCAGCATCAAATTGCAAATTTCGGAATCGTTGTGACAAGCTTTCTACAGCGGAAACCAGATTATGTAATCGTCTAGTCCCGATACCGGTGTAAGCTAACCACATCTTGAGTGCTAAATGCGGAATGTCGAACCTTCTTTATAGTGGATCTAACCGAAGTCGGTGAACTGAGTGCTAAATGCGGAATGTCGAACCTTCTTTATAGTGGAACCGAAGTCGGTGAACTGATAAGAAAACCACAGGCTGAGACTCGTTGTTACTGATAAGAAAACCGCAGACAAATGCCAATAATTGAATGTGGTGAGCCGACCGACGTCGCGTTGATTGTATAAATAGTCTTGCGGTTTCTAGGTGCCCCATCATTTACGATTGAGTTGTTGTTGGTAGATGTTGAGTACTGCTACTGTTACAAACAATAATTATCACAACAACATGAAATTATTTGAAGAAATTGCATCCTTGAGCAGTTGCATTGTTGCAAAGTACCAAGAGGCATTTCCCCTACTATGTACCGATGAAGATCAAAAGCGTTGGCTGAAGAATATAAATAAAAGCATCCGAGACTTCCAAAGGGCGATGGCTGCACCACTATCCATTGGATTGAGAAAAAGGTTGGTGGCCAATTTGGGCCATTTGAAAAGATTCCGGATGCTTATCAAGTCGAAATTTGAGGCACATGTGGGTGGAGGACACAAGCGCAGTAGTCGAGTCAAGTGGGAGGACCTAAAGACATCGTTTGACTCCCGCATAAGGACTGGGGTAATTATCAACCAAACACACTTGAATCTAGGGGATTTTTTTAGTGATTCATTTTTCCTATTCAAAGTAAGAATCAACAAAATTTTGAAAGAGTTCAGTGCCATAAAAGTGAATGCAACTTTTTGCGGTGAATTCGTTGTTAGCAAAGATAACGTTGAGCACCTCGAATATAAATATTTTCCCACAAAAAATCAAACTTTGGACATGGGAACCAATTTGATTGAGTGGTTTGATAATTTTATCAGTAGGCCAATTTTGCAAAAAATGGAGGATTTTCAAGAACGTGACAGTGGGTGGGCATTAAGAAGAATTATCAGTTTAGAGATTTGTATTAATAAACATAGCTTTGGGGTGGGTGCTTCATCCTACATTCCTCTACCCAATCAAATTTTAAAGAAACAAGCATGTATTAACATTAAAAATGATGATAACGCATGCTTTTATTGGTGTATAGTCGCTGCTTTGTACCCAATCAGAAAAAATTCTGATAGAGTTGAATCATATCCACATTACACCCGCGTCCTTAATACAGAGGGTTTGGATTTTCCAATGACAGTCAACAAAATTCATAAATTCGAAAAATTAAATAATATAAGTGTAAATGTTTATATGTTGGAGATGACTCAAAATGAAAAGAATGAATTCTTTAGCGTTCTACCTTGTAGGTTAACAGGTGAAAAATTGGAAAAACACGTCAACCTACTCATCATTCAAAATAAATATTAATAAATAATAATATAATAATAATTTCATATCATTATTGCTTGATAAAAAATCTATCCAGGTTAGTGAGATCACAAATTAATAAAAATGGACATAAAATATTCATTTGCGATAGATGTTTGAACTATTTCCAGTCTCAGGAACGCTTGAGTGAACATTCAAGTGTGTGTGAAACAAAAAATGACTCAAAAATTTCATTCCCCAAATATGATCATGTTTCCTTCAGAAATCATATTTATAAACAAAAAGCACCATTCATCATATATGGGGATTTCGAATCAATTTTGAAGAAAATTCCTGCTGAGTTAACACATTTAAAAACTGTCAATTTCCAAGAGCATATTCCATTCAGCATTGGATTTTTATTCAAGTGTTCCTATGATAACTCGCTAACCTTTTACAAAAGCTACCGCGGTGAAGATTGTTCAGGTTGGTTTGGAGATCAACTGAAAAATATTGCGAAATTTGTTGAAGATAAGATGTCTAAAATTGTACCCATGTCGGAAGTGTTGGACAAGAGTATGGCCAAAGAGTGTCACATTTGTGAGAAACCTTTTATTGACACAGATCAGATTGTTGTTGACCATGATCATTTCACGGGAGATATTAGAGGTTTTGCCCACTCAAATTGTAATTTAAACTTCAAAAAACAATTCATTGTCCCCATTGTATTCCACAATCTCTCAGGTTACGATTCCCATTTCATTCTAAAAGCCATAGGAAGGGTGGAAAAATTCAGTATTCTTCCACTCAATAAAGAAAAATACATTTCCTTCACTCAGTATGATGATGAAACCAGCATAAAATTTAGATATATCGATTCACTACGATTTTTAAATGCATCTTTGAGTTCATTAGCATCCACATTGAAATTGGAGGATTTGATAAATCTAAAGAGAGAATTTTCCTCATGTAATTCAAAACAATTTGAATTATTAACACGTAAGGGGGTTTTTTGTTATGATTATGTTGATAATATGACTAGATTGGAAAAAACAAGTTTACCACCCAAAGAAATGTTCTATTCAAAATTATATGATGAAAATATTAGTGATGAGGAGTATTCACATGCTCAAAAAGTATGGGATGAATTCAATATTCAGAATTTGGGTCAATACAGCGATCTGTATTTAAAAACAGATGTTTTGTTGTTGAGTGATGTTTTTGAAAACTTTAGAATCAATGCACATAACATTTATGGTTTGGATCCAGCGTGGTATTTCACTCTACCAGGTTATACTTGGGATTGTATGCTGAAATATACAAAATGCGAGCTGAGGCTGTTGAAAGACATTGATCAAATTATGTTTATTGAAAAGGGTTTGAGAGGAGGAATTTCAATGTGCTCAAATAGGTATGCTGAAGCAAATAATAAATACATGACGGAATATGATGAATCCAAACCATCAAACTACCTACTCTACCTCGATGTGAATAATCTTTATGGGTGGGCAATGATTCAACATCTACCATACGATGGATTCGGGTGGGTTGATCCCATTGATTTACCAAATTTCGATGTTACTTTAATCGAGGATGATGCTCCAGAGGGTTATATTTTGGAGGTGGATTTGGAATACCCCGAAACACTTCACGACTTGCACAGCGATTTTCCATTCTGCCCCGAACATATGGCCCCTCCAAAGTCCAAATTTCCAAAACTATTAACAACTCTTCACAACAAAACAAAATATGTTATTCATTACCGCAATTTAAAGCAAGCTGCGAGTAATGGTGTCAAAATCACGCAAATACATAGAATTTTAAAATTCAAGCAAAGTTCTTGGTTAAAGGCATACATCGAACTAAACACTCAACTTCGATCAAAAGCCACTAACGATTTCAGCAAAAATCTCTTCAAGTTAATGAATAATGCTGTATTTGGTAAAACAATGGAAAACATTCGAAAACATCGTATTGTGAAATTGGTTAATAAATGGGAGGGTCGATATGGTGCCAACAATCTGATTTCCAATGCAGCATTTCATAATTTAACAATTTTCACCGAAGATCTGGTGGCTATAGAAATGAAGAAAACAAATCTCATTTTCAATAAACCACTTTACATTGGTATGTGTATTTTAGACATTTCAAAGATTGTAATGTATGATTTTCATTATAATTTCATGTTAAAAAAATCTTTTTCTAAAAAACCCAAGCTTCTGTATACGGACACGGACAGTTTCATTTACGATATTGAGTGCAATGATGTGTATGATGAGCTCATCAAAAAAGATCTTTCCAAATTCGACACCAGCGATTATCCTCCAGATAACGTTTATCAGATTCCATTAGTAAATAAAAAAGTTTTGGGGTTAATGAAGGATGAAGCAAATGGTAAAATTATGACACATTTTGTGGGGTTGAGGTCGAAAATGTATTCATATAAAATTCAAGGTGTTCAAAAATGTATGAAAAAAGCAAAAGGTGTAAAGTCTTGTATTGTCAAGAACAAAATTACTTTTGATGATTATGTAAAATGTTTAAAAGAAAATGTTGAAAAAATTGTTAACCAATGCACAATCCGCTCAGTAAAGCATTCCGTTTATAGCACTGAACAAACTAAATTAGCCCTAAATGCCCTAGATGATAAACGCTGTTTGATTGATAATAGTCACGACACCCTCCCATGGGGCCACTATAGTTTACAAGATATTGTTGATAGTTGACGAAATAAAACATTTTTTATGATAACATTTTTTTATTCATCATAAGGAACTGGCGGCGACAGCGGTCACATAAAATTAAGCCCTAAGTACTCGGTGGAATTGATTCATTACACTTTAATGAATTTGAACTATATGATGAGGAATTCGGCGGTACAGAAGTATGAATGTCTATGGATTTTTTACAAAAACAAAATACGTGTTTGCAATCTGGACAGCATACTGAGCCGCTAACACCACCGCCGCCGCCGCCATTTCTATAAACTTGTCTATGGGAGTCCTGGAGAAAAAAAACAGCTGTTTGATGGTGAAAACGAGATTCTGGTGCGGGGGCCACATCGGTTCTACACACATACGATATGTGGTTGAGCTCTGAATCCTACAAGGTGTTAAATCACTGATAATCTCAATTAAAAAAAATTAAATCACACTAACCATGTTTATTCATCCCAACTGTGATCTACCATGTTGGGGTTATCATGGGTGGGTGCCGGCCAGGGTTCCCCCTCGGGCTCATACCGCGGCTCACAAGTCCGCAAATGCGCAGCCATTTTCTCCTTTGTTGGGAAATAATGGTGTGGTCTGTTGGGACATTGGAGCCATGATGGATGTTGTGCCCGGCATTTGAGTGTATGTGTGTAGAACCGATGTGGCCCCCGCACCAAATGATTAGGATCAAAGGGGCACACATGTAGATCTGAGATTGCCTCAGGATCCTACAAGTTAAATCACTGATAAGCTAAATTAAAAAATAAATCACACACTTACCATCATTTTGAGCGGCTTTTTTTGTTGTGAGCTCGAGGGGGGGTATTGATTTTTAGATGATGAGGATGTTGAGGAATTCTAGAATATATTGTGTCAGCTCACTGAACAAAAAAAAAAAAAAAATGTACTCACCATTTCTGCTTGTTGTAAGTAGGTAAGTCTGTGTGTGTGTTGAGTTGAGACAAGACTAATTCACAAATCAATCGGGATCGCCTATTTATATGGTTTTGTGTGCGGAAGCTTGCTGATATAGCAAAACCACAATGAAATTTAATGTGATTAATGGTGATGGGAAATTAAACATTTTTTTCATTTCATACGCTTTATTTTATCCAGATCAGTTAACAATCTATTTCGATCATGGTACATGATTTGTTTTAAACAATAGGTTTCTATACAAGGAGATTTTTTATAAAAATTTGAAATAACATCCTCAATGGGAACATGTGTACAACTTTTATTAATCAATTCATGTAAAGTATTTAAAATCGTATGATAATATTTGGGGAAATCCAGCTGCTTCAGTTCCCGAATCCTTATGATCACAAAATGTTTATCAACAATGCAAAGGTCATGTACATTATTTTCAGTTAAATACATTATTTGATCATGTTTTGAAATTGACACTAATTTCGCTCCATTTTCCATCGGGAAACTGCCAATCAGCAAGTCGTTATGCGAGAATGTTGGGTGGAGATGGGGCTCCAGATTCCATCCATCGAGGAGCCAATTAAGATAGTTTATCATTATATTCCACACATCATCTTCAAAAATTAATGTCTGCTTCTCACCAATGGGTATTCTGATTATGGGTTGGAAATTGTGTTGCAAACTTAATTCCACATAAATCTTGATGTCACTAGTGGTACAGGAAAACATCGTGCTCAGTAGAGATTTTGTTTGACCATCACTCACAGCCTTCTCATACCCAGCCAACAATTGTTCAATTTGATCATCACCTGCGGTGTAGCCCCCTTCACACATGTTTAAAGACTGATCATATTTTTCTCATCCAACCCCCAAATATGTTTTAGGCATGCGCAACTTATAATATATTATCAACTCCAATCCAACTATTGTGCGTATTATCAAATCCAAGCCATTTCACATAGACTTTGGTACCCTTTCTGCGCAACACCCTTTCCACCAAATACACATTCTCCTGTTTTGTTTTTCGCAATTCTTGTTCATAAAATGCACCCATTATTGGTTTGTCATACTTATCCTCCAAAAGATAGGTTACTGGTGTACCAACCTTAACTTTAACAACTTTAAATAATTCGGTTGTCCATTTGGGTGTATAACCCTTTTCAAAGACATGCTTCGCTTTGCTAATGCGCACTACATCACCAACTTTGAATTCACGTGGATGAGTTGCAACTTTTATATGATTATATACGGTATTTAATAGAACATTTTGAAGGTTTTTATCACCAAACAAATCGCAGGGCCTCATTTTAGTTACACTATGTTTTTGCTCATTATAGTTTTTGACAATATTCGAAATGATATCTATCCACTTATACGTTCCATTCAAACTGAAATATTTGAATAATTTCTCTTTAATCGTTCTTATTGAACGCTCGACAATTGCCGCTTTCTTATCAGTGTATGTGTTATAATGATTAATATTATATTGTTGCATGAGACGTTGAAAATGGCTATTATAGAATTCCTTTCCCTGATCAGTCTGCAGATTTTTAGGATGACGTTTTGATTTTTTTAGAATACGTGCAAAAGTCTTTGTCACCTCATCTCCAGTTTTGGATTTTATTGGTTCAATCCAGATGTATTTTGAAAAGCAGTCAATGATAATGAGGAAATATTTGAATCCTTTGTTATCTTTCTGATAGATATCCATTTGACCTAAATCAGCTTGCCATAAATCATCCAAACCTTTGATGATTGTACGACGTCTGGGAAATTTTCTTCTTATGGGTTTGAAAAGTTCTTCAACAAGCTGAGACTTTGACATGTTTAATTGGATTCTGTTACTGAGTCACCGGTGGCGGTGGCGGTGGCACTTCGAGCACTTGAAACCCTTATGACTTCTATTTTGTTTTTCAACTCATTAATGATATTTATATGCTCCTCTAAAATCTTTTTCTCATCACTCATTTTATCACCCAAATCATCCGAGGCACTTTTTAGATCCCTGTGAAGCCCCAGATTTACTCTTGAAATGGATTCATCAACATAAATTTTTGTAGCCATATGCTCATCAGCAATGGGGATTTTACGTTCAATAAATTTATCAATAATAATCAATTTTTCAATTAGGGTTATATATTTATGTTGTACATCTTGAAGCAGATCATCAACATATTTTTTATTCACAGCATCAAGACTTTCTGTTGGTTGTTTGAGATTACATATTCTCAAATTTTCCATATTGATATCTCCCTCAGATGTGTAAGCTAATTGTAACCTTGGAGTTGGTTGATACGTTTGCACTCCCACCCTACGTCCAAACTTGTCAAGACTCATTTTGCTACTGACTCATACTCATTCAGATTTTACAAGTATAACTTCAATATTTGAAATTCATTTTGCGTAAATAACTTCAATGTTTGAAGTTCACCACGCATAGATGCAAATTGTTGATCAAAGATTCCGATTCGGTTTTCATACTTTTGCATTAAATCAATAACATATTTTTCATCCACCTTCAGCACCTCTAATTTCACCAATCTTTTTTCAATTAAATCAAGCAATATATGTAGATTGTTTTCATACTTTTGCATTAAATCAATAACATATTTTTCATCCACCTTCAGCACCTCTAATTTCGTCAATCTTTTTTCAATTAAATCAAGCAATATATGTAGATTGTTTTCATACTTTGAAAATGTAGCATCGACATATTTTTTATTCACCATGAAATCATCTCTTTTTTGAATTTCACGTCGTAATATCTCAGAATCCTCAATAATTTTTTTGATTTGCTTTTTCACTCTGAATTTTTCCGCAGAGTTGATTTTTGAACGACCAAACTTATCCAAGGTCATCTTGCGACTGATTTTATAATCCCAGCTTCCTCAAGTTCTTCAATCAAGGATGATATTTCATTATCATGAGAGGTGTTACCAGCTTGTTTTGATCCAATTAATAATCTCAGTCTATCGACTAACTCATTTACATCATTCCAGTATACATAATCAATTGGATTTGAATTGTAGAGCATTGTGGACAACCCACTTCCTTCTGGGTGAATAATTTGAATTATCGGACGAATAATTTTCATATGTTTATAACCCACATTGCCCTTGATTTTTCCCGATGGTTTGAACCCCATTCGATATATATTTGTTATCACTAAATTTTTTTTATATGCGTCTAAATCAGTCTGAGTGTATTTTTCAGGTTCCTTAAGAAATATCAATTCATAGAGTTCCTCTGTACCATCAAATTGTTCATTATTGATTACAATATCACCATTTTTCCGAAAATCAATTGGTGTGATACCAAGCACCCATTTTGATGATGATTCATCATATTTAGGTCCTGTACTACTTTTATCAATATTTCCCGATAAATTATGATAAGCTGATATATACTTTTGTGCGATTTGCGAATAATTTTCATAATTTGGAACTAATTTTTCGGGGGAATGAAAAACATCTAGCATACTTGCATCACTATCATCATCAACCCAATTTTCATCACCATAATCAATAGGTGTTTGGGGGGTATTGAAGAAATTCTTTGGAGATGATTTCAGACGTTTTTTTAAAGGTTTTAGGTGTTTTCGTGAGGTTTTTTTGTGGTGTTTAGGTGTCTCCAGGTGTTTTCGTGAGGTGCTCTTGAGGTGTTTAGGTGTCCTTGAGGTGCTTTCGAGTTGCTCTTGAGGTGTTTTAGGCGACCTTGAGGAGCTTTCGAGTTGCTCTTGAGGTGTCCTTGAGGTGCTTTCGAGTTGCTCTTGAGGTGTCTCTGAGGTGCCTTCGAGTTGCTCTTGAGGTGTCTCTGAGGTGCTTTCGAGGTGTCTCTGAGTTGTTTCTGAGATGGTTTGAAGGTTTTCTCTACCATCTTTTGCAATGTTGTAATGGGCTTGAAAATTCGCTCGAGCGACTCATCTGTTTCAGACCGACCCAATTTCAAAGAAAGATATTTTTTTCGAATATCTTTTGCTATGTGACATATTTTTTGCTTACGTTCTACATCTGACTGATTCAACAGCTTCATGATTAATGAGGTGTTACAAGTCACCAACCCTTATATACTCATCAAACCCCCTACGATATCTTCCATCGTTTAAATCAAATTCCTTTACCACTACAAGAGCTCCAAATTTATGTCCATTCCAACATTGTGAGCATATCATTTTGAAGTCATCATAAGATATATCAGGTGATACATGCTCATCATAGACATGTCGTAAATTAACATCATCCTGTTTAAACAATACAACCATATTACAATTATCACGTATCAATTGCTTTGGTATTTTTGAGTAGGTCTGACTAAGATATACAACATCAATCTCCTTATGTCGACACATGGAAAAATAGTTTTTAATTTTATTCTGCTTTTCACACGCCAC
The DNA here is from genome assembly GCA_958502075.1 of Orchestes rusci. Taxonomy (NCBI): domain Eukaryota; kingdom Metazoa; phylum Arthropoda; class Insecta; order Coleoptera; family Curculionidae; genus Orchestes; species Orchestes rusci. The sequence goes on along the minus strand of OY293304.1, from coordinate 89,040,694 downwards.
ATCATCAAATATGAATACTGAATTTTTTCTCGCCTGCATTGGATCCATAATCATGTCATTAGTCTGGTTCGGTTGATTAGATCCAGTTAGAGGAGTTAGTTCTTTCTTGATAGTTGATCGAGACACTGGCACTTTTTTGAAGCATCAGCAGCAGCATCAGCTTGGTTTCAACATACACACGCTCCAGGCTTAATAAGGTAGGAAAATTAAATTCAAGCAGTTTTCAATTAAAACTATTTTTCAATGTGAATTATTTTTTATTTCTTATTTTTTTTATGTAATTGAACTAAACAAAATATGTCTTACAGAAATCCACAAAGCAATTTGATTTGGTGAAGTTCATCGCGAAGAGTTGATTACGAGATTTTCCGAAGATTCTGCATCAATTATTCATACTTCTACTCAACATTCAGCGTTTGAAATTAAGTCAGGTAATTATTGAACTTTCAGTTTTTCAAATTTTGATGATATTTCATCAATGTACATTTCGTTTTTATATTATATCCAAGTAAATTAAACACAACTTATTGTCTTTCAGAAAACAACAACAAAGCAACCGGATTTGGTGATTATTCGATACTACAATAATTGGAGGTGTGTTGTTCCTGTCTAGAAGAATTAAAGCATAGCCGACAATCACCTGCTGGTGAGCTATTTCACACCCTTGAAATATTCCGAGGGCTACACAGAACATCACACGAGTTCATCCTCCCAAATTGAGTTGAAACCACCACCACCACCACGTCAACGACGAAAAAAGCAGAGAATATGCTTTCATTTGTGAAAAAAATGAAGATATTTCTGTTCAACGAACCTAGTGTGAGAACAAGTCATTGGATTCGTAGAATAAGTAGATTAGTTGGTGAACTTAATAAATTAGTGCAACATGGTAATTTACCCAGAAACAATCTTCGATTAATTCAAACTAATTTGCAACACCTTCAAGTGATTAAAAGACAATTAGTTTGGAAAAATAAGCGGGTCGGGATGGGGTTAGTAAAAGTAAAAAAATTAAGAAATAGGGTTAGATGGGAAAAAATTATCAATTGTTTCAAAGGAAGAGTATCTAGCGGGTCAATAATTAATTTGATTCATGAACACAGATTTATGGATGATGCATTTATTTGATTTCAACGTAAACTTGAGGAAGTACTGAAATCTTTTAACATTGTTAAGGTAAACTCCACATTTTGCGGGGAGTTTATCAAAAAATCAGCCGAACGCGACATTGTGGATTTCAAATATTTTAATACTAAAAATGTAATCATTGATGTAGGAACGGATTTAAAAAGCTGGTTTTTTGAAAACGTGCGTGATGTAATTTTGAATAGTCTTTCGGAATTCAAGGAACGCGATTCAGGATTTGATCTTGTTAGAATAATTTATTTAGAAATCAATATTAATAAATTTCAAATGAGTAATGGTTCTTCCTATAGTGAACTACCAAAGGAAATTAAGATTAAGCGAGCATGTGTCAATGTTCATAATGATGATACCGCCTGCTTTTACTGCTTTTAGTGCGCTCCATCCTGCAATACGTCATCCCTATTTCACTTCTTCTTATCCTCACTATAAATCAGTTTTGAATCTCAACAACTTAGAATCACCCATACCGTTGAACCAAATTTCAAAATTTGAAAAAATTGATAAAATTTCTGTAAATATGTATGCTTTGGAACTAGTTTCAAAATCAGATACGGATGATCGTAAACCAAATAACTTCAATATTGTACCAGCTAGATTTACCAAAGAAAAATTAGCTAGGCATGTTAATTTGCTGTTGATTCAAAATAAGTACTATCCATCATTAAATGATTCTGAACCACTGCCCACTAATGACACCGATCATGAAGATATTGAACATCATTATTGTTGGATTAACAATCTTTTCCGTCTTGTTTCAATGCAGTTGAGTAGAAAAAAAATTGCTGAATATATTTGTGATCGGTGTCTCAACTATTTCACATCAAAGGTTTAACTGACCGAACATGAAGAGCTGTGTACAAAATTGGACTGGAAAGTCTTTCAAGGTTATACCGGCCTATATCACCAAAAATAAAGTTAAGTACCATATTAATCTTCTAATGATACAAGACAATTATCAGAGTGGTGAAGAGGAGAACTAAAACTCATTTTGTTTGGGTAAAAAAAAAGCTTCCTGAGAAAAATCGAAGGTTTGTTGAGTTTACTAACTTTTATTTCAAAACAAAAGCACCTTTTGTTATATGTGCTGATTCTGAGTGTCTTTTGAATCCTGTTGAAGATGATGAAACGAAAAATAGTCAAAAATATCAATCTCATGTTCCATTTAGCATTGGATATTATGTTAAATGTTCTTATGATGATTCATTATCGTTTTATAAGTCTTATACAGAAGAGGATTGTATTCAATGGTTTGTTAAGGAACTTTTTGACTTTGCTGAAAATGTGATGACAGTCATCCAATGGAGAAGCTTACATCTGAACAAGTTAAGCAATGTTTCAAGGCGAGTTGTTGTCATGTATGTGAAAAGGTTTTCCAAGCAGAAGATAAAAGTGTTCGTGATCATTGTCACTTATCTGTTGACATAGAGGACCTGCCCATGAAAAATGTAGTTTGAATTTCCAAGATAGCCACATTATTCCTGATTTATTTCATTGTCTTAGTTCATATGATGGACATTTGCTTATCAAAGCTTTAGCTGAAGTGGATGGGCCAATCGATGTTCTACTCCTGTAAACAAAGAGAAATATATCTCCTCTACAAAGCATATCCCTGAAAGTCGTATTCAGATTAGATTTTTTGATAGTTTTCGTTTTATGGCTTCCAGTTTAGATAAACTCGCATCTTATCTCTCAGATTTTCCCATTTTAGAGTCCGAATTCAAGAATCTGAGTGATGAGCATTTCAAATTGCTCACTCGTACAGGTATATTTCCATATGACTGTATAGATAATTGGTCTAAAATAAATGAGCGTCAATTACCCCCCAAGTCAGAACTTTATAGCAGATTGGAAGATACATTTATTTCAGATCGTGAGTACGCACATGCGCAAAAAGTCTGGAATACATTCTCTTGTCGAACAATGCGTGATTATTCTGAACTATACATGAAAACTGTTATTTTGTTATTGGCTGACGTGTTTGAGCAATTCAGATCAGCGGCTGGTTGAAACGCGTCCAGAGCTGTGTGCTAAAGTAACAATAGGAGAAACATAAAAAAATTTGAAAGATGGAAGAAATGGAAAATAGTCCGAGTTACTCTACCTCACCGGAGCCTGAAATGGACGACAATTTAAGACGGTATGTATCCATGTATGTACCTAGCAGATGAAGCCTACTTATACTTAACCAGGGTTGTTTGGTTATAAGCATGATCATAGTTACAATACCCACAATCACAAAAGTTAAACATCGACCTTAATTTGTATTCAAATTTTATTATACTTTCAGGATGCTTGATGAAATAGACATCTACTCTCCAATATCGGAAGCAGTGGTGGTTGATGGCAATATTCATTCCCAACAACCAAACTTGGTGCGAAGAAATCTTTTTGATGCATCGTCGAAAAGTTCTTCTGATAGTAACAGTGCAATACACCTTTCGAACGATGTATTATCGATGGCCACAGGTAAGATAATTTTTGAATACGGAATGGTTTTGCTCCAAAAAGACCAAGCTTCTTCAATCATAGTATAAAATATGCAGAATCTAGCGTATTCCATACTTTTTATATATTTGGTTGTGTTTCAGATCACCCTTATGCTGCAACTTGTGTAAGCAATATAATTATTTTTCCACTTGAAAAAACGGATGAAAAAACTGACAACGCCAGCCTAGAATCAGATGTCAATAATTCTGTAGATGATAGTATTCATAGGGTTGAAATGGAAGAAAATCGCAGTGAAGTTTTACAAGAAGCTGTTCTTATACGTAAGTAAAACACAGATAATAAAATCTCAACATGTTATCAATAAAATATTAATTGATTTTGGAAAATGACTCATCGATTCAAGTTGAGGACACAAAAAATACTAGAAAAAGGAAACGCAATGTTCAGAAATGGAAGTGCAATGTTAGGAAAGAGCAAAGAGAACATGGAAAAGAATACACCAACATAAAAGGAAAAGTCATGGAAAAAAAGGAAGTCAAAAAAGAAAGTTGTAGACCTAAGTGTTCTTTTAAATTTGCCGAAAGATTTTGCGAAGAAAAACGAAACAAGATTCACAACCAATTTTGGAACTTGAGCGATTCAAAAAAATCCCACTTCTTCAGTAAATATGTGAGTAGAGTTCAGCCACTTCGTAAACGAACAAAGAAAGAGGTTAGCAGAAATCGAAACGTATTTCAGTATTATTTTGAATTCAATTTTGAGAAGCATCGAGTGTACTTCAGGATGCTTGATGAAATAGACATCTACTCTCCAATATCGGAAGCAGTGGTGGTTGATGGCAATATTCATTCCCAACAACCAAACTTGGTGCGAAGAAATCTTTTTGATGCATCGTCGAAAAGTTCTTCTGATAGTAACAGTGCAATACACCTTTCGAACGATGTATTATCGATGGCCACAGGTAAGATAATTTTTGAATACGGAATGGTTTTGCTCCAAAAAGACCAAGCTTCTTCAATCAAAGTATAAAATATGCAGAATCTAGCGTATTCCATACTTTTTATATATTTGGTTGTGTTTCAGATCACCCTTATGCTGCAACTTGTGTAAGCAATATAATTATTTTTCCACTTGAAAAAACGGATGAAAAAACTGACAACGCCAGCCTAGAATCAGATGTCAATAATTCTGTAGATGATAGTATTCATAGGGTTGAAATGGAAGAAAATCGCAGTGAAGTTTTACAAGAAGCTGTTCTTATACGTAAGTAAAACACAGATAATAAAATCTCAACATGTTATCAATAAAATATTAATTGATTTTGGAAAATGACTCATCGATTCAAGTGGAGGACACAAAAAATACTAGAAAAAGGAAACGCAATGTTCAGAAATGGAACTGCAATGTTAGGAAAGAGCAAAGAGAACATGGAAAAGAATACACCAACATAAAAGGAAAAGTCATGGAAAAAAAGGAAGTCAAAAAAGAAAGTTGTAAGTGTTCTTTCTTTTAAATTTGCCGAAAGATTTTGCGAAGAAAAACGAAACAAGATTCACAACCAATTTTGGAACTTGAGCGATTCAAAAAAATCCCACTTCTTCAGTAAATATGTGAGTAGAGTTCAGCCACTTCGTAAACGAACAAAGAAAGAGGTTAGCAGAAATCGAAACGTATTTCAGTATTATTTTGAATTCAATTTTGAGAAGCATCGAGTGTGTAAAGAGTTTTTCTGCAACACTTTAAACATAAGTCAACAAAGAGTTAACTATTTTTATAAGAATATACAGAATGATATAACAAATGTTCCTCGTTCTCCGCTTAAGGGAAAAAATAATAAACGTGTCACCCATCCGGAAAAACTAGAAGAGGTTCGAAATCATATTAGATCATTCCCAACCATAAATTCGCACTACTGTCGTGCTAACTCACAAAGAGAATACTTAGAAGCGAATTTGAATGTCACCAAAATGTACGATCTGTATAGGGCTGAACATGAGAACCCAGTAAGTCATGGAATTTACAGTAAGGTATTCAATACTGAATTTAATTTGTCGTTCTTCCGCCCAAAGAAAGATCTTTGTGATAAATGCGAAGCGTTTAAAGTTTTAGTAAACCCTTCCGAAGAACAGCAGGATCTTCACAATGAACATTTACAAAAGAAAGATGAAGGACGACAAGAGAAGAATTTGGACAGGGAAAGGAATGAGGACGATGTAGCAGTTTTGACATTTGATCTAGAAAATGTTTTTTCATTGCCAAAATCCGAAGTATCAAACTTCTCCTATAAATCTAAATTATGCGTTTTCAATTTAACTGCTCATTGTATTAAAAACAAAACAGTTTATTGTTCCGTATGGCATGAATTCACAGCCGGGCGAGATTCTTATGCCATTGCAAGTGCTGTAGTACGGATTTTAAATGCACTATCGAAAGATTCACCAAATTTGAGGACAGTAATTTTGTGGTCAGATAGCTGTGTTCCACAAAATAAAAATAGCATCATGAGTTTAGCTCTGATGCATTTTCTCCAAAACACGGACAGTAATATTGAGATTATTGAGCAAAAATTTTCTGAACCTGGACATGGAAATCTCCAAGAAGTTGACGCTGCTCATTCACTTATAGAACGAAGTTTGAAGAATATCGATATTTATAGTCCACTAGGTCTTGTGAGAATGTTAATGAATATTCGTTCAAAGAAGAATAAGTTCCAAGTTCTGCAGATGCAAATTGAGGATTTTTTGAACTATAAGTCAATAAGCTCACAACTCAAATTTTGTAACATACCATACAGTAAAATCAAAAACATAATATACAATAAAACATTAAACATTCGTTTTAAAAATAGATTTCCCCAGCAAGATGTTTTCGAAGTTATGATAGTAAGACAAAGAACCCCACGAAGTGTGAAGAAAAAAAATAAGGTTAATACAAGACCCGAAAATCCAGAAAAAGCTATTCTACAGGCAGTGCCTGTCCTGAAAGAAGTGCGAAATACTTCAGCAAAAAAAGCAAAAGACTTAAAAGAAATGTTGAAGTATATGGAGGAAGGATCGGATAAAGAGTTTTACATGACAATTATAAAAACGGTAAAAATTAAGAATTAGATAGACTTGTTTGAACGTTATTGTAACTATTAATTTGTTTTCTTTAATGAGTTGCATAGAAAATTTGTTTGTGTCAGAATTATCAGAATTTGTTTTTTTTATAAATTAGGTTAAGTTGGTTCAAAGTTATGTGTTCTCTTCAAGTATAGGAGCATAGAAAATATGTTGTTTGTTTCCGTTATTATAATAAAACAATTATTTACAATATTTGGAATTGATTTTCTGATAAATTATCAGAATTGGGTTGTTCTTTATCCTCCCATTTTGTACAATATCCAACTCATCAACGCCACTAAATGTATAAAGGCTGATTTTGTTCAATATCCAAATAGAAAATTACTATTATTTTATTTTATATACATAAATATATAAAATAAAGATAACAAAAAAGGTTAATGTAAATTCATTTGTATGAAAAATACTTTAAAAGTTGTTATCGTGATAAAATTAATCAAATACAGTTACTTTTTGTTTCACCTCCCATTCTTCACAAAACAGAAAAGTGGACATTGAACAAACCTATTTCAGGGTGACGACTTATGTTAGTCCCCAGTACAACGTGGTATTTTCGAAGTGATACATAAAGTCATGAAACTTTGTGAATTGCTTCCATATGTCAAGTTTACTAACCCCTGAAAATAGGAACTTTGGGGGTGGCAATGTCTTCGCACACGCAACCTCTTAATTTTCAACACTTGACGGTATTGCGAGGTGATGTATATTTTGGTGGCCGAGTATACCATTCTTTTAAAAACAATATAGAGAATGATTTCCCATGAATGAAGCCATTCAATGAACCAGCCATGGCACTCGCACCATCGTAACACGGATCAACTAACTTAGCTTTATAGTCAAACGGACGCAAAACCGACGATACCAGTTCGTACATTGCAAGAGCAGTTCTATCTTGGCTCACGTCATAAAATCCTAAAAATCTTTATTGAATTTTTCCCGATTCATTGACAAAACGAACCGAAATTGCACACTGCGATTTTTCGACTCTGATAATCTGTGATTATATGAATAATTGTAGTTATCCAAATCTTGCTAGATCCAAAATCACAAAACACCACCTGATAAAGATAACAATACAGTCTAATTTAGTTTGCTTTTTCTCGGGCTCAAGGCCTAGGATGAATAATCGCAACCGATATCCCCAATAACGACTATTTATTGCAGTAATCACTGCAATTGCATAAACTTACAGAGTATAGATAGAATAATGCTCGGGCTAGCTTTTTTATGCCAAAAGTGTTTTTGAAAAAGTTTAATAATCTGTATTAATGAATTAATTCATAATCTCTAGCTGTGAAAAGAGTAATGATTATCGATATATTTATACATTTCATTCGTCTCATCCCTATATATGCTTCAAGTGTGATGGTTTTCACGGGACGCGCGTCGGCAGCGAAATCACTCGAAAACGCCGAAGGCGGGTATCGTGTCACCTATATGTGTCATTTATTTTGCATATGTTCGCCCTTGTCCCACTCTTAAGATAACCCCTTCACATGTCTATAACTATACCACGAGGACCGGCAACCCAGGCTGTCGCCTATTTTGAATGCGTCAGCGGTGGGCTAGGTCTTGGTCCTCTTGTGGGTGTTTAGGTTTCGCACCACTGGTAGGTAGAATCAATGAAGAATATTATAAACATTATTTTTAAATGGAAATCTTCTTGATTATTTTGTGATTTACTTATTTTGATTCACGATAATAATTTATTTCGGCATTTATAGCGGTAAGGCGGCCCCTACCTTGCCTACCCCGACCAGCCGCCACTGTATGGTACACAGTGAATCATGATCCACTGTGTACCATAGCTTCTTAATAATGCATTAGTAAGAAAACTTGTTTGATCTCTCACAGAAAATGCCACGAAAAAATGGGCTTGAGAGAAAAATTGGTAAACATACACAAGTCCAGATGAAGCGAGCCTTACAGTTAATTCACGAGGGTCTAAGCATCCGACAAGCTACAGTGCAAACTAATATTTCGTTTACAACTCTACAGAGATACAAGCAAAAGCAAAATAATGCAGATCCCAATGCAGAGTTGAGACTAGTTCCCAATTACGAAGTGAACAAGGTGTTCACTAATCTTCAAGAAGACGCCTTGAAAGAATATTTTAAAAAATGTGCCTTACTATTTTATGGCCTTTCATACAGATTGTCGCCAAATAGCATATCCGATGGCAAAGATTAATAATCTCAAAATACCTCCAACCTGGGAAATAAACAAAATAGCAGGAATGGAATGGCTTAGATCGTTTAGAAAACGATATCCAGATTTGAGCTTTAGAAACCCAGAAGCGTGTAGCGTCGCTCGAGCAACAGCTTTCAATGAGACAAGTGTTAAGAAGTTTTTTGTTGCTAGTTTCGTGACTGGAGCGGAACAGAGTTATGTAACAGGAGCTCGTGGGAGGCAGTCAATAATACGAGGAAGGCTTCTTTAAGGCCCGTATTCTCCAATTCTACAGATAAACGCATTCAACTAAACGCGTTCAAATAGTTAAACGTCCTCGACTTTTTCTTGGTATGCACCGTGCTAATTTTCGCAACGTTTAGTTAAACCTAGAGAAAGGTCGGCAACGTTGGAAATTTGGGAACATTTTGGTGGTATTCAAGTTGATTGGAGACCATATGATGTTGACAGTTGACATTAATGCCTGGTTTACATTTCACTTCGAAGTACAAGTGATAAATTTCCCTTTGCCAAACGAAAATCATATGCTACCATCTACATTGTTTTGGCGTGAGCGTGACTTTGAACACATATTCGATGAAGATGGTACCATAGGATTCCCGTTTGGCTAGCGGAAATCTGTCACTTTCTCTTAGAGGTGAAATTGAATATAAACTTCACATAATGTTTCAAATATTTCAAATATACCATTTTGAGATAATTTGAATATTTTTTGATAAATAACTATTGTTTTAATACATGGACGTAATTATGCTTAATCTTGATCTTGATGCAGAAAGGAACAAAACGAAAAATCATCAGAAATGAGATTTTTATTCAGGATGATTGAAAAATATCCATATTTGATAATGATGATGCAGAAGTGAACCACACGAAAATCTCAAAGGCATTCATAAGGTTGAAGATTATTTTCTTATTATTATATTGAATTATTTCCGCCATATAAAGTTTAAACCTATAGTTTTTTCCAAGTTTAATATTTGTGTCTGGGTCAATTGGGTCACCTCACCTATAGAACCAATAATTTTAGTGCTATTGATAAAATGATAATATCTACGGGAAAAGGACAGGAAGCTAATTAATTTAAATTAAAATTACGTGGTGAATTATTATTTTACGGACATCCCAAAACGTGATATTATTTGAATAAAACCATTTTGTACTTTAATTATTTCATCAATTATTGCAAATGGCATTTTGATTGATCTTGAAACCACACTAAGGCATTACTGACTTTGTAGATAACACAAAAAAAATGAAATCTGAAAAATGACATAACGTTCATTGAATTATTAAAATGGTATTACAGTATTTTTTATTTTTATGTAAATACATGCAAAAACAATTATTATGTCTAAAATATCGGCTTCAAGAAGTAAATTCGTCTCCAGACTCCTCCTAGTAAAAAATAAAATAAACACACTCACAGTGGGATGAAAAACAATTAGGTATCAGCACCTAGTATCCATTATGTATAATAAATAATATGTTCGGTGGTATTAGTTCATATTATGTCATGATATATTTTTTCAAGACGCACGCATCTTCCGCCACAATTGAAGCCGTTTAAATCCTTAAACGCTCCAAATCGGGCGTTTAACTTTGAAGGCGTTTAACCGACTTGAACGTGTCTAATTTCGCCGGTGCATACGAAATCTTGTAGTTAAACGCCGTCAAATCTTAAACGAGCTTAAGTACGAACGGAGAATACGGGCCTAAGTCTTCTTTATTCGATTTTCAAGCTTTCGGAGAAATTTTCCCCTTCTTCAGGAAGTCTAACATAAAATGGTGAAAGATACAATAATTAGTAAGGCAACGAAACTCAAGAAAACAAGTGAAAAACTCACGGAATGTGAGGGACAGTTTCAAAAGGCACCAACACATAACAGAAAATCACACATTATACATATGCTAATAATTGTAAACAAGAAATAAAATAAATGTTTAAAATACACAAACGAACTTTCACTACACTGAACATGTTAAAAAGATAAAATAGACATGAGGCTCCACAGGAACAACAGCATCCCCTTCCTGGACATGAGGCTCCACAGGAAAGATGACAACACGATAGTCACGAGTTGGTACAGGAAGCCAATGGCATCAAATAGCTTCATCAGCTTCAAATCTCACCACCCCACGAAGATGAAGATAAATCTCATTCTGGCACTGAAGAGAAGAGCTGTTTTGTTGACCCACCCATCCAAGAGGGAAAACACTTAACGAACTTTAGCTGACATCTTGAAAGAAAATTCTTACCCAATTGGAATGATTAACAAATTTCTTTTCAGTACTAGACATGATTTTGAAGTCCAAGTAGTTCCTCGACCAAATGATGCTGAACTCTCACCTACACCAGAATTGGAGAAACGGGTTTATTACACTCTTCCTCACCTGGAAAATTTGACACCTAGACTGATCAATGTACTTGGCCAAGATGGGTTCACTTTTGCCAAGAAACAAACAATAACAGTGGGATCAATTCACAGCAAAACTAAAACACCTTTCTCCATCAAGGACATGAGAAATGTGGTTTACAAGATTCTCTGCACAGAATGTGAGTGTTCGTATGTTGGTCAAACATCACAGACTCTTTCAGCTCGTCTGGCATCACACAGAAGTGACTGCAAACGAAAACTCCAGACAAGTGGCTTGGCACAGCACCATGTAAACACAGGACACACTCCTAAATTTGACGATGTTACAGTACTGGCTAGATCTAACAACTACTACAAGAGACTGTTCCTGGAAATGGTACATATAAAAAACACGACCCCAAACAGTAATAAACAAAGTGACTACCAAAACCTGAGCATAATCTACAATTACTTGCTGCGAATCCACAAAGACGGTCTCACTCTCCATGCTGTGGTCGTTAATGATGGATAGTTTTCCTTCGATACGGAACAGTGTCCTTGGTTTTCACGTGTTCTATCAAGGGTGGCAATTTACTTAGGTTAAGTTAAGCTAATGTTTGACACACTCTGTTTCCATATTTTAGGTTTTCCTGCTGTGGAAGCGCAGCTTGGCAGATTTCTTTTCATGTTCTGTTCATGTATTTTCAGGCTACCATTGTTAGATGTCGCGTGTGTGTATTCCCGCGCTTTCAATTTTCAACAGGCTTTTTATTCATGTCAATTGGTTTTTATCAGTCCCTTTGTTCATTGTGCTTTGTTCCTTTGAACTTGTAATATGCGTCCTTTTACAGTTTTAACATTTTAACCCCTTTTACAAGTTTTAAACCATTTTATCTTTTTAACATGTTCAGTGTAGTGAAAGTTCGTTTGTGTATTTTAAACATTTATTTTATTTCTTGTTTACAATAATTATTAGCATATGTATAATGTGTGATTTTCTGTTATGTGTTGGTGCCTTTTGAAACTGTCCTTCAAATTCGGTGAGATTTTCACTTGTTTTCTTGAGTTTCGTTGCCTTACCAATTATTGTATCTTTCACCATTTTATGTTAGACTTCCTGAAAAAGGGGAAAATTTCTCCGGAAGCTTGAAAATCGAATAAAGAAGACTTAAAGTAGCCTTCCTCGTATTATTGACTGCCTCCCACGGGCTCCTGTTACATAAGAAGTTTTTTGACAACTTGGTGACAGTAATACGTAGAAACCTAGCATTTTCTGATGGAACTAGAATTTTCAAACTGGGCGAAACTGGCACTACAACGGTGCAAAAACCACAAAGAGTTATTGGACCAAAAGGACACAAAAACCTATGCAAAGTAACAAGTTCTGAAAAGGGAACATTATGCACAACCTGTTGTATAATGTACTGGGCGAAACTGGCACTACAACGGTGCAAAAACCACAAAGAGTTATTGGACCAAAAGGACACAAAAACCTATGCAAAGTAACAAGTTCTGAAAAGGGAACATTATGCACAACCTGTTGTATAATGTGCTGGAGTTCATGCTTTGCCACCAGTAATCATACTTCCGCGGAAAAACGTAAATGTTAGAATGAGTGTTGGAACACCACCCGCAACTCTAATACTAAGAACGCCTTCAGGATGGTTGAATAGCAAGCTATTTGTAAACGTTATGAAGCATTATATTAAGCATAGTCATAGCAGTCTCAAAAATCCTAGCATTCTGATAATGGACAACCATGAGTCCCATTTAAGTATTGAGGCACTTGATTTGGCAAAAAGATCTGGGGTAACAGTGCTTACGCCACATCCCCACACTGCAGCGAAGATGCAGCCTTTGGATGTTGGAATTTTCAGTCCATTCAAATGCTACTACAACAACGCCATGGATTCTTGGCTTATGATGGACCCAGGCTGTCCCGTAACCATATATTATGACGTTGGGGAACTTGTTGGAATCGCATTTACTAAGGCCATGACTATTGAAAATATAACTAGAGCATTTAAAAAAAACTGGAAGATTTCCATTCAATAGAGACGTCTTTAGTAGTGACGACTTTTTACCCAGCACGGTAACAGATCGCCCGCCGCCAGTTAATTTAGTCACCGATCCGCCAGTTAATTTGGTCGCCGATCCGCCAGTTAGTTTCGTCGCCGATCCGCCAGTTAGTTTCGTCGCCGATCCGCCAGTTAATTTCGTCGCCGATACGCCCGTAGAATTATTGGCGGCCCATCCATCCATAGCTCCTTCAACATATAATGTTCCTAGTCTTCAATGGACAATTTGCATACATTTTCAAATGTCTTGAAATTTTATATACGTGTTCTAGACATTATTTGAAAGTCACCAGCGAAAAAATGTTTCCAAAATACTCAAAATTATAATGAATAAATGAAAAAGAAGACGCGAATTTCACTGTATGATCGCAAACGGGGTGGGGCCATATTACCCTCCCGAGAGAGAGAGGGTCATGTCAGTCAATACGTCAGACGGAGATAGATAGTGTATTCTGTGACTTAGTGGATGTTGATTGGCGCTCTTTGATCGGTGATTACTACATTATTAGAGGTCGTAGGTTGATTTTTCAAACATCAATGGCATCAGTACTTACTAATCCTTATATTTTTCATATTTCCAAAAAATATGCAAATTGACCATTAAACAAAAACGGAGTTGTTCAACCATCTTCAACATCTTTTATTCCATGCAATGATTTTGCTGGACCCTCTTGCTCTAAAAATAACTTTGTAAGCCCTGAACATAGTTTCTACCTCCAATAAAGGCAGAACAAAGAACTAATAAGAGAAAATGAAGGAAACTAGGGAAAAGTATGATTGCTACAGACACGCCAGAGATAGATGAAATCACTTTAATAAAAGAAGCCTCTAGAAACAGAAAACTAGCTAAAGGGAAAAGAGGGAAGCGAAAAGTCCTACAAAGCGATTCTGAAGATGACTGTGGAAGTGTAAAAATGGTTTTCCAAGAAAGTGACGATGATAATGATTGGTATGAGGAGGTTGAACCAGAGGAAGATGAAATTGTGTTAACTGAAAAACTTTTGTTGGAAAATAAGTTTCTACGCAAGGCCGAAGTTGATGAATATGTGGTTGTGTGGTTTTGTACAAAAAAAACTACAGTTTTTTACGTAGCTGAAGTTCTAGAAGCTATAAACAACAACATGGAATACAATGTTAGTTTCCTCAGATTCAAAATAAGATCTCAACAACAAGTTTGTATGCCCGATGTGCATGACATATCACTTGTTAAGGAACAAGATATCAAATTTATTCTTCCAAATCCCTCAATAAGTGGTTCCTCTAGGCCTCAATCGTACTATAAATTTCCTGTGGATGTTTGTCTATTGAACATGCGTTAACTTCTAATTTCTTGAGCTGTTTTTTTTTATATTAGTGTTCCATTTTGATTTTATATGTAATCCCTAAACCTGATTTTCTTTTTAGGCAAGGCTTTTTTGCCTAGACTGATCTTTTGTTTTCTATTCAGAATATACTTTTTAGTTACTAAAAAATGCCAAATATGTAAGAACACTATATATTTTTCACTTTTGTTTTGAGAACAATATAACACCATGTTGCAGTATTTTTTTTTAAATTCAAAGGGGATCCGCTGTTTAGGTACCTACTACTAGACGATCCACTGTATAACATTCTGTTAAACAGTGGATCATCATACCCAAAGGCAATAAAGTTCATTCAACTTTTTTTCCTGTCACACAAATGACTTATAGTAAGCATAGTTACATGAAATAATAGGTAATGTATCTCTCACCCAAATTTTAGCAAGGTAATAAAATTAGACTTGAAGATTTGCGGTTTTGAAAAAATAGTGATCCACTGTTGAACAACCTATCCTAATTATTGAGTTGGCAAAGACTACCATTTACAACTTCCATTATGATAACATGAAAAATCGTTTTGAAAAATGTACTGTGCTTTACACCGATACAGATCCTTTAATTTATGAAATAGCAGATTCCAATGAATATGACATCATCAGACAAGATTGTGAACAACATTTTGACACCTCTGATTATCCTACGGATAATATTCATAATATTCCCTTAGTGAATGGAAAGGTTTTGGGTATAATGAAAGATGAAAATAATGGACGGATTATGACGGACTTTATCGGACTCTGATCAAAAATGTACGCAGTATAGTTATTTTCCTAACAAGTTCGCAAAGTGATGCTTTCCCGCACGCAAAAGCAGTTAGAAGAACGACGCGAAGCGGAGTTCGGATATGCTTTAAGGGTGGGAAAGACACTTTGCGAACGTTTTAGGAACAATATTTTTTCTACGAGCGTTCACAGATTAGACACGAAAAACTTTAGATTATATATTATTTGAACGCACTTAAAAACATAGAACTTGAGAATAATGATTATTTATGCTTAACAATATATTTATATTGAAAGAACAGTTTGTGGCGGCAGCTGGAAATTGGATAATATGGGTATAATCAAAATCATAATTGATTTATTTTATATTTGAAATGCAAGGGCATGTCCGATCACTGTTCATAAAATTTCCTCTTTTGTCGCCTTATTCCCTGCTATTGGCAACACTGTTTTGATTTGACATGACACTGCACTGCGTCAGTCAGTCTTCGTTTAATCGTTTCTACTTTTATAAACTTGATTGTCCGTTTGTTTGTATACATGATCAGGTTTTTTTGATGCCAGAATTCAGCTCAAATCTTTCGAAGATTTCCGATAAACACAGTAGTTTGCACCGAAATCAAGCAAGAACAACTCACAAATGCCGATTGAAAGTCGTCATTATCAATGTTTGTTTACGTTACTCGCGAATGCGCTTTTAACGCAAAAAAAGAATTGTGTGTTTCATTTTGATTTTGACTGAAAAGGGGAAAGTAACAAGAACATTATTTTGTGCATTACAAAGTGCATTATCTACAGTTTGGTTGGTATGAAAACGAAGTTTAAAACAACAAATTGGTAGGTAGTTATTCGAGTTGACATTTGAGTGCGGGAAAAATTTTTCCCGCACTAGTGCGGAAAAAGGTTACTTTGCACACGCAAATGAGTGTGCGAAGTGGCTACTTTGCGCACGCTCGTAGAAAAAAACTATTTTACACTGGTGGGGAATTAGAACAGGACAAAACTAATATGGAAAAAGGGGAAGTCAATGCAACAAAAAAAATAAAAGGGGTTAAGAAAAGTGGTATTGGAAATAAAATCAGTTCTGAAGATTATAAAGAGTGTTTAGAGTCAAATATTGAGAAAGCAGTTGATCAAAGTTTAATTCGTGCAAGCAAACATGATTAATATTCTATTAAACAAACAAAAATAGCCTTAAATCCGTATGATGATAAGAGACATCTGTTGAAAGATTTTGTCCTAACTCTCCCTCATGGGCATTTACTCTATAATGGATTAATATATTCTGTATAATAATTATTTTATTAGATAAGTTTTTGCATTTCTCATTAGATATAATAAAATTAGTTTTCTCTGTTTATATTGTGAAATGTAAGTAGATAGTGAGTAGAAGATGCATGTATTTGTCCTATTTTCACTTCCTTTTTATGCACCTATCCCCTACACATGGTAGATAGTGTAATTTACCACTTTGGGGATTTATGTGCGTATAATGCAAAACTGTGTATCTTTTGATGAATAAATATATATATATCATCCGAAATTTGAGTTTTTTATTTGATTGGATATGCATTTTATAAGGTAAGTATGTGTCTATTTCAACTACGGATCAACTCTATCCAGGTGTTAAAAAAAATAAACATTTTCTAAAAATATTTTCATTCTGTTTAAATGTTAAATATAATTTTAAAATTCTTCTATTCGAGCCAATACTGATGCTGTTTTCTGGAACCATAAAAATTAAATGATGAGAATTTCTACTTAATCATAATCTTTTAATCTCGCTATCGTTGATTGTAAAATATCTGGGTACATCTCTCCTTTTTAAATATTCTACATTCCCTAATTCGAATACCTGATGATAGCAACACCTCAAAAAATAATAATCTTAATATGATTATGGAACCTATGCTAATTTCCAAAATCTCACAATACATCGAAACATCATATTGAAATGTTTTCAGTATCAAATACCGAACGATTAAACGATGGTACGTCATACATCATACACCTCAACAATAATAATTTAGAACTAACATTTCCAAAACCCTCTATTGAAAAAAAAATATCACCGCCCGCAATGTGGTGTAAACAAAACATTTCAACATTCATCTCAATATCTCAACTATTGAGTATGATAAACTTTTGACGTTGAACTCCATCTACCATCTCAAACACCGAACGATAAAAATAATCGTATGATCAACATGACTTCTGTATAAACAATTAATAATCTGAAAATATATATGAAACTCACTTTTCCAAAATCTATAATATCACAAAATAATAATGACATCGCTGGGTATTCTAATCAAAACACCACCAAAATGATTTCAGTACTCAAACCGCCAATAAATCTGTCAACGCCACAAACAACTCTCAACACTGCACCAACCCAAAAGTTCTCCTATCAAATAAAAGTACCAATTCTACTTCTCATAATCCATATTTAATTAATAACCTTCCTGGCGCAATCGTTGAAGCGTCTCCCTCATAATCATAGTGATATGGGATCAGTGTTGCCAACTTAGCGGTTTTGCCGCTGAATCTGCCGGTTTGACAATCCCAATTGCGTTTTTTTTTTCAATTTAGCGGCTAGCGGGAATTCTGGCGGTTTGTTACCGGTCATCGAAGATAAAAAAATATAGAAACCAGTTGCGAGAATAATTCCGGGACGTCTCAATTTGTGGATAGGTTGATTCATTTATTATAAGCAGAACATGGATCTGGAAAACGCAATGAGCAACTATTTGGGTTGTAAACTGAGTTACTTTGATTTGGTGTACGTTATCGCTGGAAAAATGGAAAAAATGGGTTTATTCTCAACGAGTTACAAAAATAGGTGCATTCTCTACTGCTGCTCGCTGTCAAGTGACGTCCGCCCCGTTCCTCGTTAGTCGTTAGTAGCTACGATCCTCACCTTCACGGAACGTTGTCGGGGTTGCCACGTCTTGAATCCTCAACATGCGAGTCGCTTTCAACCGGAAAAGGGGAAATTTTCTGGCAGGCTCTTCTTATGATGCCGGAGGGAGTTTGAATGGAGACCACTGCATATATGCGGGTCCATAGCATCTGTCCGACCGTCTATTTGTACGAACGTACATTTGTCCGACACATTTATAGTTTTGTTGCCAAATTGTGCATTCAGTTTGTCTAAGGAATCTTGAGACAGGAGCATGAACAGGAACCTTCTTTATCGACCACAGGCATGTGCCATCACTGTTGCCAAGTGTTCGCACTTTTCTAGAAAATTACCATTTTATTACAAAATGGTATTACACTTCAAATCACAACGTATTATTAAATTATAGGTATTTCGTTTCAACATTTACGTTGGGTAGGTAATAAACTATACTTATTTGATATTCATAGTATTTGTGGAAGAAAAAGAAGTGTGCTTTTGTCACTGATTACTGTTGGACTATTTTGTATTAGGTTTCGTATGGGCCTATTTTTCGGAATGAATGTGTTATTTATCTATAGGATAAGGTATCAGCAGAGTAGGTACAACAAGTTAGTTTTGGTATCGGTGCTTTAATAAAAAAAACGATGAGAAGAAAATTCACGAATCTTTTAAGCATAAATTAATTATTGAAATAAAATACCTATAGGTATATGATATATTTGCATCTTGTTACAAAATATTGCAATTTCAAGTTTATATGAGATCAATACGTCTATATCGACATAGTTTAGGTATCTACACCTTCTTTTTGTTTCTGTTTGAGATAATTGGAATTGGTAGGGTTATTCATTATATTTTGACCCCACCCCTACTGCTCTTATTATGAGTGATAGAAAGAAACTTTGAATAGAAAAGTTTTAGGTTTTTTCACGTAGTATCTTTCGGTGAAATCAGAAATAAAAAATCAACTTCACAACATTGAACAAATTAACTGAGTCTTCTTTTTTTAAGTAGAATAATCTATATATTTTTGACAAGAATGATAGATCTTTTTTTTCTGATTCCAAATTTATGATTTATTTTGGTATTTGGTTCAGCAGTTTCTGCGCTATTCAATTTCAAAGCCACATAAAATTACATCACGTTGATCTGAATTCTAACCTATCTTAGTAACCCAGATCAAGGTTCTGTATATAATTTCTATGAGACTTTGAACTTGAATAGCGCAAAAGTCTCTGAATCAAATACCAACATATTATATTATACCGCTCCCTTAGTAAGTGACCTATCTCGAAAATTATCAATTATGAGCTTTAGTAATATAACGACTCATTATAATGCCCTCTATCGATCCGCTTGAGAAATTGGAACATTGGATGTAAGATAAAGAAAATATGATATTTCGGTCTCTTTCTTTCTTCTGGACTTCGGCGCATGGTTCATTAAAACAACGACCAACGACCTTTTTAGTGTTGTGCTGACCGCGTACGGTAGAAGTGCAAAAAAATACCGACACATTTCGAATTAGGTCTCTGTATCACGAAGATCGCAGGTAAAAAGATTTAATATTTTCAGTAACGTAACGACATTTTACGGTTTAGGTCATTATATCACAAAATATTATAAATACGAAGGTGACTTATCTTTGATTCTGTCAGTTTATAACAAAACATTGAAAAATATTATATGGCTCAACTTTGAATATGCCACATTAATACAAAAAGAATGGAGGTATTCAAAAAAATATTTTGACTAAGGTCAGTTTTTGATTGAACATGAGAGTGCCCTGAAAGTTTCATTTCACAATGAGCCGCTTTACTTCTAAATATTTCGTGAAGTACTCGATTGACGACGTCAATATTATTCGTTTGAATTATTCAAATTTTGTTATTTTTTTAAGCTCGCTGATCATTTGATATAGCTTTTGACTTTTATACACTTCATGGAATGCCCCTATTGGAAACATCAATATTATAAGTTCAATTTATTCAAATTATTATTATTTTTGTTGGTTTTAGGCTTGCTAATTATTGATATGCCAAAAATGAATTCGCATACGAAAAAGATTTTTGATGAAATGAATACCAAGAAAAAGGTAAGAAACCAACATCATTTTTTTATTAATTCAGTGTTTAATCTTCTTAATGTCTTTTATTTATCCAAAATTTCACAACTGTAACAAAGCAGTATCAAAAGTTGTAAAATTGTATACTTTTTACAGTATTCAAGAAACTTATTTGAAGATGGATATAACAAGAGAACAAGAGTACAACAAAAACCGTAAATTGCAATGAACCGGTGGTATTTGATAATGATACCAGTAATCAAATGAGACAAGAATATGTCCAAGTCTTACAGGAACCTACAAAAAACATGGATTATGAAAGGATTAGTAGTGTAGAAACCTGGTTGGAGAAAAATGAAAAAGTAGGCGAGGTATGATACTTGATGGTACAAAAGAATATTATTTTCCTTCACTTCAGTTATTTTCACAATAAAATGGAGATAATTTTAGATACTGATACTGCACATTAATTACATAAAAGCACTCTCGCATAAGTAGATGCATTGCATTCAAGTAACATTATTTATGTATTCATTTGCAACTGTTACTTGTTTTAGGAATTGTCCAACAATAAAAATTTGGAGGCTTCAGGAGAGACTCAACAAACCAAAGCAGCAAATGGATTAAATTCTAATGATAGTATCAAGACTATCAACCTCTCTACAACAGAGCAAGTGCAATCTTCTCTATACTCTCCTTCTGTCCTGACATCAATAGAGAATGTACAATATGTATATTCACCAACTACGGAAGCTGCTAATGTGACTGACACATACTCGATAATGGAAAAAAATTCTGCAGATCAAAATTTCCAGATTCTTGAGGCATCTGCTTATCAACAAATACATAATAAAGTAAGAATTTTTGAAAGTACCTAGTTTCTGAATATACTTGTATGTTTTGAAGCGACTTAGATAATTCTACAAAAATACTTTTTAGACTGGTGAATATTATCCAAGTTCACCCTCTGTATTGACACCACTAGTGAATGTGGAACCATATTCGTCACCCGGAAAGGCAATGAATCTGACTTCGGTTTACCAGATTATGGACGGTATTTTTTGTGAAGGTGAAAATTTTCCAGATCCTGCCAGAACTGGTCAACCAGCTAATCAGAAAGTGAGATTTCAAATTATTTGTAGATATATTACTATCAATTATTATGTTTTGCATTGACCTATGCACTTCCAAAATTTCTTTCAGATTGTTGAACAATCTTCTCAGTTTGATATCAATGAACCATCTACGTCATTACGAATGCGAAGAAAAAACTATGAAATCTCGCCAGTTCATTCAATTGAAAGTGATGCAGATTTAAGCGACAGTGATTCAACGTTCAAAATTGAAGTTAAGAGAAAACCACCAATAGCTATTCATCCGACTGAATCAACCTCAAAAGCCTTATCATCATCCAATACAAATAGTAGTAGTTCAACCTCTAGCTCTTCTTCATCTTCCAGCAACTGTTCAGGCAGTGACAGTGAGTCCTCTACAAGCACGGACACAAATAATACTAAAGAAAGGGACAACAACTGCAAAGGATCTAGGAAACGTAAACGAAACCCATCACAGTGGAAGCAAAATGCAGCTAAAATTAAAAGAAACTTGGGACAAGCATATGCATCAGTATCTTCAGAAAAACAAAATCACCCCCGGCAGATTAAACCTCCCTGTACTATGAAATGTAGGCTCAAATGTTTTGAAAAAATTATTTATGCCCAACGGGAAGAGTTATTCAGCAAATTTTGGAGAATGGGAAATATCAATCTCCAACGTTCATTTATTTCTTCTTGTCTTGTTGAAGTTACTGCGAAATATCGCTACACAAACGCTGAAAACCCCAGAGGGCTTAATCATGCTTTTTATTTTACGATTGCAAATAACAGAACAAGAGTTTGCAAAACTTTCTTCATCAATACATTAGGTTTTACGGATCGCATGATAAGAACTGTCAAGGCAAAAACAGATTCAAATGGATTTGTTGAACAAGATTTTAGGGGAATGCATAGTCACCACAAAAAAGTAGATGAAGAACTGATTCAAGATATGATAAATCACATAAATGCCATGTCTCGAATTGAATCTCATTACGTCAGAGCATCTACTTCCAAGGAATATATCGAGGGATCAAGAACCATACAAGATATTTTCAAAGATTTCCAAGAACTGCAGAAGGAAAAAAATAAGCCCTCTGGAAAATACCACAAGTTTTATGAAATTTTTAATACAAGATTTAACATCGGGTTTCATAAACCAAAGAAAGACCAATGTGATCTTTGCATGCAGTTCGAGAATTCAAACGAAGAAGAAAAAGAAAAACTACATGCATATCAAAGAAAAAGAGTTGTGTCGTGAAGAAAAACTTCACGATCGACAGAAGATCGATGATACAAATTTATGCATTGTTTATGATATGCAAGCACAGATGCCCTCACCTAATGGAGAAACATCCGCTTTCTACTACAAATCTAAATTAAATAGCGAAAATTTTACAGTAGTTGAACTATCAAAAAAATTTGATATTAATGAAAAATGTGGCAAAGCTTATGAAAATGTTTACTGTTATTTTTGGGACGAGTCCAATGGCAAGAAAGGATCTACTGAGATTGGTTCATGCTTACTACACTATTTGAAAGGTATTGATGAAAAATCCGCTGGAAAAAGTATGAATATTGTTTTCTACTCGGACAACTGTTCCGGACAAAACAAGAACAGATACATAGTTTCCCTATATCTTTATGCTGTATCCAAATTACAGAATATTACGAGCATAACCCATAAATATTTAATACAAGGACATACCCAGAATGAGGGTGATAACGTGCACAGTTTGATTGAACGAGAAATCAAAAAGAATTTGAAATCGGGACCCATTTACATCCCTCATCAGTACATTCCATTACTAAAGAGTGCAAAGAAAACTGGAACGCCATTCAGTGTTATTGAACTTGAATTTAGTTTTTTTAAAGATCTCAAACATTTACAGGAGAATTGGGGCTATAACTACAATGAGAATGACAGACGTGAGACAGTTATTTGGAATGACATAAAAGTGATGAAGTTTTGTAAAGAGGAACCATTCACTATTTCCTACAAGACATCATACGAACAAAATAGTTTCGAAACAATTAATCTGAGAAATAAAAGGAAGAAAAATATGCCGAATATAATGTCCATAACTTTGAGAGATGCTTATAAGAATAGATTGGAATTGACTGATAACAAAAAAAAAGCAATGAGAGAATTGATATCAAAAAATTTGATACCAAACTTTTATGCCAGTTTTTATAAAGACATTATTAACTAATTACGACATGTTTAAACAATAAAATATTTATTTAGTAAATTAACGGCTGATTTAGATATGGGTCAACTAATCTTAATCTCCTTTTGGAACTAAATAGACTCACTTTATATTGGGTCAACCAATTTGTAAATTTATTAGAAATATAGTGACCTTAATTGGACTTTTCCACATCTAATCTATTTTTTTTATCAATTATCTAGTTCAAAAGAAAAAAATCAACCCTACACTCACCTCTTACGATTTGTGAAAACAATCAAAACAAAAATAAAGCTTCCACCTGTCATAAATATCGAAAAATATCTGTCATTTGAATAGAAGGTACTGTCAACTGTCAACTTTTTTTGACACATTTTGACATTTTTTCGCAAGAATGAATTTAATCTTCTTGAATAGCTCTTGGAAAGTAAAGATAGGAAAGTGCAAACCATTTTTCTCTAACTTGAATAGTTTGAGTTTTATAGCATGTCAAAGGTGCAAATTATCTAGTTCAAAAGAAAAAAATCAACCCTACACTCACCTCTTACGATTTGTGAAAACAATCAAAACAAAAATAAAGCTTCCACCTGTCATAAATATCGAAAAATATCTGTCATTTGAATAGAAGGTACTGTCAACTGTCAACTTTTTTTGACACATTTTGACATTTTTTCGCAAGAATGAATTTAATCTTCTTGAATAGCTCTTGGAAAGTTAAGATAGGAAAGTGCAAACCATTTTTCTCTAACTTGAATAGTTTGAGTTTTATAGCATGTCAAAGGTGCAAAAATGCCATTTTTAAGACGAGATATCTCGATAACGGTTGAATTTAGGAACATTAGTTGTATAACAATTTTTGTTCCAAATTGAAGAAAGAAATGAAATATCGATTAAAATACAGGGGGTTCCATTTAAAAAAATACAATTTTGATACGTTTCGTGTTTTGGGGACACCCTGTATAACATGAAAATATTTTAAAATGTAGCCTTATAGGGTCCCTATCCATACAGAAAAAAAACTTCTTCGAAATCTGATACTTTAGCCACAATGTTTCGTGTCGAATAACGTGAATAACCCTATACAGGGTGTCCCAGCAAGGGTGGCCACCGGCCATATCTATGAAACTACTGGACCTAAAAGTTCAGGAAAAAAAATATGATCACAAAAGTGGCCACGAGAAAATGCTGGAAAATATTTTTAACTTCGAAATTTTGCCGCTAGGGGGCGCAATCAAAGCTTAAATATTAAAATTCGAAATTTCTCCGGAAATTCTTAGATTGAGGTATATCTTTATCAACATGGTTAGAAAACCTAGACAATTTCACGTCTTTTTGGTACAGGGCTCATTGGCGTACCGATCTTCGTGTGAGTAGGGGAAGGTAGTGAAAGTGTGATTGTTCAAGTGGCTGTAACTTATAAACGACTTGTCCGATTTTGTTGCGTATAGGCTTGTTTGGAAGATAAATGTGAGTACTTTCGTATATCGTATCCAGTGCTGCGTGATTGTCTCCAGAAAAGTTGCTAGAAGGGGTAACTTGAATTGAAAACAGTGTTTTTCATTTTACCGCAAAAATTTAAATGGTATGGTATAATTCTGAAAATAATAACTAGTCCAAATTATGTAAAATTTAATGTTTTAAGGTTTTAAAGGTTTTTAAGGTTTTTTCTTGTAAATTTAATCTTCATTTCGATTCTGTTATCAGAATTATACCGTACCATTTAAATTTTTGCGCTGAAACGAAAATAACAGTTTTTAATTCAAATTACGCTTTCTAGCAACTTTTCTGGAGACAATCACGCATCACTGGATACGATATACGCAAGTACTCACATTTATCTTCCAAACAAGCCTATACGCAACAAAATCGGACAAGTCGTTTATAAGTCAAAGCCACTTGAACAATTACACTTTCACCACCTTCCCCTACTCACACGAAGATCGGTACACCAATGAGCCCTGTACCAAAAAGACGTGAAATTGTCTAGGTTTTCTAACCATGTTGATAAAGATATACCTCAATCTGAGAATTTCCGGAGAAATTTCGAATTTTAATATTTAAGCTTTGATTGCGCCCCCTAGCGGAAAAATTTCGAAGTTATAAATATTTTCCAGCATTTTCTCGTGGCCACTTTAGTGATAATTTTTTTTTTCCTGAACTTTTAGGTCCAGTAGTTTCTGAGATATGGCCGGTGGCCACCCTTGCTGGGACACCCTGTATATTTGGAATCAGAAAGGTTGGTTGTTGTGTTCATGTGTGTTTGTTTTAAAAGTCAATTTTAACACTTTTGTATTCAAAGTTTCTCTCTATAGATCATAAGAAGAGGTCTATACTGCCGTGTTAAGGAAAAAAACCCCATCTGATGAAAAGTAAAATGGCTAGGAGAGCGTAATACATTTATACAGCTGTAGCATCCATGGTTTTAATCAAAAATGGTTTGAAATCATTTTAAGTCAACAATAATATGATGATGTATCTCACTTTGGACACTCTTGAACTATATATAAATGCCAAAGTTATTGGTTGCAGTTGAGGCATTTTTGACGCCCAAGCTAATTTGTCAAGAATGCCTCATGTACATAATGGAAGGTTCTTGTGCTACATGAGAAGGTAATGAGACCTGAGTTTATTGCATTTGAACACCTTATCTTCCATAAGAAATCCATGATATTAAACATGAATTGAATAAATTGAAAAAAAAAACGGGTTGAAGGATTTCATATGATTTTATATAAATATCACTCAAACAAAAGGCATAATTCCTACTCCATTTTCAAATTAATCAGAATACTTAAGAGGATTCAATAGTCGAAATCCTTCGACAGATCTGCCACTTCATTTGACACAGGTAGCTCTTCCCAAAAATGTCTCCTATTTCCAGGCATCAAGGGGCACAATTTTTTTATAATATCTGCTTTTCTTGACTTGGTGATACCTCTAAATTTGGATCTTACATTTGGTTCAGGTAATTTTTTCAGGTACTTGGCAGTTAAAAAATTCAACTCCTTGTACTGAGAATCGTAGGCGTAGGAATACCATAAATTAGAACTGCCTCTTTCAAATTTCAATTTAACAATGTCAGAAAGGTATGGCCGTGGAGACTGCTTCTTAATTTTCATCAATGAGCTATGGTCTTTCCAATCCTTGAAGTCGTCAAGATCCATTGAGAGAACCTTTACGTTTTTCATCTTGACTTGCTCAATAGCACCTTGAAAGTCATTGAAGTCGTAAACTTTTCCTCCGGCTCCCGAGGTCGAACCATAAGTACTCAAAGATTGCTCCACCTGATGGTGAAAGCTGTCAGCTGACATGAATGAATGTCCTGGTTCGAAATAATAAATTTCAATCACATCCGCAGCAATATCTGACGAATTAATAATATGTGCCAGAAAAGAAAACAGAGTCCAATATTTATTTTGGGCGGCACAATTATCAAGCCAGATTTTGATATGTGAAGCATCACGCTGGCTAAGTAGAAACTTATGAAAAGCGCTGCAAAGCTCTTCTTTTTTGCGTCCAGCCAATGCCTCGTGCCATATTACAGCTGATGAACCCAAATTTTTTTGATGCTTTCCCACCGCTACAAAGCTTTCGTTGAAGGCTATAATTCTCTGGGTGAACAAAACCTGAAAAAAAAATCTTTGAATTTTTTCAACCTTTTCTATTGCTTTTTGTAATAATACCTGCTTGAATGTATCGATGCGAGGGAGCATGATAACCTTTTGTAGGTCTGCAGAAACACATATTTTCTCCGGCTTCCATTCTGTAGACTCTGCGTCTTGCCTGTATTTTTCTCAGGCATCAGTGGCCTTTTTAATGTGAGCATTCCACTTTTTGCAAATGTCACATGTGTCCAAGTCTGGGTTGTTTTTAGTATGAGTGTTATCATGTTGCTGGAATACCTCACACTGCTCACATTCTTCGTGGCCTAGCTTTGTGAACGAAATCTTCATTTGATCTCTAACAAAAGATCTGTAGGTATAATAAGAACAATCGACATTCTTATGCGTCTCCATAAAATCCTTATGCATTTGTGTGATGGAAATATCAGAGGGGAGATATTTACGGAGAGGCGCATGCTCTCTGCGATAATGAGAGACACACGGATGAAAGGAATTAATATGCCTCTCTAGCAATTCTCGATCAACACATTTCCTTTTAGAATGCCTCCCTCGATTGTCATGAAATTTTATGGAGGTCGATGAGGTTTTGGTCGATATAGATGATTTAATAATCGTGTTATTATTTTTGGTGTAACCAAGGGTCGTTAAGAAAAATGTACGACAAACGGGAATCAAATTTCCTTTTCTATCCTTGAACAAGAAATTATTTGTGTTGTTTCTTTTAGAATTGTTCTCCTCTGATGAAACATCCGTTGTAGTTCGCCGTTTAACAACACTTTGCTCAACGCTCCGGTTCACAAACAAATGCCTTTCTCCCCAAGACAAGCTCCAGTATTCTTGATTCAGCTTATATCTCTCCTCCTCGTCTAGTTTTGTGAAACATTTCTTCTTACACGTATTTGTGCATGGGGGTAGCAAAGGATGAGCATTTCGCAACTTGTCTTCCATTTTTTGTTTTTTTGCGCATCTTGGTTCACTGCATCGCTTTCTTTTACGCAAATCTCCTTTTTTGGTATACAACACAATTCTGTTGTCGTCTTGCCCAGTATCTTCTTCCTGTGTCTCCTCGTGTATGTTGTCTTCATTTTCTACTCTGTCTGACTTTTGTTCGAATCCCGTGGTAACGTCTTCATTTGAATTTGAAGAACTTTCAAAAGCAACGTTCCCTGAAGCATTATCATTTATTTGAGAATCATTGATCACCTCAATGGAATCACCAAGATCTACATGATTCTCAATCAGGCCAATATTCTGGGTCAAGAATCCTTCAAAATCGTGTTCTATGTTGCAGCTTTGATAATATTGTATTTCGTCTGCCTTTTCTGGCATAATTGGGAAATTGTGATCATCATAGTTCTGCTCATCGTCAGCTGTGTCAGGATAAGCAACTGCATTTTTCAAAGTCCAAATATCCACATTCCCGCTTCCGGTAATAATGGTAATGTCATCACTTAAAGTTTGCTCCACGGGTCTGATTGTGGTAACAGTGTGGTGTTCTTCAAGATGGTCGCAGTCATCACTTTTTTTCAATATGACATTATCATGAATGATAATTTTTGGATATTGAACATTATTATCATCGTTTAATAATGATCGTGGTTGGGACACGTTGTTTAGATTTTTTTGCTGAACTGCATTTTCACCAGGAGACATACAATTATCCCGAATCTCCACAGTTTGATCATGGTGGTCATCAAAAATCATATCCGAAGTTTGGAAGTTTTGGATGAAATTGATGTCCTCACGATAATTCAGTTCTTTCTGATTATCAATAATTGCGGAGTCGAGTTTTACCATTTCCAGAATTTTCTTGCCACGTGACATTCTGTAAGCAATAATACAGATTTCATTTATTGATGTTTTTGAAAACAAACAAAAATTCGCGGGAAAATGATAAGCACAGCTCGAAATAGAAATTCAATACCTAATTAAGTTTGTTCTGAAACTCACCTGTCCAATCTCTGCTCATGCCTCAGCAAGCAATAATAAATAAGCTCACAACGTCACAACTTTTGGAACAATTCACAAATTATAAAGAAATCAACTTGGTAGTCACAGCGATCACTCTGCTTTGAACCAAATTCGCCTCAACGGCTGGAATAACAAAGGTAATGCGCATGCGTCGCGAGATGAGGCGTTTTAAAGTAACATAGTTCTGAATACAGCGTCCAGATGAGGCGTATCATAACAAGTTGAGGTCTTTTTCGTTAATGTTTGTAGATAGGGCACTCTTAAGTAACAAAACCGTGTGATTTGCACTTGAGGTGAAACTATATTTGGTTATAATTCCCAAACCAAGCCAAGATAAGGTGTTTTTGCTTCTTATTTAGTTGGAGAATACCCGAATCTTTGAAACTACACATCTATCTCAGTTTGAGAAAAAAATGTAGTTAAGGTGTTTTTTCTTAACACGGCAGTATAGGTGGGTGTCAAAATATAATGAATAACCCTGCACATGGTATTTTGTAACAGTAGGTATAGGTAGGTACGACTGCGATTTTGTTCATATTTTCGGAGGGTTCATTCGCAGTTCGTAAAAGCATCTTTTTCAGTTTGAGTTGAACTTTTCCAGAACATAGCGAGCGACTATACACATTATTATATTTCCAAATTCATAAGTGACCCAGGTTTCAATGATTTAATGTTTGAAGCTGGGTGAGGGCGGGTCAAATAATTATTTAACTAGGATGCTATAACCAATCACATTTGCTCACGTTTCGCCAGCCTATATTAGACCATCCTCAGTGCTGACACAATCTAATCTCACAAGTTGAAAAAATATACTATATATAGTAAGGTAGTTGGGTACATTAACGCTGTGTCCTACGTGAGCGGCGAAAAGCGGTCGGCGCGGCCGGCGCTGAAAATTCAATTGCATTGAAAGCGCCAGACTGTCCTACGTGACCAAATCCACGCGGTCAGCGCGGCGACGCAAGTTTTTGGCGTCCGAGGCGGTCAATTTATTTGAAATATCCGCCGAAGCGGCGAGGCGTTTCTAGCGAACTGTTTCATTTTTTAGTTGTTTTGAGTGTCGGGAAGGGAAGTGTGAAGTTGTGCGTGCATAATGGGCGACACATTCATAGAACTATTAATTAGTAACGTGCAAAATGCCCGCATCATTTGGGATATGCGACACCATCATTATCATAACAGACTAATTGTTGATAGAGAGTGGAATCGCATTGCAGAAGTTTTAGGAGTTCCAAGTAAGTATTTTAATATTCTCTTTTTGGATAAATTATATTTAAAGAATATAGATAGGTATAGGTATTTAGGTACAATATTTTATACATCATTAGTCAGGTTAGAACTATGAAAACATTTAAGTAGGTAATGCTAAACATATGCACTCAAAATTATTTAAAACCACTCTTTGATATTAAATTTTATTCTATGGGACGCAGTGTAAAAAATCTACAAAACTTTTTTCTTATGCGAATGGCTTTTCTGGAAGACGAATTGTTTCTTCGACAGGGTCTTATACGATCCCTTTGATTAAAACTAGCATCAATATTGCAAGTCGCTGCATCTACATTCGGGACACCTTCAAGATCTATGATTATATTGTGAAGCAAGCTAATTGCTTTAACAATATGGACGGCGTTTTCCACATTTGTTTCAATAGGTTTATTTAGAATTCTAAATCGGGAAGCAGCCTGCCCAAATGAGCACTCTACAACCATTCTGGCTCGACATAGTCGGTAGTTGAATGTATCATTTTCGCCTCCCTGTTGTAATTGCGCTCGTGGAAATGGCCTCAGCAAATATTCTGTTAAGGGAAATGCTTCGTCACCAAAAGAAACATAAGGAGCTGTGATTGTCGATCCAGGCAAGCTCGATTCTTCTGGTAAAGGAAGTTGCCCACTCTCTATCGCTTGACGGAAAGGACAATGCTCAAACACGCCGGCATCGCTCTCTTTTCCATAAGATCCTACGTTTACCATTATAAATTTATAATTGGCATCTGTTATTGCCAATAACCCAATAGAGAAGAAATTTTTGTAATTGTAATACATTGATCCGGATTTAGCAGGCTTCTTTATTCGGATGTGCTTGCCATCGATACATCCAATACAATTTGGAAATTGCCATTTATTCCAAAAATTATCTGCAATAATTTTAAAATCTGCTTTTGTAGGTTCAGGCATATGTTTTTTTATTAGTGTAATCCAAATGGCTCTGCAAACTTCAACAACGATTGTAGCCACAGCTGTCTTGGAAATTCGAAAAGAATAGGCAAGTTGTCTAAATTGAATTCCCGTTGCTAAGTATCTGAAAAAAAATAGTTATTTTATTCACATTTCATCTGAAACTGACATAAAAGCGCTATCTTTATTGAAAGTTTTTATTGAAAATTAGAAACCTTGGTATAAAGTCCTGGTTCCCTGCCCAGGCTAGTAAACTTTACTTTACCGGACGTTTAGGTACCTACATTTAATAAAAAAAAGGTAAATTAACCGAAACTTTGTCTTCTCGTCTTGTCGTGTAGTATTTTTCTGACTTGTTACGTCATGTACCTACTATTATTGAATTTTCAAGTCATTATTTTACACTATTGAGTTGTATTAATATAATTTTTTTCTTATAGAGGACACAGCTAAAAGCAAATGGAAGAATCTAAGAGACAAATTCAAAAAGGAATTTTTAAAAATACCTCAACAACGTTCTGGCGATGATGTAGAAAGCGCTCCCATTTACTCGGGAACATGGCGTCATTTTAAATCATTATTATTTTTAAAGTATGTCGTCACACCAAGAGCTACACAGGGAAATATTACCCTTCAAGAAGAAGTTTCCCAAGAACCAAATGACACACCATCAGAATCGGAACATGGAGATACTTTTCCTATTGAGCAATCTGAATCTCAAGTGGAAATTGAAACCGAAGATATTGCACTACTAGACGAATCAGGCCCAAAGACACCGATTATAGTTAATCGAAAACGAAAAGTAAATAAAAAAAACGAGGAAAATATTGACGATAAGTTTTTAAAGTTGGAAGCTATAAAAGTTGCTCTTTTGGAAAAAAATGAAGAAGAAGATGAAGTCGCTTCTTCCACATGTCCGATTACTTCCTTCTTTAAACAAGTTGCATTTCCGGAGCCAAGTACAAAATATATTAGCAAGTGAACTATTCGAAATACAGAACAAGACAGCTTATCCTCGTATTCAAAACCAACAACCACCAGTCCAATTTGCATCTTCGGCGTCGTCAAGTTCAACCTGTTTTTCGGGCCCAATGTCACCAGTGGACAGTCAACCCATACCCAACCTACAAGGAACCGTCCACCACAATCGATCGTACCAAAGCAATTTTCAACAACTTCGCTCCTTCGACCCAACTGCCACGATGTCATCAGCTGGGGAACAATCCCCTGAAGAATCTCTGTTGATGCTCAGATAAACTAGATACTATTCAGAAAAAATGTAATTTGAATGTTCACGTTTGAAGTCATTTGAATAAAACTTTAGACCGGCCCCATCCTATCTTTTTTTTTTAATGTCTGTAGAATAAAAGGTCCGTCAATTTGGTAAATATACATTTATACTGTAAGAAAAGGGAACAGGTGTTTTTTTTAAATCTAATACAGTTCAATATACAAATAACCTCACCTTTAAGTCACCATTAATCTTTCTTCAACTGAGATGGGTTCTTGAAAATTTGTTCTCGAGTGCTGAATTTCAGGAGTAATTGCCTTGACAATGTAATCGAACGTATCTGGCAACAGTCTACAATAGTTTCGGAATAATGACGGCCCTGTAGAACAATTCCTCAATTTTCTATACAAGTGGTGAAATTCGCCATATTTAGCTCTTTCTAAATAAATAATATTAGTTTTAGCACGTCTTTTTATTGTATTAATTCTTCGGTAGAATCGATTATTAACGTCACTTAACAAAAATTTACGTTTTCCGGACCACGACATTTTTGCAACTGAACG
Source organism: Orchestes rusci (assembly GCA_958502075.1). Classification (NCBI taxonomy): domain Eukaryota; kingdom Metazoa; phylum Arthropoda; class Insecta; order Coleoptera; family Curculionidae; genus Orchestes; species Orchestes rusci. The sequence continues at coordinate 89,007,452 of OY293304.1, read as the reverse complement.
CGGCATCGCTCTTGAATGCCGCTCACCTAGGACAATCGCACCGCGAGAACCGCCAGAGACGCATTTCCGCCTCAACCGCTTCTGCCTCTTCAGCCGCGTCAAGTCGCTCACGTAGGACAGAGCGGGTTACACCTTACACCCTATTATTATTTGTCGGAACATGAAAATTGAGTACAAAATGGTGAGGGAGCAGTCAATAATTGAAAGTGGGCAATGTGATGCTCAATTTATTGTAAACGTCTAGCTTTCGGAAGCATTCCTTCCTTCATCAGGACAAACAATGATGAGTATAACATAAAAACACAATTCACTCATACAGGATAAAATAGTTTAAAATTAGTTAAAATGAATTAAAATGTTAAATTTTTAAAATTAGCATAGTTGTGTATATAATCTTTGGTTGTACTTATGTCTACTGTTGTTGTACCGCCATTTCTATCAGTTAACGTTTGTTCATAGTCCCTTTTATAGTTTTCATGTATTTTATTGATAATTTATTCATTTTAACCGTAGACATAAGTACAACTATGCTAATCTTAAAAATTTTAACATTTTAATTCATTTTAACTAATTTTAAACTATTTTATCCTGTATGAGTGAATTTTGTTTTTATGTTATACTCATCATTGTTTGTCCTGATGAAGGAAGGAATGCTTCCGAAAGCTAGACTTTTACAATAAATTGAGCTTCACATTGCCCACTTTCAATTATTGACTGCTCCCTCACCATTTTGTACTCAACTTCAACTTGGCCAGTCACAAACCATCCAACCTATATTCGGAACATAAAAACACAATAAAAAAACTATTTGTATACATCCACATTATGCACAATTGTTCGTGCATTGCAATTGCAAAAACAAAATGAGTGTATGAAAGGTGTAATCTTGATGTTTTACACTTATTATACCTATAATATTTGTATTGCAACATTTTTCAAAGTCCCTTTATACACGAGTCTTCCCCTATAGAGTTTATTTGAAAAGATATTGAAATAAGGTATAAGGTAATTACAAAACTTTTATGGTTTTTCATGAACTTGGAATTTGTAGGCAAAAATGTCAAATATAATATTATTTAATAAGACCCTGTGCCCTGTACATCTGGTTTATATATTATTCTAGAATCAAGAGCCAATAAATGTCTTCGTTGCAGGTCAACAAAGTTGAAAATCAGTTGCTCTCTGTCTTATGCTGCTACCAAGGGGCTCGCTGTACCATACTTACCATATGACTATGAAAAACATTTCCAATTATAAAAAAAATTGTTGACAATTCAAGTGACGGAGTAAAAAAAATGTGAAGTACATTGTATGATTTTTTTTCCAAAACGCTAAGTGAAAATTGTAAAAATTATAATATATGATAATATTGTTCTCTCATATTATTATTATGCTCCAATTATCTGTTTTTGAAATAGCATCCTATTACTTGTTATACCATATAAGTACCTACGTGTAATTCCTAATTATTATTGTGGGTGTATAACCTCTACACCTACGTCTGTGTAGTGTTATTTTGAAAAATAAACAAAATAAATAATAAAAATAAATAAAATAAAACCTTTCTTGCCCCCGCTATATCCAATAAGGATTCAAACTCATAAGGATCATCATCAGTCAACTTTTCAATAGAAATGTAAGTTGTATTCCTTGGACTTTTATCAATATTAATAATCTTTTGTTGAATAGGTGAGGTACTCTGTCTAAAACAGAATAGATATAAACAATAGCTTGACATCGCTTATAATACAATACACAAGTTCAAGTTGATTGTAATGAATGTATTTTTATTTTTATGGAACCAATAATATATTATGTACCTACTAATAAATATTGTAATTTTTTTTATATCTGATAGTTCCTAGTCGCTAGAGACCTTGAAAGCGACTTATCTAGAATATAGGTACTTTCCTTAAGTTCCATATCCGTTTTGAAGTTGAGTTTGAGTCAATGATCTAATAACTTTGAGTATACACCTACATATTTTACTATTGCGAAAAAAAAACTGGATGATTTTCTTTTAAATAAATATCTGGAAATAATGCTTTAGATAGAGTCTCAATAGTTATTTACCCAACAAGTGCGGACAAATAACTCTACGCTTGTGTTCAAGATTTTTCCTATGACGTTCTGTTACTTTCAATACTATGAGAGATCATGAATGAAACTGATCCCATAGCACCCGTAATGGTCGTCTTGATAACGGGTTGTTCATTTGCTGTTGTAATTGAACTTAGATGGCCTGATAAGGGGTGCAAAACATGAACTGCCGAAACCCTGAAACCAAAGAGCATAAAACCATAAAGATCACAATCCCTACCATATATGAATAATCACTTGAAGAGATAAAAAAAACCAACAATTTAAACTTGTTTGCTATCAAACCTCATTCACCAAAACGTGGAGAATATTTTTTGATTCCCGTATACATATATATTTTTTATCTATGAATCATATATTCTGATGTTGGGTGACAAAATTGAAAAAATAATTCATAAATAAAAAAACAACCTTATCGCCGAAAGGATGGAGACTAAGTTTGTGCCTGGAAATGAAAATCTTAAAAAATGTAACTACCTCTATTGTGAAAAGGGTTTTTTGGTTTTTAACTCATTGAATCAGCTTGTATATTTTTTTTAATAATAATATCTTTACTGGACTATTGGCATAGTATAGTAGGTAGGTACCAAGATCTTTTATCTATACAGGCTACCCCATGCGAGGGGTCCATGGTGACGAACGGGTCGGTGAGGGGTGTTTTGGTCTCCAGAGACGCGTTCAGTTAGCTGCAGCGCTTTGAATGTGATGAAGCGGTATGGGAAACCTGATTTATGTAATTTCAGTGAGACCGTCTGAAGCGCAGCAGTTACCGAATGCGAGCATTTAACATATTATGCGGAGTTGCCGACATGGTTTCTCTGATGATTAATAGCACACAAGAGCGAGTGAGAGAGCATGTGACCACTGACGAGTGCAGGTGAGATGGTTGGGTCTCCAGATGTATTAGCCAGGGCTTGGCGATGGGGTAACCTGTATAGTTTATAGATCTTGGGTACATAGTACGATATAGTTTCCTAGTAACGGGTTATTTATGAAGGTAACGTGCGGCAAAAATACTCTTTTCCTACTCGCGTGCGGTAAAGTGCACTTTCCGCACTCATTAGCGTGTTTCCGCTCTCAGTGCGGTAGAGTGACTTAACCGCACGTGACTATGAGAACAGATAATTAACTACTTTTTACCGCACATGACAAGGCCAACAGGTAATAAATTTATTAACTTGTTACTAGGAGACGTTCGTATACCTACTCTATGACAAGAGAAAATAAACAATCCGTTACACACATTACTCCAAATTTATAGACAACTACAAAATTTGGGGATTATAGGGTAGTTTTTATATGGTTTCTCATACTATTGAATGCTGAAGGGACTCAGGAAAAAATCTTGTACCCAACGCATGCATAAAGTGTCTTTTCCGCACTTGTTACGTAAATAACTATTACCGTACCTGAGTATGGGAAAAAAACATTAGATTTCCGGCAAAAGGGTACGCAGCACCCTGCACCCAAGTGTTGCATGGACATTTTTTCTTGCAAATGTTGGGAACTATATTTTTTATACCAGGATAGTGGAGATGATGATGCTGCATCAGCACAATTCAAAATATCTTTCGGGTGATTTCTAAAAGGCATGATGTATGGTGTTTTTGGGAAGCTAATGACGTTATCTTCAAGATGGAAATATAATATACAGGGTGTTCCATTTGAAAAAATTGTGTACAGGTCGTGTTTGCAAAACTTGACCACCCTGTATAATAACAAATAATTTTATTCAAAATATATGTGATTATTGTGTTCAAGGATAAGTATTGTTTTTTGGGTCAGTTGGTTTTTCGATAGTTTTTTCCATTCCGCTTAAAAAATAGCCCAACTATAATATGAGTCCTTTTTCAACTTTGATCGCCTGCCATTCCTTTATTATGAGTCTTAGACTCAACATACCTTGTATCAAAATGATCGTACGAGAAAGGAGAAATGATTAGAATTCTTATATACAGGGTGTTCCATTTAAAAAAATACGAATTTAGTTTGCCACAAACTCTTTGGGACACCCTGTACTCTGTACTATGGCTATATTTTTAAAACATTGCCCTCTTGACCAACTATATTGTACAAAAAAAAAATTATCCAAATTCCTCACCATTTTCTCACAATCGTCCACCCCCATCTTGGTTGCACCACCCTGTATATTTGTTCTGCCGGAGTGCGTAAAATGGTTCTTCCCGAACTATTTTCTGTACGGATAGGCATTTTTTCCCCACCAGTGTGAGAAGAGTGTTGCCGCAATAACCCAAACATCAAATTAAAATGTTAAAGCGGTGTTCATTTACTTTGTAACACCCTGTATATTCGAGAAAAGTGAAATGATGAATTGTCTGTTATAAACGACACGAATTGACAATAACTGACCTACAGTGTGAGTGTGTCTACTTATAAGTTGGCAACATAATATTTGAATCCTTTTTATAAGGTATTAATAATTTATAGAGGAAAAGTTATTTTTCATAAAAAGTTCTGCATTCTGAAATCTGGAATACAACCATAAGATCGGTAATCTTAAGTGGACACACTTATACCTATAGTGTGGTTCAAAAAAGTAAACTCTTTTCGAAATGTATATACACCTAAGCCTTATTTTCTTCATTAATAATTAGGAATATAATAATACACAAAACTCGCGACAAAATATTTGATCATCTTTCAAAATAAATTACAATTTTCTCTCCGTTCTTCATCCCATCCATTCTTTCATTTTATTTCCGACTTAACTCCAACAAAAAATCTCAGATCAGTTCGGATCGAATGCAGCAAAGAATACAGCTATTCACTGGAAAATGTCAAATGACAGACGTCCAATCGCGGAGGCGTCACCGATCGCTGCCGGCCAGCCAATCACAGCCTTGTTGTAATTTTCGCGGTTAAATCTGTGTTTTCCAGTTTTACTGCTCTACATTTCATTTAAGTGTAGCTCTGGTTTAGCAGTTAAGTGGTGGGAAGTTTAAAGTTGAACATTTGTTTGGGAAAAGCGCTTTAGTACAATTATTTTTTAAGTGGGTATGTACATCATTTCGAGTCAATCATTTTTCGAGTGCAAAAATCTATATAAATTTATTTTTTTAAGATATCATGCCATTCGAATTCGAAGGCTACGAATACGTAGTTTGCCCTTGCTATTCTTGTGTTTCATTAACGACTTAATTGATGCAATTGAGTGTGACAAACTTGTTTACGCTGACGATTTGAAATTGTTCAGCGAAATAGCCCAACTTTCGGACTGCGAATATCTGCAGAAGAATTTGGTCATAGTTCATAACTGGTGTGTAGAAAATAGATCAACTCTTAACATATCTAAGTGCAATGTTGTTACCTTTACTCGTAAAACTACTCCAGTTACATATGCATATGAGCTGGATGGTGCTCGACTGAACAGATCTGATGGCAACTTCATGGACCTGGGGATCCTGTTTGATTTTAAACTAACCTTTATACCCCAGATTAATAGGTTGATTTCAGCATCTTCTAGGACACTTGGTTCTGTTATCAGAAATAGTAGACATTTTAGTGACACCTCTACCATAAAGCTCTTATATTATACTTTTGTCAGATCTAAGCTAGACTAAGGCGCCATTATTTGGAACCCCATATATAACTGCCATATCACAGCAATTGAATCAATCCAAAGGCGATTCTTGAAGTATTTGGCTTTTAGAAGCGACGGAGTCTATCCCACTAGAGGGTATGATCACGACTCACTTTTGCAAAGGTTTAGTGAAATTCCTCTAGCTACGAGAAGACAAATGCAATCTGTGAAATTTTTGTTCAACTTAGTTCACAATGAGGTTGACTGCCCATTTCTGTTGAATTGTTTGCAATTTCGGGTTCCAAGGCCTGGTACAAGACAGACTGCAACTTTCTATCTTGATACGATCAGATCCAACGTTATGAAGCAGAGTCCAATCTATCTTATGTGCAACGTATTTAACTCTATCTCTCACGTGAATGACTTAAGTGCAGACTCACTTCATAATATGTTAAATTCGATTATGAATATTGATCTCGGATAGGTCCTCTGAATCCTCGTTGTAGTTGCGTTCTTCGTTTATGCTGATATTTATTATTTAAGTTGGGTTGTTAAGATTAAGTTACTACTTTTTTTTTATGTACTTGAATTTCCTGAAAGTGGGTATTTACCTGTTGGAAATAAAGGCTTATTTATTTATTTATTTATTTATTTATTTATTTAAAAAAGAAATGATAAGTGGTAAGTAGCCCTGTCTGTTTGTAGTAGTGAATAACTATGTCCGCCTGGACCGATATCGAAACATTTGCCTCAACTTATTGCATCTCTTATTTATTATTAACTTGTTGCAATTTATAATATAGGTATTTCAAATGCAAGCACTTCAGAAACCTTTCGTGCAAAGGCTCTGCCACGGGTGATGCTGGAGGAATCCAAAGGGTGATAACGCCACATTTACATCAAGCGCAACTGATGGTGTCAACTGATCTCTTCAGATCAATTCTGAAGCAAAGGTCTGCAACGGAATTCTTATCCTTGAGACAAATTTACGATGAGGAGTCCGTAAGGTAAGATATTTTGTTTTTATACACCCCAAAAGGATGTCTAAAAGGGAAGAAAATATAATATAGGGGATCCAGAAACTGGGCGTCGTAAATGATACATACAAATAAAGGAGGTCAAAATAATAAAGTCGGTGCTTGGTGCTTCATTTTGAGGCGGATAGTGAATACTTTTAACTGAGACACGTGACACTTCATATGTATTATTGTATTACATACATGTTCTGACCAAACTTGAAAAAAAAATCTTTCCCAATAAGTCAACCTTTTCAATATTTAAAACAATAATGTAATTACACATACCTTTTTTAGTCTATTCCATTAGTATATGTGCTGATGACAAACCGGACGGAGGCACTTTACATGGCAGTGCTAGATTCCTTCAAAGGAATGAATCCATTGATGAATCCGTTGATCATCTTGACGGATTACGAACGGGCGCTTCAAAATGCCCTGCATCGGACTTGGCCTGCAGCTTCCGTGAAGGGTTGTTTTTTCCATTTTTGTCAGGTGATCATATATAATATGTTATTTTACTGAATGCATAACGTTTTATGTACAGCAAATGCCAAACAACTTTCGATTCACGTCATAATTGCCACCAAGCAAGTTATTATGTGATTTGCTGGTGACCAAATATGGCCACCAGTAAACTTCATAACAACGAGCTTGGTGGCAACGATGACGTGGATCCAAAGCACAGCATAAAGAACAACCAGCAGAAACACTCCCTCATTTTTTCGTATCTGCGCATTTCACCGCGCAAGACGTTGTTCGGAATAGAACCTCTCTAAACCAGCCAGTGCTGGACTCGGCACAAAGCGAACAGTAGATTTATTTAATATTTATTGATATAGGCAAATCAATAAACATAACATATATTAACATTAACATGGATAAATCAAACAAAATATTGATTATCATTATCATAGAATGTCATAGATTGATATTTTTGAAATGTTCGGACAGAAAATTCATAAATATTCCCAATCCGACCCCGACTTCTATTCCGAAACTTGTCCAAGTGACACAAGCAAGGTCAAATTTCTATTTTTAGAAATAGGTGAGAGTGTTCCTGCTGGTTGTTCTTTATGCTGTGTCCAAAGTTTACCATACGTGTTTCTTTCAAGGCTGTCTGGAAGAAAAACAGGAGTTTGGGAAATATACCCCTTATCCAAAATAATGTCACAGCACTGAAAGCCTTGAATATGGTGATGGCACTGCCATTATTGCCGTCGGAAAAGATTGAGGAAGGCCATGCAGACATTGTTCAATTTTGCAGAGACAATAATTTGCCTGAGTTTACGTCTCTGACGGATTATGTATCCAGGTATGGTTAAATCATTCTGTTGCTGGTATATTACAGTTTCAGTTTAGTTATCAATTACTTACTTCAGTTGGATCATTTTGAGTAATGAGTATAACATAATTTTCATAACTTCCACAGTAAGCATCATTATACTAAGTTTAGTGGTTAACGGTGTAGGCTGTGGTTCCTTCAGACCATCGCCACCAAACTCTGACAAAAAGTCTCTAACCGGTTTAACCTATGTTGAAAATCTAGGTATGTAGATACAGTTTTGCCAAAGTTTATCAGTAATTCTTACTTTAGACTTTAGACATGAAGTAGTAAGTATTTTATGTTAAATTTTCAAGCCACTCTACCGGCTCTACGCCCTCTAATAAAAGAATTATAGGTAGGTAATTAATAGACTTGAAACTTTATTTTCCTATTTTAATCAAAAGCTCAGTGATAAATGTGAATCTTGACACCTTCTGATTTGTTTGATTTTATTAGTAATTTGCGTCAAATAAGACAGAGGAGAGTAGTAGCGGTGCGAAATCGAAATGGTTTCACTGGCAAATCGTTTTTTGTTGAAAAGCCAGAAACTGTGAACGCCCTTGAAAATACTCAAAATTAAAATTGCCACTTGACTTAAATTCAAGTCAAGAGTCAAGACTTATCTACATCCGCATCGCGATGGGTCAGTGATGCCTATGTACCTACAGGGTGTCCTATTTTAGGTACTTTGGCGGGGTATCTCCGTTATTCTTATAGATAGAACGTTGCGGTTTTCGCGACAGTATGCTACTTTTTCGTGTAACTGAAGATGCCGTTAACAAAATTTTCATACACCTTCTAGTTTTTAAGATACACGGCTAAACTGAAAATGTTGCATTTTAAGGTACACCCCAACCCCATCAGATGATTTATTGAAAATATGAAAACGGTTTCTTATATAACTTTTTCCGTAGAACTCGATTTTGCCTTCGGAATTAGTATACAGGGTCAGGTCAAAAAGTTATCGGACCCAACTTTATTTTTTTAAATGGAACACCCTGTATATTTATAGTCCATAAGATTTGTTTTTTTTTACCTTTTCAGAAATATATAACAGTATGCACTTTTTCTCATAAACACCCAAATAAATGTCAATTTTCTGAAATTAAATGCATAATTTAATAGCAGGCAATGAATAACAATAATAAACAACTAATCTTCTTATACATAATAAAAAAATACTCATAGAGTATTTCAATTACAGCAAGTTTGTAACAGTTTTATAGCATTGTGTAACATACATTACAAAAACACAAAAATAACATTATTAAAAAAAAACACACTTTTAAAGATGATGTTCAAATTGACGACCATTTTCTCTAATGCAATTGATTGACATTTATTTTTGTTTGTTGCCATAGCAACTATTAAATTATACATTTAATTTCAGAAAATTGTCAATTATTTGCTTGTTTATGAGAAAAAGTGCATACTGTTATATATTTCTGAAAAGGTAAAAGAAAGACAAATCTTATGGACTATAAATAAGTAGGGTGTTCCATTAAAAAATAAAAAGTTGGGTCCGATAACTTTTCGAACTGACACTGTATACTAATTCCGAAGGCATAATCGATTTCTTCGGGAAAAGTTATGATGAAAACAGTTTTCACGTTTTCCATAACTTATCTGATAGTTTAGATACGAGAGGTACCTTAAAATGCAGCATTTTCAGTTTGGCCCAGTATCTTAAAAACTAAAAGGGCTATGAATTTTTTTTTAACGGCATCTGTAGTTTCACGAAAAAGTAGCACACTGTCGCGAAAACCGCAACTTTCTATCTATAAGAATAACGGAGATACCCCGCAAAAGTACCCAAAATGGGACACCCTGTACAGGCCGTTTTTTCCTTTGCGCCACCGAAAACTACCAAGAAAAGATAATAAATGTGATACACTGTTTAGTGCTTTGGAATACAATTATTAGGAACCAGGTAAGCAACAAAACTGAACCAAGTGTTTTCCAAATTTATCGCATTCGCCAGAACATAAAGAAGTTTTTTACACATACAGCAAATGCCAAAAACTTTCGATTCACGTCATAATTGCCACCAAGCGAGTTATCATGTGATTTGCTGGCAAATTTGGCCACCCGCAAACTTCATAACAACGAGCTTGGTGGCAGCGTTAACGTAGATCCAAAGTTGTTCGGCGTTTACTATACATAATATGTATTTCGACCATGATACTAAAACACACAAGATATGATCAATTGCTGGACGAAATTAGAACCAAGCCGCGCATGTCGTCACCGCGAGCCAAAAGTGAGGTTGGATTTAAAACATCCATAACGTTACCTAGTTACCATTTGCTGGTCAAAATTTGAACCGGCTCTCGCATGACGTCCCCGCGTGACATTAATTGTATAGGTTTGAGGTAGGTCACGTGATGACTTCTGAAGTGGGATGTGCGAGAGTTTAACTTGTTTGTTTCAGTATCATGGTAACCCAGTTACCTAGGTAGCCTATACATTTTGAGGTTCGGACACGCAATGACGTCAGCGAAACCTGCGCGTGAGCATATCTTGTTTGTTATATTATCATGTATTTCGACGGTAATCTGACAATACCTGCTAACTGACATTTTTTCGAAAAGTAAGATTTCACTGCAATCACTTTTCACTAACTTTATAATTCAGTTTATAAAGCTATAACAGCCGCGAAATCACACGTTTTGAAAAAATGTCAGTTAGCAGGTTGTCAGATCACCGTCGATTTACTTACACATACATTGATTTTAATTTACTCGGATGTGTCTAACGCAGATGAATATAGTTTACTAACCTAACCAATTGGTTCATAGGAAAGAAGAATTAGAGAAGCTAGTCACTGTAAATATCAACAACAGACCTAAACTATTTCCATATGGAGGTAAACTTCATTATGCCGGTCCAATTCCTGATAAAATACAGGTACAGTCACAATTTGAGGAAGTTATATTCGAAAATTTTGTTCTAAAATGTAAAGCGCCTAATAATTATTGTAGCCTAATAAGTGGCAGGATTATTCATGTAAGTAATTTTATTGAAGTTGGTAACAAAATCATGATAGTAGAAATAGCTTTTCAAAACAAGAGAATTTCTATCAAACTCCTTGATTCCTCAATGATTAATATTTTTACAGTTACTAATAAAAACAACAAGTTAGAAATGTGGAGTATAGAGGAGGTACAATTCAAGTGTGTGAAACTCGATTATCAAGATGACATTGTAGTCTTCCCTCTTGTTCACACTGTTTAATAATTATTGTCAATAGTTTTCCAAGTGGTGAGATTGAAATTATTTATTACTTTGATTCAGTAGGTACTTATAACCAGTTTTTTTTTCAGTACCACATTACATACTTATTGAAATGTAACATCTTAGTTTTTTGTGTCAAATTGAAAAAAAAAATCATTGGCAATTATTGCTGAATGATTACCTACTAAGTAGAGTAATGCTGTCATTTGGCAAACTATTTTTCTTCCCTTGAATTAAAAGCATTTCTGTTGTTGAGGATAATAAGATTTTTTTTTTTTATTGTATGATAATTATTTTTTTAAATGAATGAAGAAACAATTTTTTCACAAATTTAGTTGAGTACTCGGTTGATTATTATTCAAATAATAAAAAAACAATGAGCTGTGTTTAGAGATTTGAACAATGTATAACAAATTTAATTTATATGTAGATCTATATTTTATTTTTTAAAATAGCGCGCAATAATGGAACTAATCGTACCAACATGGACAATAGTGAAATTTACTGTGGACAACTCAGTGGCTGCAGTTCCCACAAAGTGGATAAGGGATGATAAATGTTCCTGGCCTCCATTTCCTCCGCACCAATTTCATGCAATGGCAAAAAACCAAGCTAATCCAGATGTAGAATGGCCTTCATATAAAGTCCATATTTTTAAAAATGCGACTTACGGTACTTTATATCATTTTGTATTCCTGCTTTTTTTTTATCAACATTTTTGCGATTTTTTTTTTAGAATTCTTTTGTGTTAGTTCATATGAAAAACGATAGTTTCTTACGATCTGGTTTATATCTTAGATACATATGAAAAGGCTCTTAGTAAAGCTAAATTAGCGGAAGATACGAGTGACTTGGGAACGGAAACCGATGATTATTCTCAAAAGAAAAGGAAGGTTTAAAAAAAAAAGCGATTTACTTCTGAGACTGACAGTGATGATGATGCTGGTATTACCCCAATGAGTAAACTTCCTGCACCGCCAACTTTATGTAAGCAATTTGAAATTGATATATTTTATTACTAACATTTTTTTGTTGATAATAGACCCTCTGGTAAACATTGAACCTGCATCAAATTCGAAAACGGATGGTAAGTGAGCTTTTTCAAACATTCAACATTGCCTTATAACAATAGGTTTTTTATTATTTAGAAATAATCTCCGACAGCGAAGATAATGTATCTTTGGCAGAAATGGCAGGTGATAAGCCAAAAGGTGTCGTACAAATTGAAGGTAATTTTTCTTATACAAGCTTAGACATCATTATAGATTTATTTATATATTCAATTTAGACTCCTATAATATTGTCGCCATGCAAGAAACTTGAGACGTTTCTATCTCGGTCTGCGACTTCCTCTTCAAAATTGAAAAGTTTGTGATTTTGTGCAATAATTAAATATTTGTGCATATTTTTTTTTCAAATTTAGAATCATCAAGTAAAGAGAAAGCATCAGTCAATGAAGTAACTCCCGGAAAGCCTCGACGGAATATGACTGGTAAGATATTTTATTTATTTGAAAAACATTTTTCATTTAGAAAAAGAATTTTCTCAAAAAAATTGCTGAATTTGAAACAGAATTTATTAGATTGTTGCCATAGCATTATGTCAAAATGTAATCATCTGATTGGCCTTTCCACTTATTTCGGGTCCTTTCCACTTTCCAGGTAGGAACGTAATGGAGATCAATGTTTTGGCGGATATCTCCCTACCCATAAACGCCTAGCTAATAAATAAGTGAACGGAAATATCCCTATCCTATTTCAAATTCAGAGAATTTTTTTGAGAAAATTCGTTGCCTCGAAGAAATTTCCGGGAATAATTATTCAGATCTTAGGAGAGTTATAAGTGAAAACTAGAATCTTTTTTTTCAGGAACTGTGACTCCGCAAGCTGGTTCATCTAAAGACAGCCAATGCACCTGTTGCCCTAAACACGGTGAGTGTTTTTACACAGCGTAACGTGAAAAATAATGGTTTCAAATTCACCCTTTTCCCTGAAGGTGAAATAAATAAGGAGGTACTTCGCCAACTTTATTTTTTGAGGAGCCTCAACTCGGATATATTCGACGAAATCAGGAGGAAAAGAGACACAGAGCAGACGAATAATAAAAATTCAATATTCCTCAAATTCAACTTTCTTTTGAGCTCGGAGGAAGACTTGGCATCATTTAATCTATATTTGGAAGATGATACTAATCTCAACGAAGCGGTGAGAAAAAAACTTTAATTTCAACTTAAAAGAATAATATATCTAGTCTATAAGTATGTCCTGCGATGTGGTAGAAAAGAGGACAAATGTCGCAAATATTTAATTTTTCGAGGAAAAGTCTACAAAAATGATAATTGTTGATTGAGATAGACAAAGGTAACTGGTTAAATTCACCCAGGCCCTATCAGTGTACTATTCGCGATTAAAAATACTTGATCTGTTATAAAAGGTTTCCAAAAAGTTAAAAAATAATATTTGTAATATTTTTTAACATAGGAATTTTCAAAATTTTTGGATGCCCAGTGTAAAAAATGTTTTTTTCTTTGCAAATACATGGTATTCTCTCAGGAAGCAGTTTTTTCATGGAGAATTAATGACTCGAAAAATCAAAAATTTGGTCCATTTTTGTTCTCTTGTCAATCAAATCTCAGGATATACTGTATATCTGTGGCATTTGGGAGATATATGTTAACTCCAAAAATGAGTTTTTTTTAACTCCACTTATAAAAATACTTTTTGATGAATTTTCATTTGATCCAACCAAGTGTAGCATTGCTAGTAAATCGGTTATAATTTGATAAAATATCGATAAGTATCATTTGTTATTATATGCAATTTAAAAAACCAAACATATCTTCAAATGCATCTACTGAAAAAAATTAATTTTGGAGTTATCATATGTGTCCCAAATGCCATAGATATTGATTTATATACATAGACATATACCGTATAAATATATATATTTTGAATAGTTCATGTTTAATCGGTCAAGATATTAACTTCAATATTTAGAATAATTCTTTACATTTAAACACAAATAATGATTTCTTATTCAATAATTGAATATATTATTGAACTTTAGGTTGTCGAGATTGCTAAATTTGGTGGAAAAAATGGCAGCGAATACGTCAAACGAGCTCTTGATGCCTTAATTAAAAATAATCTGGCAACAGGCTACAGCTGGTTGGGACGGCGAGACAAAAAAGGTTTTTGCAATTCCAAGACTGCGAAGCTAATCTTGAGTAAGTATTCATTGTTTGCTATGGATCTATAAAAAATAAACAAAAAAACTACAAAAAGTATTACTATTGTGTAATTGGTGTATAACAGACGGTCCCACTTTCAATTTTAAATATCGGGCATAGTAAACGTTTCTTTTTCATTGGCATGTGGAGCGAAAGAATGAAAACGGGGTCGACTTTTAGGCAAAATGAAAAGAGGACTGGGATCTTTGATTTCAAGATTCATCCATATTCTCAAGATCTCAAATAGCTCTATCATGTTTCCGAAAATCGACTCCCTTTCATTCTCTAACCACCCAAAATCGCGTTACTAATAACTAAAAGGGTATTGTATTCAACTGTATGTACATTTTACTATTTCAAGTTCATATCTACATCAATTTTATGAACAGTTTTTTTTTCTACAGAATCTTCCGAAAACATATGTGCTACACAGAAAGAAACAGAGGTTGCTATTCAAGGTTGGCTAAAAAGACCGCCGGAACGAGCCAAAAGGGATCTGTGATTCGACAGTGTATATCGCGAAATATATTTTTTTCAATATAGATATGTTTTTATTTCCTACTAGGTATATTCGAAAAGTATAAAAATGAATACGTAATAGTATGTATATATAGTAGATATATGTACGTCTCAAAGACGTAACTATATGTACATCTTAAAGATGTACTAAAATGTACGTACGAAGTACATACGTTTCAGTGGAAAACGACCTTAAAAAAGACGTCCATTATACGTCGGCAGGACCTAAAAGGTACGTCCACCGACGTACTTTCATCCGGAAAATTACGTCTCACGTACGTTCTTAAGACGAACTTGTGTTTGTTGGGCAGAAGGGCGTTCATATTGCATCACGTTTCACGTATGACAGTGAAGCAAAGAACAGTTGTGCCTCTTCTAGTTACAGGTGATGAGAACTGCTACCAAAGAAATAACTCCTTCAACTACATGCTCAAAGATGAGCAAGGCACACTCGTTACCGTTTGTCAATTGTTTTTCCTCACAACACTTGGTTATAACAAAAACAATGATAAGGTAATCCGTTCATCTTTGAAAAATTCAACAAATTCGGTTGTTCCCAAGCAAGATACAAGATGTACAAGAATGCCCCACAACAAAATTGATGATGAGTTGATACGAGAACATATCAACTCCTTCAATCCCACGATATCCCATTATCGTCGGGAACATGCTCCTAGCCGTCGATATCTGCCAAGTGATCTCACATTTGTGGCAATTCATCAAGATTTTATGGAAAAAAATCCAGATTTTAAAATTTCGTACGAGAAATATCGTGTTGTAGCAAAGAATATGAATATATCTTTAGCTAAGCTAGGACATGAGGAATGCGAGACTTGCGAAGAATTCAATGTACACGATAAAAACCACACCAAAGAGGAATTAGATGATAACTGTGAAACGTGTGCAGCTTGGAAAAAGCATAAAGATAGATCAAACAAATCCCGTGCAAGGTACCGAGATGACGCAGAAAAATCAGAACAATTGGGAGAAATCATATACTGCGCAGATTTGGAAAAACTTATTATGTTACCAAGACTCGACATGTTTAAGAGTGCAATTTTTACAAATCGTTTGACAGTATACAACGAGAGCTTCGTCCCTGTTGGAAAGAAAAAAAATAATAAACCATTTGCTGCTCTTTGGCATGATGCTCTGTTTAAACGAAATAAGGAAGAACTAATTAGCACATTCTACCAGTTCATTCTTCACAAGAGAGATGCTGTTAAAATAACGTTATGGTTGGATAATTGCACGGCCCAAAATAAGAATTGGGCTTTTTTCTCATTTCTTATTTACATAGTAAATTCAGAAGAAGTAAGTGCAAATGAAATTACCATCAAATATTTCGAGCCAGGCCATACATTTATGGCGGCCGATTCTTTCCACCATAAAGTGGAATTATCGATGAAAAAGATGGGAAATCGATTGTATGACTTTGCAGATTTTATCCATGCTGTAAAATCTGCTGCCAATAAAACCGAAGTTCTTCCCATGGAGCTGAAACACTTCCATATTTGGCAGGATTATTCCTCCCAATATAAACTGAGCCGTGTGAATCCTAGACCCTACATCCATGAAATGGTTCAAGTTTCAGTTACTAGAGGATCATACTGTATGAAGTATAACAACGATTTTGAGGGACAGACGTTTGAACTAAATTTTTTGAACTCAAAAATCACAACAAATAATAAGTTGCCGCCACCCACAAAACAAAAAAAACCCATCGGAATACCATCTCAGAAGAAGGCCAACATCATTCAAAATTTAGGTGGAATTTTGAAAAATAGGTTGCAGTTTTGGGAGGATCTACCCATTTCTGAAGAAAAATGAATTTCAAATGATGACCTTCTTTTGAAATTCGTGAAAAAGGACAAATTGTTTCTAAATAAACTTATCATTTTGATTCATTCATTGTGGTTTTGTGTTTTTCCCCATTTTTAAAACCTTGCTTGAAAAGACGTATCTCAAAATGACACTATTTCCTAAGCTAATGGGAAGTATCTCATTTTTTAGAAAACATAATTCCATAAAACATTTTTTCCATTGCTACATCATTTACTATCATGTTTCTTTATACATTTGATAACAAAAACAACAGAAAAAGTTAAAAGGCTTTGTGCTGTATATAGAAATTTAGAAAAACCCTGCTAACAAAAAACCGCAAATCGTTGAGATGCGCCTTTTTGGCATAGGACGGCAGTATGGTTTTTTATAGGTACAAGGTGCTCCACCATAATGTCGCCCCCCTTTAACTTTTTTATTTCAAGAGCATCAAAAAGTTTGAAGGTATGGTTATGTATGTAGGTACTGAAAAATACTTTTTTTCTACGTGTACAAGAAGTTGGGAAAAACATCAGTATACAAGGGATATCAGAAAGTTTAATTTTTTTAAATGGATCACCCTAAATTTGAAAGTATTTTTAATTCCCCGTAAAAAAGTATTTTTCAGTACCAACATAACCATACCTTCATACTTTTTGGGAAACTTAAAATAAAAAAGTTAAAGGGGGGAGACATTATGGTGGATCACCCTGTACCTACCTATGTACTTGCACCATTATATCCTCAAGGAAAATAGTTTATTTATTTATAATAATGGTGCGACCACTCTCGAGATATTCCGATTTGAAATTATACTCCAGTAGTCTTATTATAAAATTGTACAAGTACAGTTGATTATAAAATGTTTTTCATAATTGGTTCATCATTTTCAATTAAAAAAGGTGATTCAACCACAAATTTTATTATTTAGAAAAAAAATAAATAAAAAAAATGAAAAACAAGCTACAATACTGCCTGTAGCTCTTCAATGAAGCAATAACGGATATTATGTTCATAAAAACTCTTGTCATTTTTAATTAGGGAAACTCAACCTGAATTGTTTTGGCCATATTATTATATTAATGAAGCAGCCTGTGTATTCGTTAGCAATATTGATCTATACTGTTTGAAATAGTGAATAATTTTCTTGTATTACAGATAATGACAATGTCGATCCATTGGCTCTCGGAGAGGACCAGAATGTAGTGAATGAGCCAGGTGAGCAAAAATCATCTAAGTATATCCCAGATAAATTTTATTTCATATCCTGAAAACAATGACTTCTCAATGATTATTAATTCTATGTAAACTAAAAAAATTAAAATTAATTCTAAAAAACAACTCTATGTAAAATATTATGTTATAGTACATAATATTCCCCCAATAATTGTCGTCATATTCGTATTGATTAAGATAATGCATCTAAATCTACAACAAATTGAAAAAAAAGTTGAAACTATTGCTAACTTTCTTAGTACTACAGCTACAGACGAGCTTGGAATACTTTTTTCGATTATTATGATGAAACAAACATCAACATCGCGTTCGCGTTCGTTTTTGTCAATAGAATCATTTTTTTAGTTGGGACACCCAATATATGCAATGTTCTTATTCGATATGGAAGTTAGCTCATAACAAAATTTGTCCTAAGACGTTTTCTCCTTTGTCATTTTTGAGTAGGACAAAATATCGAAGCACAGTTTTTGTTTAGAGGTAAATTTTCTATCGAATAAGCAAGAACATTGCACAAGGCATGACATGTCTCATTTACATACATACTTTGCCCATTAACCAAATTTTTAGCTTCGATAATCACAAATTCAGCAATAGTGCTGACACATAAGTTTTAAAACCCTCTCTATTCTTTACAAACATAATCAAAATGTATAATGATCATAACATATCTATTAAAAAATAATAATAGTATGTTTGAAATAACGTTTTGATGTCTATGCTATCAATAGTACATTTTGTATCAAGGGCGGAAAGTAGATGATTTTGACGAGGGTATAAGTAGCAGCACGAGCGAAGCGAGGGCAGATATTAGCCGAGTCAAAATCATCTTTCGCCCGTGGTACAAACAGTTCTTTTTGTACAACCAGTTTGTAATAATTTAAAAAAGAATAATTATTATGAAAATCAAAAATAAATAATCGATACACTGCACTACACTGCTGACAAGTCAGACAACTGACAAGTTTAATAACAACTGTCAACTGTCAAGTCATGGTTACAATAGGTGTGTTCCCGTATTCTTTTGTGGTGCAGATTCATTGTCACCGAGATTATCACGTGATAAGTTCCTTTTAGTATGCTAGGCTTTCACGTGGTTATTAGATTCAGAGGCGTTGGAATCCAAGGAACCGTTGCTAAGCGACCTACTTTTGCGCCCGCGGGCGCGAAAGTACTTTTAGGCCCGGCTGCCAAAATTAGCGAGTTTCCGCCTGCTTTGCATGCATTGAAAAGTGGACTTTACGTGTAGGTTGTACAAAAAATTATTTTTTCTCATTATTAGGTGACAACAACCCCTTGCCAGTGGTGATTGAAGAGCCGAATGGTGAAGGTGAGCTAAGATATTTTTAACTCTAGTACTATAAAACAATATAGCTCCATATTATTCTATGATGTCGTTATTTCGAATGTTATTCTCACCATGTCTGCTGTTTTATTAGCATTAAGTAATATTAATGCATCCAAAACTATAACCAGTTAAAAACCTAGAAAAGTTATTCCGGATAAATTTCAATGAATTATAAACTACAGGGTGTCCGGAAATTACGCGTCAGGATTTTGGTGGGCGATTCTACATGAAAAATTAATGCAACAAACTTCTATACAATTTTTTCAAAAACTCAAAATTAAGGAAGATACAGGGTGTAAAAAAATATTTTTTTTCTTATTTTTTTTAATAACTTTTTTTCTAGTGTAATGATTTTCGCCAAATTTTGCATGCATGTCACTAGTGTTTCTTTGTATTCACCCTATTAATTTGACGCTAGTCGTCAATGACAAAAGGCTGAAGCTGTCCTTCACCTTAGGAAAATTACTTAGAACTTTTTTGTTTTAATCTTTTTATAAATTTGGATGTCAAATTAGTAAAGAGCATCAAAATATTTTTTAAAAAGGTGCTCGTGTTGCATCATCGTAGAATTAACGGTTTCCGAGAAAAACGACTTTAAACATTAACCGTACCTTAAATAATAAAAAATTCGTACTTTGAAAAAATTTTTGAAGTTTTTGAAAAAATTGTATAGAAGTTTGTTGCAATAATTTTTCATGTAGAATCGCCCACCAAAATCCTGACGCGTAATTTCCGGACACCCTGTATAGCAAAGCAGCTAAAAATAAATTTGATGCACCCGTAACGATCCTACTTACTTACAAAATAATAATTATTATCACTAATGTTTCCATTACTTTCATATTCAGATGTTCTAATACATGATAAAGAAAGATTAGGTAGGGTTGATCAAAGCAATTATTCAAGCAAAATATCAACCTTTCCACCTTCGCCTCACTTCATCGAGATTTTATGAATATAATTTTCTTTTCGATTTTCGTTGAAGGGTTTTTATTATGAACATATCATTATAATAATATGTACCATTATTTTTATTATATTATCGATATTCAAGTGATTTTCTATTATGCTATTTCAAGATCCCACTGTTTATCTTGACGCCACTAAGAATATTTTTTTTACTTTCAGATGACGATTTCTTTGTACCTGAATTTCAGTGGGAAGACGATGAACAGGTGAATTTCCTTGGTGAGTGTAACTTATCCGACATGTTTTTTATAGCTCAGGTGTTATTTTTCCGGTAATTTATAAAGAATATAAAAGGAACATTCATACAACTTTTCCTTTTGAATAAGTAGGACATTATAAAACAGCGCGCGATCAATATTACATTATGTATGTATACAAAAAAGTGTGTGCTTATCGAAATCGATTATACATAACATTCGTGGATAATACGGGTAGGTATTCAGAATATAAAAATAATGTTTGATAATTTCACAGAAGCCTTAGAGGATGACAGGGAAGGCATGGAAGTGGGAAATACCTGGCATCCTCCGGGTGCAGACACTGGTATAATTAACTAATAGATTAGCTGACATTACGTTGAATTGTTTTTTTTTCTAATTTAGAAATAGATCCAGAAGATTCCAACGCATGTCCGATTTGCACGCTCCGTTCCATGCGATTTGTCTTCAATTGTGGGCATCGGACATGCGGATACTGTGCAGAACGGGCCTATAACCCTGCAAGAAGGAGTAGATGCCATTCGTGCAGGGCGTCATTGACAGGACCGCCGATACGATATTTCTAACTATACAGCATAGATAAAAGAAAAAAAAAACTATACAGAATGCCACAGATTCGAGTGCATGGGGATCTCAGTTATTATAAGATACAGGCTCGGTTAAATGGATATAAAGTTGCGCATTTTTATGCTCAGGAAAATGCCATTTTGAAATTTGAAAAATTCCGACTACTACGAGATATTCGAAAAAAAACGAAATTTCGCGAAAAGGTTTTCATTATTACCTGCGTTTGTTTCAAAAGACATCTCAAATAAATTACACTTTGTCATTGCCACTTTTCCTACTTTACAAGATGGTGGTATGAAATTGAAAATCTGAATTTTCGTCTTTGAGCTGCCATCAACTTTATTTTTTTAAATACGGACCACGATTTTTTATTTTATTTTTAGTTATGTTTTGACGGCCTTGAGGCATTGAAGTGATTAGATGAGGGTGTAGAGTAATGGGTTGCCTTAGTAACCTCAATATTTTCAATTATTATTCACGTATTATTGCTATTTTCAATATTTTGTTTAAATGGCAATATTTTGAACACTTTCGCAAAAATTGATCTAGTTTTTTATATGTATTTTTTTTATTCTCCACGTCATTTGTGGATTTAATTTAATTTCATCAAATGTATCGTTATTGTATGTTATTTCGATTTTGGTTCAGTCGATTAGTTTTGTTTAGTTGTGCACATTTTCTCATAAGAATAACGTGTTGAATAAAGAAGAATTTATGAACCAAACTATTTGTGTTAGGGAGACAAAAGGGTTGCCTAGATAATTTTCTCTGGTATTATTTTTTAGATGAGTATTTTTTTTTGACGGTTGCGATACCTCAATGCATCATGGGCGTCAAAAGATAACTAAAAATAAAATAAAAAATTCAGGTCCGTATTTAAATGTTATGTACTTGAGTCTGGCCGCTCAAAGTCGAAACGTCAGATTTTCAATTTGATACCACCATATTGCAGAGGAGAAAAAGTGACAATGAGAGGGTGCAGTTCATTTTAAAATATCTTCTCAAATAAACTCAGGAAATAAAAATAACGTTTTTGAGAAATTTCGGTTTTTTTCGAATATCTTTAGAAATAGTGGGAATTTTTCAAATGTCAAAATGATATTTTGTTGAGCATAAAAAATTTGCATCCATTCAATCGACCCTGTATCTTTTATAATAACTGAGATCCCCATGCATGCACTCGAATCTGTGGCACCCTGTATACGTACACCCCATGTTTACTGACGTGCATTTTTAGGCACATTGGTCGGTTGTTATGAAATTATTTTATTTTCCATTTTTCACAGTTTGAACACAAATAGGTTCATATCTACATTTATCTGACGTTTTAATGGTTTTTATTTTTTAACTCATCGGAAAAAATGAAACATGAAACAACAGAAAATCAAAACATGATTTTCACCTTGTAAGAAAACCTATCACTAACTATTTTTCCTAAAAAAAAGTCTCTCCAGGTCCGGTTCTGGAAAAGTCAAATTCAAACGAATATCTGGAAAAAATACTAAGAACCTCGGATATATTCTCTGGAGTTTCAGACAAAATCGCTTATGGTGTTCAGATACAAAATGTGGATCATCCTCTCATAATCTATTTACCATAAAAAAAAATGCACACTCATTTCGGACTCATCCTGTATGTGTGGGTGTATTGTACATTCCGTCGGGGTTCAATCAATTTAGGATAATCATTACATTTTTGACTACTCATTAGTAATCAATTAATACTACGCAGCCTACTCAATTTCATTACTCATTGAGAATGCCGCATAAATTTGGACAAGAGAATGTTTACTGTTCACCACCTGTCGCGTTGAGGGGATCTCCAATCAAGCGTTCGCCACTCGACCAGCACAGTACTGACTGAGGGCATACTGTCCATACTGAGGGTTAAGAAAGGAGTGAACCCCACCAGTGAAAAATAACAATTGTTGTAATGGAGCGGAAGAATGGTAAAGTGGCACTGTTCGAATTAAAATCCATGCAAAAAATGGAAATAATTACATAGTCGTGAAAAAAATGATTCTCAACACGTGGGAAAATATCACTTTCCGCGCACTCGTTAGGAAAATACCTATTTTGAGTCCCGCATAGCGGACAATAATATTTTATTTATGTTTCATTAACTACGTCATGAGAATTTTTAAATTTATTTTGTTGAACCTAATGTAGAAATTGAAAAATGTATATTATGTGATGAATTCAATAGTTTACCGAATGATCTCAAAAACTGTGATATCCTTAATGTTTTTAAACGTCTTTTATAGAATCATGTATTGCCCACATTTAAATCATTGCATGCATGTTTGTAAAATCATATTTTGTTGTGATTTCTTAGTTTTTATATTTTTATTTGTAAATAAAGTTTTGTTTATCCAAGTACCTATCAGGGTGTCCGGAAAGTCAACGATAATACTGAAAGGGGTGATGGACCAACTCATAATAAGCTTCCAGAAAAACATAATATGACCTCAGTAAAAAAAATATGGTTTTCGAGATATTTCCACTTGAAGTTCAAAATATTCAAGAAATCTTATTTTACAGAGAAATAATAATGTATAAAACCATATAGAGTTTTTACTAAGGTCATATTATGTTTTTCTGGATGCTTATATGATTTGGTCCATCACCCCTTTCCGGACAGTTCGGACACCCTCGTATACTTGAGTAGATAAACTTGTTTTTTATTATGTAGACTTTTATATCTGTTTCCCCTTCGTAAAAAAATGCTAATAAAGAAATATTTATTTATTATTTAATATAATGTTCTAATTGGAAAAATCCAATCGCGGCGATAAGGCCCCCGTGGCTTGCGGCCTCCAAAATTTTCCACAAATTAGGTACAATTTGTGCACTCCAAAATTTAGATATCATGTCAACATGCATATCGGCTTACCCTAATGCCGAATAACGAACAGTGGAGGAAATTCCAAACTTTTTCCTTGCATGAACTGGAGAGTGGAGGAATGGAATTGTTTTATTGTGGTTATAATATAGCCCAGATTCATTATTAAGTTGCATCGGAAAGTTATTGTATGAAAAACTGATCCTCGCCAGATTTAAAATAGAAGTTGGAAAGCTTGAACTCACCACACACCAATTCGAGTTTGCTAAAAAGCTGAGTATTTACCTACTGGACCTCCTGGCACAGCTTCTGGTAGCCGAAATACTTGAAGACGTAACGCACGGATTACAAATTAATTAAACAATCATCAAAACTTTATGTAAGAAACAATGAATAAACTTGATTAAAAACACATATAATTGAAGTCCATAAGTTACAAAGGGTCTAAGTGCCAAAAAACGAATTCCTAGGTAATTGATACAAACTGATATGCGTTTCATGAAAAAAGAATAATTGACTATATTGGCAACGGAATAATTTATTTTTCCATTCTTGACACTAAGACCTTTCAATACAGTATCGGGGTCCACACGTAGGCCCGTTTTATGCTATAAAATAAAAATCGTTGAAAATGGCACTTTGTAACCTATATGGTCTTCAATTTACAAAAAAAATATCAGATCAATCGAATCATTTTATAATAAGACTATACAGGGCTTTTCACTTAAAACTCCCCACGTCAATATCTCGGAAACGAATAGGAATATTTCATTTCTGTAAAAAGTAGTCAATGTATGGGGTCGAGTAGTTATTTTTCACAGTTAAAAAAATTCGACGCCTACCAAGAGTAAAGCGTCGCGACGCATCGAAAATATTAATCGATTGCAGGGACTTTGAAATTACGCGCATGCTAAAGTACATGTTATTTATAAACTTTTTTGTTATTCAGTCGAACTCATTTATTCTACACAGTTTTGAGATATACAGTGTGTCCAAGATAAGGATGTCTATCATGGGGATCTTGAAAACCGTGAGAGATACAAGGTCGGTTAAATGGAGGCAAAGTTGCGTATTTTGATGCTTAACAAAATGCCGTTTTAAAAGCCAAGAAATTCCGACTAAGTCCGAAATTATCCGAAAAAAACCTAAATTTTTCAAAATTGTTTTCATTTTTTTTTACCACATTTGAAGAGATATTTTGAAATGAATGGAACTTCTTCATCGCCACTTTTTGCCCTTTACAAGATACCCTTATTAAATTGAAGAACTGACGTTTCGTCTATGAGCAGCCATCATCAACTTTGTTTTTTTAAATACGGTCCTGGATTTTTTATTACGGATTTTAAGAGCCTCTTATGTTCCTAAACCAACGAGGTATCGCACTAATCAAAAAAGAGGTGGTTGTTTTTAATCCTATTAAAAATGTATTTTTTGTCTCTCTCTAACACATGATTTCTTATGGAAAAATCCATCAACATAATTTTTTTGAATAATTGCGATACATTGTTGATTTAGGAACATAAGAGGCCCTCAAAATCCGTCATAAAAAATCCAGGACCGTATTTAAAAAAACAAAGTTGATGATGGCTGCTCATAGACGAAACGTCAGTTCTTCAATTTAATAAGGGTATCTTGTAAAGGGCAAAAAGTGGCAATGAAGAAGTTCCATTCATTTCAAAATATCTCTTCAAATGTGGTAAAAAAAAAATGAAAACAATTTTGAAAAATTTAGGTTTTTTTCGGATAATTTCGGACTTAGTCGGAATTTCTTGGCTTTTAAAACGGCATTTTGTTAAGCATCAAAATACGCAACTTTGCCTCCATTTAACCGACCTTGTATCTCTCACGGTTTTCAAGATCCCCATGAATGCCCATGATAGACATCCTTATCTTGGACACACTGCCCAGACGACACACAAATATCCATTAGATCTCCACAGGATGTCTCCCGTGGATATCCAGTATATCCAACGGATATAGTCTTATGTCCTATAGACTTCGCATGGATATCCAAATGTCCGCCTATATCCAGGATATAGAGGTTATCCATTGGATATACAAGAAGAATATCCAATGTATGTCCCACAGATAACTGATCGATATCTTATCTACATCTCATGATATCTATTAGATATATATTCTGACTTCCAGTGAACATCTAATGGGTGTACATTTAAAAGCCGACGTTTATTAGAATTTTTTTCTGGCGTTTCTTTAGCGCGAGTGTATCTGAGGTCTAACGAATAGTTGATTGTGATAGTCGGAGACTGTCAATCTTCTGAAGCTATTTTATAATCACTTGCGCTAGAGAAACCTCAGGAAGAAATTCTAATACACGATGGCCCTAAAGCTTAAGAGATCCTACTTAACACGTTGACAGCAAAAATCAACTACTACAATTGAAACTTTTCATGATAAACTCAAAAATTATATTTATTTCTCATAAGTCACTGCGCAAGATGTACAAAAAATAAAATATCACAATCCTCCAGTCGTATAATAGATTACTAACTAAGTAACTAACTAAGTATAACTAACTATCTTAATCACATGTTTGATTAGATAACACAACAAGCATGAAAATTCTTATTAACTCGGCTCGCGATCTTTATCCGGTTGGTTCTTATTCTTATCTCTGTATAGAAAAAAAAACAAACTAATATTTATTCATAACTGAATCAAAAAAAGACACTCACTGAATTTTGTTTTTATTGTTGAGTCGGGCTGTGGCATGCCGCAACCAGTTTCTTATCGAACTTATAATCTCTTGTTCCGTTGCCTTCGTATTTGGGTTCTTCGCTGCTGCTTCTGTAACAAATAACTAATAAACTAAGCCAATGTTACCAAAACGAACCCAGTCAAAATATCCAAATCAATAAATCTACCAAAACTTAACAAAATCAAGAACAGAAAACAAGTTGGTGCGTGAAAATAATTTTTTTTTTATTTTATACAAAGATGTGGATAGTTTGTAAACTTAGGCTTTTACCTAGGTACCCCAGCAACATCTAGGTACATCAACCGATATTCCTCCGCGCTAACGGGGTAGGTGGTAGAGGTATCATTTGTTCGCATGCAAAAAATAACACCAACTTAATTAAATATCATATATACCTATTAAAAATCTGAAATTATCCTCACGCTTTATTCTAAAAAAAAAAATATTTTCAGAGCAAATAATAATATGATGATATGTTTATAGAAAATCCGCTATTTTCAGTTGCCAATGTTGCCATAAAGTGATTTGTAATCCAGGGTCCCAGGGGGCTCCTTTCATTTTTTTATCATCTTTATCAATTTAGAAGATCGTGAATTCGCGAACATGGAACTATAACAACCGTCACTACACTACCCTTGTCACACCATACCGCCACAAGTTTTCTTTTCTACTGCCACAAACCACAAACAGAAATAAGTAAAATCATGTCCACATACCTGCTTCTTGCTTATAAACCAATAAAACCGAGAGAAACTACAGACACCGATCCAAAATACCAGCCAAGCAGCCAAGCCGAAAACGAAAACCCAAAATGGTGGTCAGGTCGTTGGTCGTTGAAGTCAGAAGTGATCTTGTTCCATTAGTTCCTCTTTCTGCTTCCGCGGCTGCCGCTGCGCTGCTTGGCATCTCCCCACTACCTCTATTGTATCGCGCCGCACGCATCGTGGACGTGGTCATACGGTCATACAATGGATATCTAATGGATATCTCTCTATATGTCATAATATGTCATCGATATTTGCCGTTTTTAGTATATCCACAGATATCTATGGGATGTCTATTTGGCATTGAGATTTTAGAATTCATTAAAGTGACTGTCTGTAGTACAAAGTTGCAAGATATGCGTGTACTTTGTTTTTTTTAATTTTGCGTAAAATTACGAACTGATATTTCGTTTATCTAATATCCGTCAGAGATATTCTAAGTATATCTAATGGATATATGCCTTGTATATGGATATGCCGTGGATATAGGGCTATCCAGTAGATATCTAAGGGATATTGTGTGTCGTCTGGGTGTATATCTCAAAACTGTGTAGAATAAATGAGTTCGACTGAATAACAAAAAAGTTTATAAATAACATGTACTTTAGCATGCGCGTAATTTCAAAGTCCCTGCAATCGATTAATATTTTCGATGCGTCGCGACGCTTTACTCTTGGTAGGCGTCGAATTTTTTTAACTGTGAAAAATAACTACTCGACCCCATACATTGACTACTTTTTACAGAAATAAAATATTCCTATTCGTTTCCGAGATATTGACGTGGGGAGTTTTAAGTGAAAAGCCCTGTATATATTATGAAATGATCGAATCTAACTGACTCAAACCAATTCGTCAACCCATTGGGTTTTTGTGGGTCTTATCATAAATCCAGAGGTAAACAGTATCACTAGTTCATAGATCAATTTTATTTAAAGTTCTGCAACTTCTGTTTTTAAAAACATATTTTCTTTAAAACTACATCGATGTTAAAAACGAACAAAGGATCTAGATTATGATGATTACTCTGCTACTATGTGCTGTGGCTATTTATATGGTTACATAATAATATGCTGCATCACAGTGGCGGCTCGTCAGGTGAAGTAGGTGAAGGGGCTCTTCACCGAAAAATACTCCAGAACTAATTAAAAAATGATTCCATGAAGATTATTACAAAATGTTAATTTATTCTGGCCTCCGCTGTACATAATAACACCATAAATGCAATTGCATTCCGGCCGACAATACAATCGTCAGTGAAAAATTCCGCGCTGCGCGGCGACGATCCCCGATTCGTCGTTTCCGACCACGCGAAATTCGAAATTGAAGAGCCAGCCCCATAGACAAATTAACAAAAATTTGTCTATGGCCAGCCCGCTTCAAGCGTGTTTTTTTCACCGTTGTCATGGTTACGTGACGTTATTCTGACGACAGAATGGAAAACGCTGCGCGCAATTTTCTTAACATGAAGAGCAATCTTTAAAATAGACTCTTCATATTCACATGCACTTTTGTTTTGGAAAGGCGCGATGCGACGCGGTTCATGTTTTTCTAGTACATACGTAGTGCCATTTTTATAATGCCAAGTAGGTACTTTACCTAATTGTGGCCGGTGACAGACTATTTTTTTGATGGTTTTGGATGAATTTATTAATTTACTGAATTACTTTTGTGTGGATAGATTGTGTTGTGTGAGTTGTGTGTGAGTGAAACAATGAATCCAGTTAATGACATTGTGTGTAATTTGTTGGAAACTCCATTTAGGCGCTATGGAAAGACGGAGATAAAAGGGATGTTCTACTACAAGGACGACCGACTGGTACTTTAAACTTAGGTATAAAGAAAGAACTGAAAAAAACTGGCAGATCCTATAATATTAATTTCAAGTCTTCCTGGTTTTTGGAGTATAATTGGCTATGTAGTAGTTCTGCATTGCAAAAATTGTTTTGTTGGCCGTGTTTACTCTTTTCCAATAAACATTCCGTTTGGAATCGGAACGGATTTACAGATTTTTTTAATATAACTAGATCCTTACGTAAACACGGGGATTGTGGAGAACACCTTAAATGCCAAGTTATGTTAAGAAATTTTGAACAAAATCAAAATACAATTTCCGATGCTTTACGGGAAAACGCTAGACTATATAAAGTAAATTTTAATGAACAAGTTCGTTTGAATAGACTCTGTTTACGGGTAGTTCTTCACGCAGTTTTGTACCTCTCCAAACAAGAGTTGGCATTCCGTGGCCATAATGAGAAGATTGACTCAGTGAACAGAGGTAATTTTAAGGAGTTACTCAGCGTGTTAATTGAAAATAGCCCTTTGGAGATTAAAAATCACTACGAAAAAATCAAGAATATTTTTAGTGGAGAATCGAAAACGATTCAGAATGAATTAATAGATTGCATTTCTAGTTACATAAGTGGTCACATTGAAAGTGAAATAAAAAGCTGTCAGTTTTTCTCCCTGCAAATTGATGACACTACGGACATAGCCCAGAAGTCGCAATCTTCAATTATAATAAGATATGTCAATTCGAAAGGATTGTTAGTGGAACGTTTCATGGGATTTTATGATGTGAGTGCCGGTAGAACAGCTGATGACCTATTAACTATGACAACAACAGTTTTGGAACCTTTTGAGTATCAACAGAAATTAATTGGGCAGTGCTATGATGGGGCCAGTGTTATGAGTGGACATTTGAATGGACTACAGAAAAAAATTAAAGAGCACGCTCCTCAAGCAATTTTTGTTCATTGCCTTGCACATCGGCTTAATCTCGTTTTACAAAAAAGTTTTAAACAAATCTCCAAGTGTCGAATTTTTTTTGCAACAATCACGGGAATACCATCTTTTTTCCATAATTCAGCCAAGAGATCATATGTCCTTGCTTCCACATCTGCGATACGCATGCCAACAATCACGGATACGCGATGGTCTTCTAATTCAAAATTAATCAATGTAATTGTCCAGGATTGGGAAAAATTAAAAGACGCTTTCAAAATTATTGTAACTTGTGAGGACTCGGATGACAAGTCAGTGCAGCTATCTAACGGATTTTTGAAAAACATGAATGATTTCGAATTTACTTTTTTGGCAATAGTTTTCAATGATATATTCAATGTGACTGATATTTTATGTGATGTACTTCAAAAAAAATCCTTGGACATCAATTTTTGTACATCTCAGATAAAAGGGACTCGTGTGTTGTTGATGACAAAAGAAATGATGACTTCTTCAAGTCAATCTTTGACAAAGCAAGCACAATGACTGAGATAAATATTTCGAAAAGATGTGACGTTGGTCTAGGAAGAGATGCCCACATTACTAAATACAGAGCTCTGTTTTTTGAAATAATAGATCATATTTCAATGGAAATGGAAGTTCGATTCCAAGACTGTGATAAATTGAGATTTGTTTGCCTAGCTGATACAACCAAGTTCGAGGGGTACAGTTTGTCTTCTCCCACCGACGCTTTTGAAAATTTATTGGAATTTTACGGCACAAGATTCACAAAATATCAAAGACTAAAAAATGAACTTTCTTTGTTATTTGCCGATGAAAATTTTAGAAATGTAAACTTGCAAAAACTCATCATCAAATTCCAAAGTCATAAGGACATTTTCATCGAAGCATATGCCTTGTTTTGTCTGATTCTCACAATATCATCGACTAGTGTATCGGTTGAAAGAAGTTTCTCGTGTCTGAAAAGGTTAAAAACTTTCACAAGAAATACCATATCGCAAGATAGACTCTCCGCTTTGACAATTATTTCACTTCACAAAGAACTTTTGTTGGAACTTATGGCGCAAAATCCTTTTTATGAAGATATAATCGACAAGTTTGCCTCCCTAAAGGACCGGAGAATCGAGTTGGTGTACAAAAACTAGATAGGTGAGTTATATCAATTTAGTCTTTTCTCTATTTCTTAAACAGTTCTTATTACTCATTACTCAGATTATTCAAGTTTTTTTGTCGTTTTGTTCTGGAATTACTATTACTTGGTGAAATGGTGTAAGCGCATTACAATTTTTTACGCTTTTTTATCAAAAATTGCAAAGTTTATAATAAAATGGTGAAGGCGCCCAACAAAATATTTCGCCTGCGGCGCTTGACCCTCTAAGCATATAGTTCTATCTCTCTACTTCACCTAATTTTTAGACCGCGAGCCGCCACTGCTGCATCAGCTGAATACAATACGATAGCTATTTGTTAGGGAAAATTACAATATAATTGATCCATCATGGCGCAAAAACAAATTCAACACAAAGATTGGAACCGAATTGTCCCAAACAATTCAACAAAGAGCGTTCCCCAAGTGTCATCACTTATATTATTTTTGTCCCCCTACCAGAGACAACCCCCTACTATATAAATTGTATGGATCCGATACTACCACACAGCTTATTTTTCTGTGCCCACACTACCAACCCCCAACCCCCTTAATACATGATACTATAACAGTTTGTTGTAGTATCATGGCTACCAACTTCAAAAATATCATGGTATGCCGTCGACATCCTCCTTTATTTCACGACAAAAAACCCAATTACAGCTCGACACCGTTTATATGCTGACATACTATCTAACTATTATGACAAACAATGGAAAATCACGATAAACCCAGCAAAAACACAGGCAATATAATTATTATCACACGTAAAAGATCCAACATAATACCCACAATAACAATTATTAGTAATCAAGAAATTAATTGGAAAAACTAAGCTTTTCATTTTATAAATAAAAACATTTGTTTTGAAAAATATCATATAGGTAATTAACTAGATGATAGTCAGTATAAATCAAATCAAATTGTGGCGGCGGCCTTCCATATTTCATTCTTCGTCGCGACAAAGAATAACTTTGGTCCCGTATCTCGTCCAAAATCAGAAAAACCCATTTGAAAAATCCAATGCACGACTTGGCAACCTAACATCGTGATGTAACTCCGTCAGACACGTGCTTGCAATCGCCGCGGCGGGATAATAGAAATAATGCGAACAACCGGCAACATCTGTCGGACAAACGTACGGTCGCTTAAATAGATGGTCGGACAAATGAAGGGTTTCCGCATATGCCGTTTTTTCCTGGATGCAAATCCACAATCCGTCCCACCTTCCAGCACATAGGTGGTTGATGATCCTCCTTGACAATGACCAAGGCCCCCTTAGATGCACGTCCTTGATCCCTCTTCCACTTGACACGTTGCTGCATCTCGGAAACATATTCTTTGGACCAGCGGCTCCAGAAATTCTGACGCATCTGCTCCAGAAGTTGGTATCGGCATAACCGTTTGATGGATAGTTTCGTGATGTCAGGCCCAGGTGTAGAAAGAAGAGTTCTTCCAACCAAAAAATGGGCAGGAGACAAAGGAAGAAGGTCATTGGGATCGGTCGTCAATGGAGAAATTGGCCGGGAATTTAATAGCGCCTCGATCTGTGCAAATACAGTATAAATTTCTTCAAAAGTGAGAATGTTTTTCCCAACGACACGCTTTAAATGAAATTTGCTGGATTTCACCCCAGCCTCCCAGAGCCCCCCAAAATGAGGTGAATTTACAGGAATAAACTGCCAATTCATACCGTCTCCTGCGCATGACTCAACTATTTTTCCCCTTTGTTCGCTAAGAAACTACCAAGTTCCCTTAGTTTATTGTTAGCTCCTACGAAATTGGTTCCATTGTCAGAAGACACCCGAGTCGGTTTGCCTCGACGGCTCATAAAGCGTTTTAGAGCCAAAATAAAAGATTCTGTTGTTAAATCGGATACTACCTCCAAATGGACAGCCTTTACTGCGAAACACACAAACAGCGCTAAATAACATTTGAGGTCAATGTTGAATGCTCCTAATAAACAAGATTAAGTGGCGTTGAATGTATTTGTATTTATATTTTAGATCAGAAATAAGACGGTTCCTAATTATATTTGTGAACGGATAATGATTTTTGAAAATGTGCATGGTCATGAAACTAAAAATAAGCAGGATTTCATTCTAGTCAGCAACTTTCATACTAGTCAAATATGTTGTTCGGTTTTGTACAAGGGAACGAGGGACTATAAAAGTGAGTTCAATAGACTCTGCCACCAAACGTAAAAGACTGTGATAATATGTTTACGTAAGAGACTGATTAGGAATTATGTTGTCCAGAACTTTTAGAATATACAGTATCGTCGTTGTGAAGCCATTTTGCTGATTTATTATTGTTTTACTCGTTACTTTACATTTTATGTTTTTATTAGTGTCTATTTTGTAATATTTTCAATTCATTAATTCTGATTTGTAGATTTTGTAGCATCACCTATGCTCAATAAAAAGATATTATTATCATTGTTATTATTAAATTTCAAATTAAAAACACTTGAAGTTGCATATTTCGTAGTTTTATTTGGGTATTTCCTTTGGTATTTCTTAAAAATACTAAAGGATGATCAAAATTATTAACACCAAATTATTCCTCATCCCAAAAAACCAACACATAGGTACCAAATTTTGTGCGAAACCTTTATTTTAAAAATCGGGAATTAAATTTCAGTTTCAACACCCTTTGTAAATACGAAACGAAGCATTTTCATGTTCTTATGAACAAAAATCATGTTACTTCATATCGTCAGCCTAGTACGAAAATGGCTTAAGGCCATTTTAAGCCAAAATGAGATTTTTGTTCCATCTTTTAGACAACAGTTTAACTAATCGCCTAGTGGATGTTTTAAGTTCAATTTTGCACTCATAGATGGTAGAAAATGTAATTTCAAAAACTTGCCTAAATCCAGGCTTGTCTAGATTGAAATGCCAAATGGCCTAAGTCCTCGTCATTATAGAAAACCGCCATTTAGGTTAACGGCTTGTGAAAGTGCTCTGCTTGTTGTGACAAATACAATTGTTCTTTCAATCAAGAACGTGTTAAATGCTCTGAGGTAAGTGCTTTAGACTTTTATTTTCATTTTTATGAATTATTTAGATAGTTTTACTTCCAAATTTTGTTGTAACACCATGCATTCCAATAACTATGGAGTTAGGCAAATTTCCGTTTGTAAAGAGAAATGAATCTATGGACTAAGGCTAATTTCTTATAACACATGCAGTACAAAATGGAAAAGTTAATCATTTATTTTCTTTGAAATAATCAGTTTAGTAGTTTCCATCGTTCACACAATATTTAAAATATTTTTTTTTTTTTAATTTTTCGAGGAAGAGAAAGAATTTGCTATTCTGTTTTGAAATTATGAGTGCAAATCTCATTCTAAACATGGAATTAAACGACTAGTGTTTCACGATTATTTGTTGCTTGTCAAGTCGTGTGAGCGTTATTATTCGGCACTTGTCTTTCTTCACCATTTGTCAGTATATTCACGATTTTTTGTCCATTTGGCGAGTGACGAATATTCGTCAAGTACATCAGTCGTCTTCATTCCGCCTTTACACAAAAATCATACCAAGTATGTATATTACTTTTATTTTTGTCTTTTTCAGAATGAATTACGGTTCGAGAGTTGGAAAAATGATAAACTTGCTAAAAATAGAAAATGAGAAAAATAGCAGCACTGATAACAAAGAAAATGAAATCCAGAACACAAGTCATGCAATTTTGCCCTCGCCTTTGCTGCCAGGAGAATCCTCGAGTATACAAACGGTGTGCAATGATTTTGTCGATGATCTCGACAAGGAAATATTGCCTATGACTGACTTCGAGTCTCAGCTTCTTGATAAATTACTAGAAGATCCTATCGACGACTTAGAAGTAGAAGAAGTTAGCAGTATCTGCGGTGAATCTATACTGGAAAATGCGGATCCAGAACCTGAGCCGTCGCATGGTGCTGAGAATAATGAGAAATTTAATCCAGAAGTTTTTACTGAGGGCAGTTCCATAAGTAAAGTCCATCAGGGAAGGAATCAAGAAGCAGAAGTGGAAGAAGTCGACGAAGAATGGAATCAAAAGGCAGAAGTAGAAGAAGTCGACGAAGAACATGCCAATCCTGAAAGTTTGGAGTTGAATGTGAGAACAAGGAAGAAAAGAAGACACATGAACAAAGATGAATGGCATGAGAGAAGCAACAAAATTAGAAGAGAAATGGGAACAGAATATTTTGGAAAGAAAAGGCTTGAATCAAAATGGGACTATTCCGTGAAGAGAAGCTCAAAAAAAATTAAAGAAAGATGTAGCTGTGATGGAAAACGCGCAACGAAGTGCAATCAAATAACGGATCAGGAAAGAGAAGACATTTTTAAAAAGTTTTGGATGTTCAGCTGGAAAGAAAAAAAAAATTATCTCACTACTCTACTCGATAAAATCACAATCAAAAGGCCTAGAAACAGAAAAAATGATGACGAATCAAGAAGGCAATTTTCATACAATTATTATTTGAAAGGTAAAGATAAAATCAGAGTGTGTAAGACGATGTTTTGCAATACAGTTGGAATTTCACCGAGGACTATAGGACAATGGATGACTGATTCAAATAAAACAGAAGAATCAAACGGGGGAAAGCAGGAAATTGAAGATACAACCTTATTCCGAAAGAGAAACAAACATAATGAACAAAAGATGTGCCTCAGAAACTTTTTTGACAGCCTTTCGAAGCTAGAGTCTCATTACTGTAGAAAAGGCAGCAGTAAATTGTACCTAGAACCTAACTGGACATCCAAAAATAGCTTGTACAATTTCTACAAAGATGATTGGTGTAAAGAACGCAATATTCTGCCTCTTTCTTATCCTGTATTC
Source organism: Orchestes rusci (assembly GCA_958502075.1). Taxonomy (NCBI): domain Eukaryota; kingdom Metazoa; phylum Arthropoda; class Insecta; order Coleoptera; family Curculionidae; genus Orchestes; species Orchestes rusci. Next base: position 88,971,287 of record OY293304.1, on the reverse strand, counting down.
TCAGATGTATTTGATGACATGAATCTATCTTTATTTACGCCTAAAAAAGATCAGTGCGATGTCTGTACGTCCTACAACACCAACAATTTAGATGAAGTCACTTATCGGAACCATTTGAGAAAAAAAGAAGAAGGTCGTGCTGAAAAAGAGTCTGACAAGTCAGCAGAGAATAAAATAGTTTTAACCATGGATCTCCAGTCTGTTCTACTTTGTCCCAAATCAAATGTGTCTAGTTTGTACTACAAGACTAAACTGATAGTTCACAATTTCACATTGTTCAATCTCAAAACAAAAGAAGGGTATTGCTACCTGTGGCACGAGGGGGAAGCAGGATTAACATCGCATGTTTTTGCATCAATCATCTCTTATCATCTACTCACCCATGTAATTGGACCAAATGGAATAGCAGGAAACTCCATTATACTTTTCAGTGATGGATGTACTTGCCAGAATCGAAATGCCATCTTGTCCAATGCCTTAGTCAATTTGGCACAAGAAAGAAACGTAATTATCGAACAAAAATATCTGGAGAAGGGCCACACGCAGATGGAATGCGATTCCATGCATTCCACGATTGAACGAAAGCTGCGTAACAGGATTATCAATGTTCCTGCTGATTACCTTGAAGTATGCCGAACTGCACGTCAGAAACCGGAACCATACATTGTAAAATATCTGGATCATGGTTTTTTTGTTAACTTTGATCAACTCAAGTATATTCCATCAATCAGACCAGGGCGCAAAGCTGGAGAGGCCACTGTTACTGACCTTAGAGCTCTAAGATATCAACCAGATGAACAGATCCATATTCAAAACATCACACCATGATGAATGGAAACCTCTACCGTTCCGAGCATCTAAGAAAAAAGGAGTAGTGATTCCTTATCAAGAATTACCCAGGTTGTATGAGAATTCGATTCCAATTAAGGCAGAAAAATTTGAGCATTTGATGTCACTTAAATGCTCAATGCATAAGGATTACCATTCCTTTTATGATAATCTCCCTCACACGTGATTTCGTGCAATATTTTTCAATGCTGATGCTTTTATCAAACTATACCTACTAATATTATGTAACCTTGTTTTAATAGTAGGTAGGTACTTATATAGCTTTTGATATTTCTAGTCATTTTTTGAAACGAGCCAAAAATTATTTACCTATGTCAATTTATAGATCTGTTCAATAAACACAAACCAACTAATCCGTTTTTCAATCTAACGAAAGCAAATTGCTCAAGTCCACGATCATGTTGCAGAAAACGGCCCAAGTCCCATATTTTATAAGAAAATAGCCAAAACTATCTAAATCATAATTATTTTCAAAAAGAATCATTACAAAACGAATTAAAACCCTAAAATACTAACGCCTTGACAAAATTATGCTTAATAACAGACTTTCGTTTTCTTTTTGGCATCTCCTGTAAAATATGTCAAATGTGACTTAGGCCATTTTCGTATTAGGCTGACGATATGCAAAATCATCCTATATTCAATGTTGAGGGGTTGTTCGTGGACACCCTGTCTAAGTACCTACCTACGCGTCAAATCCATTTCCAAAAACTTAAAAAAAAATCCCAACTCCAACTTCCATTCAAACGAGAATGTTATACAATAGTTATTTAAATTCTTGTTAATATTATTTTCGTTCGAGCTCTTGTTTTATGAATATCGATATTACCAGAAAATAGTTCTGTAATTAATGCATCAGATTTCAATGTCGTAGACTCCCTGTCTAAGTACCCGTCGAATCCATTACCAAAAAATAAAAAACTGCAAAATATCCAATTTCCATTCAAACGGGAAGTTGATGTTATACCATAGTTATTTAAATTCTTATGCATCGATATTACCAGAAAATACTTCTGTAATCTGTAATGACACAAAGCTTACTGGTTGCATAGCTTAGCATAGCCAGTTTAGTTAAGAATCCGCCGAGTCGACATGGTTACGGGCTTGTGCCATATGCAACCTCCAATCTGGTCGCATGTTTCTGAAGCTTACGATCCTTCCTGTTAGTTTTATATTCAAAGCCTCATATTGGTTCTTTAACCTAGCTAACAATAGTGATAATGGTGTTAGTCCGTCCACACCAATCTAGTCGTTACTTTGAATTCAAACTATTTTAATTATTTGTTTTACTCTTTTATTTTGTTTAATTGTTAACATGTACAGTACTCTTAACGTTTCTAACAAGTAATAGTGATGTTTGTGTCTAAAAAGTGGTGAATGTATTGTTGTGAAGTAGAAATAAGCTATTACTTTTATTAAATTATATTCATTTAGATAGATTTCACCTCATTAGCAATCTATGTATTTTAAGGTATCAATAATAGTTGACGCAGCAAACAGTTGTCGCTACCCAATAAACCAACCCAGATCATAACTGGGTTGAGTTCATCGTAACCCTTGTTTTCTTTTTCATCATACATTGCACAAGTGCGACGTCACATAACTTGGGTGGCACCAAACTGTTTGTCGCAAATTAGCATTTTTCAATTGATTGATTCGTATTCCTATCGTCATGTCGAACGCATAATAAAATTTAATCATTCCTTCATAACTTACAAAATTCAGTTTAAATATTAATAAATTGTTAGTTGAGTGTACCAAAGAGGTTTTGATTTGCTTTCCGTCACCGATACAATTTCCAACACTACGAGCTGCAACTTCGAAGACCACAATTCATAAAGTTGTGAGTTACCCACAACATAATTTGGTGTCAGAAGTGGGATTGCGGTTGTTTGATTTGGTTACATCAATAGCCAGATCTATCGAGAAGTTCACTCCAGTTGGTTTGAGTTCAACGGTATAAAATACGGAATAGCAAGAATTCCAAAACCCGAAGCCATCAGTTGTCCAGTGTGATCCAGAGTCAGTCCGTAGGAAAACGACTTCAAGAGTGACAACAACTGACGTGAAGAAACTGTACGGCCTCATCATTCCGCACTGAGTGGGATCATTTTTGGTACACCTACGAAAGGAATCCAGCAGCTTACACTAATTTGGACTGAATCATCTACTGCAAGTTTTATATTCATTTTTATTGCCTGTGTATTCTTATCATTTTTTTTTGTAACAATAATGTATAAAGTTCTTGATGACTGGAAATTCCTCAAATTGTTGAGAAGATGCCCAAATTAAATGTCGATTTTGCTTTAAAACTAATGCCCGATTTTAACGGAGATAGAAAAAGTTTTCATAAATTTGTTTCCTGTTGCGATATTGTAAATTCCGATCTGTCACAAGCCTCGGATAGTAAATTGTTAGTTAGCATTATCACTTCTAAACTGTCAGGCTCTGCCTATAACGTGGTTAAACATAAAAATTTTGATAATTGGGAGGATCTTAAACTCGCTCTTCAAGAACAATTTTTAGAAACTAGGAACGTCGCCCAATTACAATCAGAATTAATAAGAGCCAAACAATATCATGGTGAATCAGTTAGAGCTTTTGCCAATAGAATAGAACAACTTTTAAGTGATCTTGATGATGCTTGTATAGCTTCTGAAGGAGTTGCTTCTGCAACAATAATTAAAAACTTGAATTCAAAAACAGCTTTTAAAACATTTGTAGAGGGTTTAAACCATCCTTTAAAATTAATAATTAAAGCAACCAGATTTAATAAACTCACAGACGCTATTGAGGCGGCTGTAGAAGAAGAACGCAATTTTAGTGAACATTCAAATCAAAATAAAAATCTTAATAAATTTAAATCCAAACCATTTAAAAAATGCAACTTTTGTAAGCGCAACGGTCATCTAGAAAATGAGTGTTTCATTAAAAATCGTGCTTCGTCATCGCAACAGCTTCCTACATTTCCTAAGCGGGAGTTCAAAACCGAAGTGCATGTCACAAATATAACTTGTGCTTACTGTAAAAGACCTGGTCATCATATCAAAGATTGTTTCAAAAAGAAACGATCCGATGAATTTAAGAACAATTCTAATTCAAACGTTAGAAAGTTTGTAAATTCCAATTACCATAACCAGGAAAACTTCCAAGCACCGGTTGCGAGCAACGGCAGCGCAACTCCGGTGTCCCAACTTTAAACTGCCGTCCTATCCATTCTTGTGATTCTAAATATAAGCTTGTTCCCATTCATAATACGTTGCAAATAGATCAAACTTGTAGTTTAAACCAATTCACCTGTCCTTCTTTTAAGCCGAAATCTTATACAGGTGAAAATCTTACTATGAATCTTAACACTACAAGTCATCCTAATCTTAACTGTAGTAATGCAACTATTCCTGAAACTGAGATCTTTTGTATTAACCCCTGTGCCACCGAAGAAGCAGATAGCATACTCCTACCCTATTCCTTGGGCCAGGATAAAGCAGTAAACCTTTTAATTGATACGGGTTCTCAAATTACAATTTTAAAAAAATCTTGTGTAAAGCAAAATGCCTTATGTTATACTGATTACAAAGCACATCTTAAAGGTATTTTTGAATCCCTAATTTCAACTTATGGAATCTGTTATGGAGAATTTAAAATTGGAACTTTCAATATAATGCACCCTATACATTTAGTAGACGATAATTTTCCTATTTCTCAAGATGGAATTCTTGGGAAAGATTTCTTTATAAAGCATAAAGCCAATATCAATTACGAAACTAGAGTCTTATTTCTTTCTTGTAGCAACGAAATCGTTTCTATACCTTTCGACTCAGCAAAATTTAAAAACATCATCAATATTCCTGCTAGAAGTGAGATCATACATAAAATTAAAACTCCACACATTCATGAATGTTTATGTCTTTCAACGGAAATACTTGAGGGAGTTTACGTGGGTAATTCTGTTGTTAAACCATTGAATGGCTATTGTTTCATCACATTTATAAATACAAATGAAAATCCCATTACAATTGAAAACCCTGAATTAATTTTTGAAAATCTTGATCAATATGAGGTTCTTTCTATCAATGATACCCCTTGCAATCTTGATCGACTCACACGTCTCACAAATTCACTTCGAACGTCTCACATGTCCAATTCTGAGCGAGAATGTATTATAGAAATTTGTAAATGTTATAATGATATTTTTCATCTTGAGACCGATAAATTATCTTGTACAGAATCAATGACCCATTCTATTCCTACCACTGACGATAACCCTATAAACGTTAAGCCCTATAGATTGCCATATCATCAACAAGAAGTCAAACGACAAATTGACAAAATGCTTGAAGATGGTATCATTCCTGAGTCATCGTCTCCATACAATTCTCCGTTGTTAATTGTTCCTAAGAAACCAGATATTAATGGAAATAAAAAATGGCGCGTGGTAGTTGACTTTCGTAAGCTTAATGAAAAAACTGTCTCAGAAGTCTTCCCGTTACCAAATATAACAGAAATTCTGGACCAGCTTGGAAATTCAAGATTTTTCTCATCCATTGACCTTGCTTCCGGGTATCATCAGGTCCGCACTGACCCAAAGGACAAACATAAAACCGCATTTAGTACGTCTTCCAATCATTATGGATTTAATCGTATGCCCTTTGGTTTAAAAGGGGCTCCTTTCACGTTTACTAAATTAATGAATAGTATTTTGTTAGGTCTTCAGGGAATAAAGTGCTTTGTGTACCTTGATGATGTAATTGTTTATGGGAAAACCCTGGAGGAACATAACTCTAAACTCAAGGAAGTCTTCAATAGGTTTCGCATGCATAATCTTAAATTACAACCGGAAAAATGCGAGTTTCTCCGCCCTGAACTTACTTATTTAGGACATACAATAACTATAGACGGTATAAAGCCCGACGAAAATAAAATTAAGGCTATTAAAGACTTTCCTACTCCGAAATCTCCTACTGAAATCAAACAATTTTTGGGATTAGCTGGGTATTATAGAAGACATATCCAAAACTTTGCAAAAATTGCTCAGCCGATCAATAACCTTCTAAAGAAAAATGTCACGTTCGATTGGTCTCCTCTTTGTGTAGAATCTTTTGAAACTCTCAAGGAAAATCTTTGTCATCCTCCTATACTTCAATATCCGGATTTTTCAAGGGAATTTGTTCTTACTTGCGATGCAAGCAATTTTGCGATAGGAGCCGTACTTTCTCAAGGGACGGTTGGTTCAGATCTTCCAGAAGCTTTTGCATCTCGATCTTTAAATAAGGCAGAACGAAATTATAGTGTTATTGAAAAGGAGCTACTATCTATAACATGGTCAGTTAAGCATTACAGACCCTATCTTTTTGGTCGAAAATTTCTTATTGTTACCGATCATAAGCCATTGATATGGTTATTTTCTGTGAAGGATCCTGGAAGTAGGTTGATGAAATTCCGTTTAAAGCTTGAAGAATATGAGTATGAAATCATCCACAAACCTGGAAAGTACAACACCAATGCCGACGCTTTAAGTCGAACGCTATACGACGTCAATGCAGTAAATACTCGAAATCGAAATTATGAACTTAATCAAATTTCATATGAAGAATTCCTTAAAGAAAAGGAGTCATCCATAATCCTTAATACTAACATTAGAGATTCACATAAGAATATCTCTGAAACCGACCCTGGCTTTTTGCGGGCGTACTTCATAAGTAGCAATGTTTTACAAATTCCAGACGACTTGAATGACCATGCAAAAAGAATGCTGCAATCGGAAACCTTAATAACATTCAGGGGCGGTCCTGGCGTACGGCGAACGCGTGCCCCGCACGCGGGCGCCTGCTGACAAGGGCGCCAAATGCCAAATAGCTACAGAAAAAAAATCCGAGCCTTATCTGGAGGAGCCAGTTTGGCATCTTAAATCCACGATATCACATCATAATGTTAATGTTATCTCCGTATTATTAAGCAAGATTAAGCATTAGGCAAGTCGTTTGATGACGTCATACTCGTTTAGTACAATTATTCCCATTTAGTACAATTTTCCACCGAACGACAGTACAGTTTAATGTCAAACTTCCGGACAGAGATCAGAGGATCAGAGTGTAAAAACTGGCAAAAAGTTTCGCGAGGCAAATTCAGTGCGCCCAGCAATTGTTTGGAGCTTTTTTTAATAAATGATACGTGCTTTGTAGTGTGAAGTGTGACCGTGACCTATAATAAGAATTCAGACAACTTTCCTACGCTGATATTGTTTACAAACTCCAAAAATTGGTAAGTGGAATTCATATAAAATGCCAATTTATTTGCTGATGCTTTTTTTGAAATAAGTTACAGTTTCACGCAATTATATACATATATTCAATTATTTTTACTTATCACTTGTTCACTTCATTTTTGCGCATTGTAATAATCACTTATCAGATATAGAGTTAAAATAAGAAGCCCTCTTTCTTTTTGCACATAAACTGAAACTGAATATAAGTGATCCGTTCGAGTAATTATTATCTACTTCGTACACGTTCAACGCAATTTTTCAAAATCGGAACGGAATACCAAACAAAGAAAATTGCATCTTGAATCATGCCACCCACCGATGCGACGCGACGCTTGATCGCTGCGTGCATTTTGCAATAGGTGCAACCGGGTACAGCCAACATGTTTTTTGTTATAATAACGTTTTTTTTTTAAGGGAGGGGGAGGGGGAGGGGGAAAGGGCGCCAAAACTAATTTTGCACGCGGGCGCCCAACCTGTCAGGACCGCCCCTGATAACATTAAAACCAGTTCATGTTACAATAGACAAATTAGACTATGTTTTTATTCCGACACACGAACCAAATGTAAATATAAATAATAGCATGATATTCGATGCCCTTGTATGTTTGAAATCTTTTGCACACACAAATAAATTTGATAAAATAGCTTTTTCCGATTTTACGAAGTATTCACCTTATAAAAGTTTAAAAATTGAAAACATACGTATGATGCTTAGGTACATTTTTCAGAATATTCCAAGTTTGGTTGAAATATACCACAATAACTTAATAAAAATTAAATCAAAAGAAGAAATTAAAACAATTCTTAAAGAATTCCATTACTGCCCCTTAGGTGGTCATTTAGGTGTCAATAAGACATTTCAAAAAATCCGTAACAAATATAAATGGTCTAACATGTATAAAAGTGTGAAAAATTATATAAAAACTTGCGACTCGTGCCAAAGAAATAAATCAAATAAATTTACTAAGATGCCTTTAACAATCACTTCCACTGCTTCGAAACCCTTTGAGAAGGTTAGCTTAGATATCGTAGGGCCTTTGTCTTTAACCAACTCTGGCAATAAATATATATTGACTTTCCAAGATGACTTGACCAAATTTTGTGAAGCTGTTCCGCTCCAAAATCAAGAAGCAGGAACAATTACCGAAAAATTTGTTTCACACATTGTATGTAGACATGGTACCCCTACGTATCTTCTAACTGATCAAGGTCAAAACTTTCTAAGCGATTTATTCAAAAATGTCTGTAAGTTATTGAAAATTACAAAAATACAAACTTCTGCTTTCAGACCACAAAGCAATGGTGGCCTTGAGAGGTCACATAAAAGTTTAGGTGAATATTTGCGAAATTTTGTGGACAAAGATCAAAACGACTGGGATACGTGGATCCCTTATGCAATTTTTACTTACAATACTTCTATTCATTCTTCCACAAATTTTTCTCCTTTTGAACCCCTTTACGGATTTCCCGCTGAAATTCCACATTCGTTGCAAAAACCTCCTGAGTTGAATTACAATTATGATGACTATGCGAACGAGTTGAAAAGTCGTCTACAACACAGTCATGAATTAGCAAAACAAAATCTTATCCAAAACAAAGAAAAAGCAAAAACTTCCTATGATCAAGCAATAAATCCTGTCACTTTTGAGGAAGGAGACATGGTATTACTTAAAAACGAATCGAACGCGAAGAAAGGAGAATGTAAGAAGCTGGAGCCAATTTGGAATGGCCCATATAAGGTTATAAAAGCTAACTCTGTAACAAATTCAACTATCCTAGTGAAAAACGAGCATCAAAAAGTTCACAATAACCGTCTTAAACTATATAATCAATCTTAGATCATTTCTTTTGTTTCAGATGCAGGCCTTACTAGTAATTCCTTGCATATTATTAACGTATAGTATACAAGGCAGTATCCAGATAAATTTCTTTTCGTTGCATGAAATCAATCATAGCGCTGGTATTCTTTATGAACCGTTTAATACTGTTTTTTTAGAGACAAGCTCATGGAAACTTGTCAATTCTTTGGATTTAGCAGGCTATTATGAGCTTTACGATAATTTTATTTTAAACTATAGAAAATTGGTAGAGCTTTGTGACTTGCGAGATTCCCAACAAGAATACTTGAGACCTTCTGCTATATCAAAAACCTTATTCAATCGAAAAAACAGAGTTCTTGCCCGAGCCATAGATAACCATAATATTATTGGCGAAATTTTAAATAGTCAGGAATTCTTGAATCGAACTGGACGAGGTTTAATCAATGTCGTAGGCAAAACTGCAAAAATTCTATTTGGTACCTTGGATGAAAGTGATGCTACACATTATAACGAAATTATCCAGAAGCTTGAGACAAAACAGTCAAGTATGTAACACCTACTCTCCGAACAAACCAGTATTTTTGAAAACACAATTTCTTCTTTGAATTCATCAAATCATATAAATAAACAAATATTTTCAAGTCTAAGCGAAAAGACTGACCAACTCGTACTATTCATCAACAATTATGTCAAAACTGCCATCGAAAATAATACGTCACTGGAAACTTTCACAATACAATTCTCTGAGTATTTTGCTTTATTTGAAACAATTTCCGAACAATTTCAGTTTTATCAAAACGATCTTGAGTGTTATATTGTCTGCTCAAAACGGTACTCTACATCCTTTAGTTCTAACCCCTTAAAAACTTATGGATCATTTGACCAAGCATAGCATGTATTTACCCAAAGGTATTTCAATTTCTGTACCACTGTATCATCATTATTCCAGCGACTTGTATAAATCAAAGACTCCAAATGTATTTTATCTTTATCAAAAACTATATTTTGTTTTACATATACCTCTTGTTAATGATATTTCCTATGACATAGTTCGGATGACCAGTTTACCAATAAGAGTAACCAATAACTCCTATGTGTATTCATTTATTTTACCGGTTACCCCTTATTTAGTAATAGATCAACTAAAGCAAAACTATTTTTTTTACGATAACAATGATTTGGATCTTTGTTTACAAATAGATAATAAGTACGTCTGTAAAGAAAAATATCCCTTGTTCCTTTTACCAATACACAACGATTGTGAGGCGCTTTTATATACTTATCCTCAGAAAATACCCGAGTCTTGCCAGAAACGGGTACTTGCAATAAATAAAACAATTTATATAAAAATATTCAAAATAAATACTTGAATTTTTATGAGTGCTCATGACGAAAGTCTCACAGTAAAATGCCCCGGTTTTGAAAAATCTTTCAGCCTAAATAATTCAGGAATTCTAGAACTTGCCCCCGGTGTACCGCTTTCACGACTTCAGTCACATTAAAAACAATCGATATAAAGGAAACAAATGAATCTTCGATAGACGTGAATTATTTTCCAAAACTCGACATTAAAAGTAGTATATTCCATCAGAATTTCAGCCTTCACTTGTTGCAAAAGTTATCCTCAAATCGTAGCCTTTCAATACTTCCCGATCAAACTGATAAATTGAAAAAAATCAGTTATTCTATAGATGCTTTGAAAACAAAGGAACAAGAGATGTTGACTACAAGTACAAAATCCATTGATTTCAATCATGTTCATCATTATATTGTAGTGTATTTAATATTGTTTTTAATGATAAGTTACTTAGGTTATAAGTACCATAAAAGGTGCGGCGTCATACGGAACAAACAGAAAAATGAGACTATCGAAACCGAAAGTGACGGTTTATCAAATCTAGTGCCGCAAAGTGAAAAATCCGATGAGACTCAGTGTGGTGAAACAACTGAACTTGATTCCAGTCTCAGTGAAATTCGTAACCCCAATTACAAATTTCGTTCTTAGGGGGCGACGGATGTTGTGAAGTAGAAATTAGCTATTACTTTTATTAAATTATATCCATTTAGATAGATTTCACCTCATTCGCAATCTATGTATTTTTAGGTATCAATAATAGTTGACGCAGCAAACAGTTGTCGCTACCCAATAAACCAACCCAGATCATAACTGGGTTGAGTTCATCGTAACCCTTGTTTTCTTTTTCATCATATATTGCACAAGTGCGACGTCACATAACTTGGTTGGCACCAAACTGTTTGTCGCAAATCAGCATTTTTCAATTGATTGATTCGTATTCCTATCGTCATGTCGAACGCATAATAAAATTTAATCATTCCTTTATAACTTACAAAATTCAGTTTAAATATTAATAAATTGTTAGTTGAGTGTACCAAAGAGGTTTTGATTTGCTTTCCGTCACAGATACAATTTCCAACACTACGAGCTGCAACTTCGAAGACCACAATTCATAAAGTTGTGAGTTACCCACAACATAATTTGGTGTCATACTGACTGTGATCCAAGTTATTGTCGAGTGAACAAATCCCATGTTAAATCCTTTATTTTTCCTGTATGCTCTATCTTTACATTACTCTAATTGGTTTTTTCTTATCCTAGCTTTGTACACATACTTATATCCATGTTTTTTCAATACTCATAGTCTTTCCTGAAGAAGGAACAAATTAGTTCCGAAAGCTCGAATAAACAATAAATGAGAACCCACGCTTCGTAGACCGCTCCCCAGCACCTTCTACTTCATTCCTTATTTTAGACACAAACATCAACAGAAGTTCAGTATCAGATTCAAATTCAGGTCCCAGTTACAAAGTTTCTGGTGAAGAAATCGAGAGAAAACGACCAGAGTGGATTGATGATCAAAGTCCTTCTGACCCGGAAGACGATGATGATGACTCTATTGCTGATCCGTCATATGAAGTAACTAGCAATGATGAGAATCTGCCACGTCACATAGTTGCTGATATGGAGAGTGATGACTCCAGTGAAGCGTCTAACCAATCCGTCAATGAAAACCAAGGGCGGCCCAAGAAAGGTCGTAAACGGAAATTTAAGAAGCAGAATAGAGCTCAAAAGAAGATTAATCAAGACAGCAATAAAGCATATTTCAACTACAAAGGCACTAAGATTGAGCCCTAATCGTTCAAAGATTATCATTGTGGCTGTCCAAAAAAATGCTCAGAAAATGTATGCATAGAGAAAAGAAAGAAAGAGTTTACCAAATGAAGTTTTAGTCATTGGAATCATACAATGCGCAAACAAACTTTATTACAGCAGCAGTAACTGAACATTCAAAAAAAAGATTATATGGTCGAAATGCCACCAAACGAAACTTTTCTCGAGTCTACAAACTGGGTGATGATATTGTTTGTCGCGATACTTTCGTTAAAACTTTGGGAGTATCAACATTTAGAGTCAACACAGCTCTAAAAATTTCCATAGGTGGTCTGCTATAACTGATCAAAGAGGAATCACGGGGGAAAAATAAGCTTCCGGACGCAAGTGTGCAAAAAGAAGTGGACCAGATTAATAAGATGCCACGTTATGTATCGCACTACTGTCGAAGAACTACTGAAGCTAATTTTCTGGCACCAGATATAACCATACAGAAAATGTATGATTTGTATTGCTCTGAAGAAAATATCCCAGTTAGCATTTCCACTTACAAAAGAATTTTCTACAGTAAATTCAATTCGCGAACGAAAACAATCAAGAAAGACACTTGCAACATGTGTGATAAACTCAAAACTGCGATTGACAGTGAGAGAAACATGGGCAAAAAGGATGAAATCAAAAATAAGCCTCAAATTATTTGAATCAAATGTCTACTTTAGATAATAACTCATTTGAAGGTTGGTTGTAAAAATAATAACCATAACTACCTTATCTTTCATTGTACATTTTACAGTGTTTTCGAAAAATTTTGAAGTATTTATGAACCGAAACAACACTGATTTGAACATAATAACAAATAAGAGGAAATTTGATCAGCAGTCATACTACCCAATGGCTACAAGCAAAAAAAAGAAGGTAAGACTTTAAAATTTCAGCGACATCTACTCAATTTTACTTCGTTTATTTTTCAGAGCTAGATGAGTTTCAATTGCCTAGAGCGACACTGAGAAGCTTCATTTTATTAAAGTTATGGCATGTTTTCAAATAAAGTTTTGTTTGATTATATTAATAACATTTTTAGTTGCCTGTCACCTTATTGAAGTATGTAGGAAACTAATTTTTTTTATCATTTTGGTTCCTGTATGTTATATTATTATATTATAGTTATTATAGAGTAAAATCTTTCGTTTTCTGAATCATCTCAATACTGTGACATATACCCTATATACCTACTACACTATACTTGCTGTATTTCCAAATTTTTATCTGTTCCATTTCATAAGTGTCCAAATTATCAGAAACAATAACAGTATTTTGAAGCTAAAGATTGGACTTGAACTAGATGTATAAAATTTTTAAACAAGCTACACTGATTTTTTTGAAAGTCTTTCAATTTTCACCGACGAATCAACCGGTGGATTCCACCGGTAAATGTCTAAAAATTCCGGAAAATCGTCGATGGCATCTGGTTTCTGGTTTTAAGTGAAACGACTTTGGTGAATTTGCTTGACAACTGACTGTCCAAAAATGATTTTCTCTTTCATATTATAATTTTTATTTTATTTTTTTCATAAGAAGCTTGGTGTTCATCAAAAACATCTAGTTGCTATTGCTCTCTACTATTATAGTGGCTCTAGATTTTCTGGGGTATTTTTGATACACCTACACCCTATTCTTTTAATTATCTACAAATAATATTGGATTCACAGGTTGGGAAGTAATTCTTTTGCTCTTCTTCACTTCCATCAGGTTTGCCCGCTAATACAATTTGATTGCCAGTACTCACTATCTGGCCTGCTTCAGACAAAACAGAGCCCTCCAAATATCCATACCGTTCTTTTTTTAGTTATGAAGTATTAATAATTGACAACTTCAGATGAAAACGAAAACAAAAACAAACTGAAATTCCACCTGAAATTCGCAGTGAGTGTGGAGCTGCACCGGTGCGACCAACTGATTCTACCGGTCAATTTGGAATCATGGAATTTTTCGTGACAAGTGAATATTGGAACACTTGGGTGGATTCTATTTTCCAGCTCACTGGTGAAAATTGAAAAATGCCCTACTCTCCTCTTCATTCAAAAAGCATTTTTTTTCATTATTTTATTTCAATACTTATACATATAAAATATAAAAAATATTGTATTATACGAGTGCTTCTCAAGTCGCATAGAAAAAACATATCAGTTTGGTAATATGTATACAATAATAATAATTATTATTATCATTACATAAATTCATTATTTAGAGCGAATCAAAGCAAAATAAAACATTCATTGCAATTCAATCATTATTATTTGTTCATGAAAACTGTTAATCACGCGGAAAAATGATTTACCTGACAACAACAGCAGATATGCATAAAATCGATCCGTGGAGTGTCACCTTTAGCAGGGCCGTGTTTCGAATGTCAAATGGAGATGGCTTCACGAGGCCGAAAGTGCGCGAAGCCGAAAGCGCGCGTAGCCGAAACGGAAGCAAACGATAATGATTCGTCAGGTATCGGAATTTGTCTTGTTTTCCGCTTTAGAAGGTCATTTTCGTCAAAACCTATGTCGCCAGTGGTAAATTTATTTAGAATTCAATAATTTCGAAGAGAGTATGAACCGCTATGATCCGGATCCGGCAAAAGATTCAAATTACAAATAGGTATATGGTATGATATGATTATTAATAGAAGTAAGTAGTAGGTTTTAAAAATGATCTAGGAAAACAAGAAAATGATTATGCATCAATAAGATAATAATATTGACTTTATATTATTTCATGTCTGAATAGTTTTATAGTTTGTGTTAGTTTGGGTTATGCAACATCAGCATGATTATGCAGCAGCAGCATCCAGCATGATAATCAAGTCATTTTATTTATTATTGAGATAAAGATGTCTTAATGTCGATACGATAACAATAAATTTTGGTATGTATTTATTAAACAACAATTCACAAAAAAGATGTTGAATGAGTGCTTTCATAACTAGGGACCAACTAAAATCTTTGACTTGATGTTACAAAAGACCTTGCAGCTTTTCACGGTGGAAGAACTGCGCCGCGAGACTTTGGTACCACATTTTATGTTTTTGTTGAGATCATTTAGACGAGGATGTATTTCACAAAAAAAAAGGGTCCCAACAACATATAACCAGAGAACTTATTTTGTTGTTCTCTTATACAGGGTGTCCCTGGAAAAGCTGTACAACGCTTAACCACCAATTACTTGACCAAAAATAAGGCGATCTAGGCAAACTTACCTACATCCAAAATTGCTTCGTTAAGTCTACAGAGGGCGTCAAATTTTCAAAAAATGTTTGGTTTTTCCTACATTTTTCAAAAACTTACAAATCGATTTTGATAATTTTTGGTACCTACTCTTGGACCATGAAATTGCGTTTTTCGTTTCTATAGCGAACGGTTGTACTGGATCGGAAGTGTTAAAAAAGTGACTTTCACATGTTGTTATTTCTTTTGATTTTTTTTAGAATTGACTTTTTGATCATTCAGATTTATCTAATAGTTCAATGTATTGGGGAGTCTCTCTCTCTCTTGAGAAATTTCGCTGGAATAAGTGGTTGTGCCAGAAAAAAAATATTTACAATTAGGTACACAGATATTTTATCATTGATTTAGTTTTTGCTAACATAACTACTCATCCCAGCAAATTTTTTCAAGAGAGGAAAAAACTTTCTCACATACTGGGTTATTAGATGAAAACATCTGAATTATCATAAAGTCAATTCCATAAAAAATCAAAAGATATAGCTGCATATGACGTCAGTGATTTTTTATGGAAGTGACTTTCTGATGATTCAGATGTTTTCATCTAATAACACAGTGTGTAAGAAAGTTTTTTCCTTTCTTGACAAAATACGCTGGGATAAGTAATTATGCTAGAAAAAAAATGAATCAATAGTAAAATATCTGTGAAGTTGATTGAATTTTTTTTTTCTGGCACAACCACTTATCCCAGCGAAATTTCTCAGGAGAGAGAAAAACTCCCCAATAAATTGAACTATTAGATAAAAGCATCTGAATTATCAAAACGTCAATTCCAAAAAAATCAAAAGAAATAACATGTGAAGTCACTTTTTTAACACTTCCGATCACGTACAATCGTTCGCTATTGAAACGAAAAACGCAATTTCATGGTCCAAGACTAGGTACCAAAAATTATCAAAATCGATTTGTACGTTTTTGAAAAATGTAGGAAAAACAAAATTTTTTTTGAAACTTTGACGCCCTCTGTAGACTTAACGAAGCAATTTTGGATATAGGTAAGCCCACCTAGATCTCCCTATTTTTGGTCAAGAAATTGGTGGTTAAGCGTTGTACAGTCTTTTCAGGGACACCCTGTATAACTAGACAACGTTCTGTAATGTATTCAGAAATGTTTTCAATACTAGTCAAAAATGCGGTCTTCGTGTTAAGTGAAGAGCCGAGCGGCACAATAATTTACACGTTTTGTGGCTAGCACTCTATGGATTACTTCATAACAACAGCTACTGATTCATTGGAGAAACGCTGTTGTTATCAAAAATAAAATAAGCTACTTAGTTTGTCTAAAAGAATGAGATACAAAGATGAAAAAATAGGTAGAAAGTTAAGTACCCACTTGCCTATCAAGTTCAATCAGGGTGTTTCGACAGTTCATGTCTAATATGTTCGAGAATAATCTATAACGTAATTTTTAAACAGCCTAGACCTTTTGAAAAATCTCAAGTCGTCCATTTACTTATAGAACAACAGTAATTTTATACAGCCTAAACCTGAAAACGCTGGTTTCCTGGGAGTAAATTGGTCTACTTTACAGCTTTCTGAAAAATCCGTGTTGAATAATATCGAGAATTTCGAAATCATCCTGAAGAGAATACATTCTAATGATGTTTTATTTGTAGACAAATCGCAAGATCATAAAAAAACGGAACCTTGAAAAACGATAAAGCCATCCAATAACACTAAAAACCAACTATTTGGAAGTTCAGCACCACTGGCGACAACAGCCTCTTCCATTTCGACTCTTTCGGCTACATGCACTTCACGTGTTCGGCTACATGAGCATTCTCGATTCGGACAAGTCCTTCACGAGAACACGGATACAATTCTAAAATCATAAGGCACGTCATGCTGTGTTGCCAAGTCACCGAGTAGAGATTTGATTATAGTTTTATTTTTATTGCAGATTTTCGTGTATAAGAATGAACTGATCGAAATAAATTAAGGATATTTTGGTTTATCTGAAAAGAATGAAAAGTTGAACACAAATAATATGCTCCTTGATATTTTTAGAAATGGTAAATGTTGATTATAAACATTTTACCTCTACCAGTGAAACAATAAGTTACCAATAATAAGCAAAAAGGTGTAATCAGAGTAACCTCAATATATTTCGATCAGTTGATATAAGCTAAATAATGGAATGTGAAGATAAGTGAGTGAGTAGATAGGTAGGGGGGGTAGGACGTAACAAACAAAATCGCTACAAGTCGTCGAGATTTTTTTAGATATCTTGCTTTGTGGATCAGTGTGTATATTATGAACAGTTTTTTTTATACTGTATTGACACTCCTAGATTAATTAAAATCAGTTTTATCAGAAAATGGTTGCGAAGTTGCACGGTATCATTGTAAACTTTTTGAAAAATAATATAGGACGGTATTCTCGTACCTATATTATAAAAGTGCATGAAAGTGTGTCAGACAAAAATGTACTTTTTTTATGGAATACCCTAAGTAATAATATATCATTTTAATTTCAATATACTCAGTGACATTAGAAGTGTTACACCCGTCTAATTTCCCATAAAACTCAATGTGATCATGACCTAATAGAAAAGCTTCATATCTCCTTTGAAAAGAAAAATATCAAATTAATCAAAAAACCTAAATGATCAGAATGAATAAAACTTAACAATATTTCAGAATAGGAGAAAATCCATTTCTATACTAGGAAGTCTATAGTGTTTCTTTTTGGTTAATTTGATATCCTCTTTTTTTCAAAAGAGATATGAAGCTTTGTATTAGGTCATGTTTACATTGAGTCTTATGTGAAATAAGTCGGTGTAACACTTCTGATGTCACTGAGTATATTATTATCTTTATGGTTCTGGTTGGATGATTTATTATACTTACTTACTTACTAGAATCTTGCCAAAAATAATTATAATAACAGTAGGTATTGCTTTTCATGAGAAAAAGATAAGAGGATACTAATAACTCTAGACAATTTTGTAAATAAATAAATAAATAAATGAAAGAGATAGATTAAATGGCACGTTTTCGTAAAAGTCTAGTGGGTGGAACCTCCATGTTGTAAATTCACCTACCTCAAATGCGGCCAAATTTAGCAAAAATGTTAAGGAAATTTGAGGGATGCTGAGGAAAGTAAATCAAACACCAATAATGAATTAATAATCAAAGATTTTATTCCGAAGTGACTTTAATACCACTCAATAATTGAATTGCATTGTTATTCAATTCATGAGCGGAATTTTGTTTTTAATTATTCTTTTTTGGTTTCTTTCTAGTTGAATAAAACCTTCTCTGGGGCACTAGATTTTGGTTCGCCGCAACAACCATTTGTGATTCAAGTTGGGTTATTTTAACAGTACTTGCATCTCTGATAGCAGCCAAAGTTGGTTCTATTGGTTCGAAAAGGCGTTCCATATATTCCAACTGTTCAGGATGTGTGATGGATTTTAACGATTCCAAATAACGTTGCGTTAGTTGCTCCTTTCTTCGCAAAAAGTCCAATGCCGTAGTGGTTTTGCTCAATTCTTGAACAATTCCTTGGAATGGATTTACTGTACTTTGAAATAATTATACATTGCTTTTCCTCAATGCTCCCCCTGTCACCATGACACTAAACTTCACAATCATTTCGGGATCCCAAATTTAATCATATTATACCTTATTATTTAAGTACCTACATCTTATTCTAGATTAGAGAATCGTCCAAATTATCTCAAAAACGGCAGCTTCAAAAATGTTCAGTATTGTTCAGGCTTGAAACTTTGACTGATTTCTATGCCTGAGAATACATAGTAAGTATAGGGTGATCAGTTAAGGATTTTCAAGTTTCTGAAATGGTCGCTAGGGGGCGTAACAACCAACAGCAAGTTACAGTGTCTATATATAAGACAGTGACGACAATCAGCCGCCATGTTTTTGCAAAATTATCACGTGAGTATTATGGTTTTAGATGGAATTTTAGGGGTATTTACATCATAAATTGAAAAATGTAAAAGTCAAAATAACTTTGCAAAAACATTGTCGGCCATGTTTTTCCAAAACACGATTGATCAATCAAAAATGATGCACTCTATTATTGTCGTCAATGTCTTCTATAGAGTCACTGTACAGCAAGTAGAAAAATAGGATTTTTATAGAATTTTGCCCAATGAAAACATATCGATAAGATTTTTATATTTACTGACTATGTACCTACAGTTTTTGTCTAAAACCTTTTTTATACCTATCAAAATAGAGCGGTGGGAGAAGTTCAATTATTGTTTTTTGAAATAATCTGAGATTTCTCCCGTTTTGCTTGACCGATTTTATCGAACTTGGGTGGGCTCATATGGAAGAGCATAATCTGTACTATAAAATTTTCTGAAAAAAAAAAACGCAGTCAAAAATAAAAATTGACGTTTCAGAAGCGTTTTCTACTAAAACAAACCTTTGAATTTTAAATGAATTTGTTCCAACCATAGACGTATATCGGTTATACGTCTATGGTTCCAACCGTTACGGTCGCACTGAATTCATTATTTAATTCTGTGGCAGGAAGTCAAAAGGGCATAACTCGATTTTTGGCGAAATTGAGTTAAGTCGATCCAGAATCTTAAAAATGCGGTTTTTATCGACTGGCAAAAGGAAATAACTGAATTACTGTAAATAAACGAGTTTTTTTCGGATAAAAGGGAATAAGTCTGACATTGTATGTTTTTTTTGCCCGACATAAAGTAGTAATTTGTTATATGCCCATCCAACATTTCATGTATGTTTCTACAGAAGAGGATATCTTGAAATATTACTATTTATCAGTGCCCATTCGGATTTACAGAAGGCGTTAACACGAAATAAACCTATTGAAAATTCATACATTTAGTATTACAAAAAGGCATAATTATGCCTTTTTGTCCGCGCGTCGTTTGCTTATTTAGGATGTATTAGATCTAGGTCAGTCGTTATTCTGATACCGAAGAGAGTGGTCTGTTCTCACTGAGTAAAAATGTTGCAGCGAACTAGATTGATGGTAGAAGCGTGCAAAATCAATGGCGGTAAGTTTTAGATATATCGATTTTTTGTTTCATAATCATAAAAAATTGATGGTTTGATAATAATTCTAGATACAAACATAGAGACACAAAACATAAAGGACCATAAGGAACACGATCCTAAAAGTTTAGACGAATCTAATCCGAAACTTATAATGCTCTATAATAACTCTGAGACAACTGAAACTGTAACTGTAACTTATGATTATAATCAAAGATTTTCTGTTGAATAGGAACTCAAAGACCAGACTATATAACTATTATACAAAAAAACAAACATATTTTAGTTTTAAACGTTCTTATAGATAAAATTTAGATGCGTTCAATAATTAATCAAGTATTTAATACATAAAGTTTTTTTCTTAAATATGCAATCATTAATTATACATTTAAATAATCAATACTTTTTTTTTTAAATCGTAACGTTATTTTTGCGAAATAGCCATATTATTTTCTTTCTAAATTCAGGGTGACATATTCATAAGATTTTTGTTAAGCTTTTGCTTTGAATCGTTGTAGTCCTTGGACCAGCCGTTGCCAATGAAACTGGAGCATCACGTTACTTAGATTATGACATTGACGAGGAAACCTTATATTTCGTATTTACACGTCAAGCTATGCCCGATAATAATATGAATATCAGTTTTAGTCCAAAAACATATCACGAGTTAAAAAATGGTAAGAAAAATATAGATAAAAAAAAATCAAACTTTTATAAAAAATTATCACTTATTTCAGTGGATTTACGGCTGGGATCATTTGAATCAGGATCACATCAAAATCAAATAAGTATTGCTGAGCCAAATAAAGAGATGGTAGCTGGTAAAGATAAGCATCAAAAAATCACTATTGCCACTCACATATCATTATTTTTCAGAACCAGAAGCTGAACCTTTTAGTTCTGATGACAGCATTCGTGATCCCAATTATGAACAGGAAGCGGAAGATGAAAGCGAGGAATCTCTAGAAAATTCCAAAACGGAAAAACAACTATTCACAAAAAAAAATCGAAAGATACTGAAAAATTCCGGCAAGGCCTATACAACAAAAAAAGGAAAAAAAGTTGACGAAAGGCAATCTCGTCCCCTAAAAGCAAATTGTAGAAGGAAATGCTCCACAAAAGTGGACGACGAAATAAGGTTGAAATTATTCAAGAACTATTGGGAAATGGGCGAATATGACAAAAGAGTTATATACATGTCATCACTGATCACTGTTCAAGAAAAAAAATCTGCGGTTCTCAATAGCTCCTCCTTAAAAAAAAAAAATAGACAGAAAACACTAACTTACTTTGTAGATTTCAAAAGTGGACGGGCACAAGTTTGTCAGGTATGTTTTCTCTCTATTTTTGGCGAGACAAGTAAATTCATACACTCTGTTGCTATGAAGAAAGAATTATCAGACAGTGGTATACCCCATCACGATAACAGGGGAAAGCATGAGCCACCGCACAAAATTTCAAAAGAGCGTAAAGAAATTGTGCTGAATCATATTCGTAAGTTTCCTGCCTACGAGTCCCACTATTCTCGAAGACATACAGAAAAAAAATATTTGCCTGCCGATCTAACTAAAGCAAAAATGTATAGATTATATTGCGATGAGAATTCCAACCCCGTTTCCTTAAAAATATATTCTCAGTTGGTCGATGGTCTCAATTTAAAATTTAAAAAACCGCACAATGACACTTGCCGAACTTGCGATGAACTAAAGATGAAAATTGAATGTTCAAAGGAAGAAGCAGTTAAACGATCGTTTGAAAGCGCACTTGAAAACCATCACACTGAAGCAGAAAACGCATATGCAGCCAAGAAATCTGATAAGGGACTAACACAAGAAAATCCACATTTGAGGGTCATTGTTTTCGACCTTCAACAGGTACTACCAACACCTTACCTCACAACTGGAACCGTTTTCTATAAAAGACAATTACATACATATAATCTCACCGTCCATGACTGCAGTACAAATGAGTCATCCCATTTTATGTGGCATGAAGCAATTGCTGGGAGGGGAGCTAATGAAATTGCCTCATGCCTGTACAAATATTTCTCAACATTGGACTCCAGTGTAGAACATGTAGTCTGCTATAGTGATACATGCGGTGGACAAAACAAAAATTCTTTTGTATGTTCTATGTTCACATACCTTGTGTCAATTCATCCACACTTGAAGAAAGTTGATCATAAATTTTTGATACCGGGTCACACCCACATGGAATGTGACTCGGATCATGCGTTGATCGAAAAATTCAAAAAAAGGTCTCCTTTCCCTATTCACGTACCACGTGATTGGCTAAATTTAGTGAGAATGGCTGGGAAATCATCTGGACCAAAATCTAAAAACGTCCAAGGTAGATTCAAAGTGATAGAAATGATGAGCAGAGATTTTTTCCAGTTTTCAGAATTACTGAAAGGGCCTTTGATTTTAAGAAAGAATACTGATGATAAAGAAAAACTTGTATGGAGAGCACAAAAGTGGATTCGATACGAGAAGGAGTTTGGATTGGTACAATTTAAGCAGAGTTTGTCGGAATACGATGTGTTTAAGACAGTTAATTTTAGAAGACAAAAATTCAATCAATCAGTATTAGTGAAAAGTGGATAATGTATACTACATAGACAACAGTTCTTGTGAAACCATAATAGTATTTATACGATTTATCATTGCAACTGCATCAGAAGCATCGTATAGCAGCCGATAAGCAATAGCGTTTTTTTTTGTGATTGTGATTTGTAAACAATCTCGTCGATATACAGATGGAGGGCAACGAGGACAATGAATGTGATAGCTGTTTTGATTGCAAAAAGGGATTTGATGATTTGAAAACCATAGTTGTATGCAATATGTGCAAATCTTATTTTCATGGAAAATGTCAGAACATCACCGATATGCGTGGATTCCATATGAAGAAAAACTCATGGGTTTGCAATTGTTGTGAGAAAGTGGAACAGGTGGAGAAAAACGTGGCTGGTAGAGCCAGAAAAAGGAGTCGAGTTGATGATATTCCTCTTGATCAAAATGAACATCAATTTATTAACATCGCCCTGGAAAAACTAGGATCTATAGATATTCTTATTGAAAAAGTGAACGTGATGAGCCAAAAAATTGATTTTCTTGTCGCTCAAAACAAACAATTAAACGAGGAAATATCGAACTTGAAAAATATAAATTCCCAATGTGTCCCAACCAGTTCTTCCACCCCTAATACTAATACATATGCTTCAATAACTAAGAACGATAACAAAGTACTCGTCATCAGACAAAATAGCACGCAAACCAAAAAGGATATTCAAAAAGTGAGAGAAGAGGTGAAGAAAAAAGTGGATCCCATCGAGCTTCGAGCAGGAATTTCCATGGGTAGACAAACTAGGGATGGAGGTTTAATTTTGAAATGTGCAGGAGAGAGTGAGATATCTTTACTCCAAACAAAGATCCAGTCAAAACTAGGGGAAGATTTTGTTGTAGATAGGCCGAAGACATTGAAACATCGCGTCAAAGTTTTGGGAGTCGGAGAAGAGTTCATTAGTGTTAACAATGATGAACTTATTAGAACAATTAGTAAACAAAATAGTTACTTTGAAAACACCAAAATTGAATTAAAAATCGTTCGCAAGACCAAAGTGTTCAGATCTAAATTCAATCTAATACTTGAAGTTGATGGTGACGGTTATAACAAACTAATTGAGATGCAAAAAATGAATGTGGGTTGGAGTCGATGCACAGTGTTTAATGACTATGGTGTGGTTCGGTGCTACAAATGTTGCCGGTATGGTCACGTTGTCAAGGACTGTAAAAACAATAAGACCTGTTCAAGATGTGGTGGAGGACATGATGTAAGTGAATGTTCCAGTGATGTCATGAAATGTATAAACTGTGTCTCGTCAAATGAAAAATATGAAATGTCACTGAATACAAATCATACTACTTGGGACGTTAAAAATTGTGCAACATACCAGAAAATTGAGGAACTTCAAAGAAATAAATTTCTACAATAGCAATTAGAGTCTAGTGTACTGAAATCAAATTTTTTGGTAGTATATTTCAACTGTCAGGGATATCTCCATAACAAGGACCAAATTGAAGTGCTTCTTAATCAATGGAAACCAGAACTCGTGTTGTTGTCTGAGACTCACGTGTCAAATGATATTGATGATGTTGAGTTGAAAATAGAGAACTATCGTTTGGAACAAAGTGTGACGGACAATCGTAGAACTGGTGGGGTGATGGCGCTGATTAGATCTGATACCAAATATAGTGTCAGAACTATCACATGTGTGGACAATTATGTTTGGTTGCTGGCAGTTGAAATCAATTTATCGAATCACAAACACCTATTTTCCGTATTGTATCATAGACCTCAAAAGGAAAATTCCAGATTTCTTGAATTCATGGAAGGTTATTTGGATGAAGTGGTTGACTTTGATGGACCTAATTATATTTTGGGAGACTCCAATTTCGATATACAAAAAAAGTCTTTTTATGGTGATAAATCACTAAGTGTCATATATTCAAACGGATTCAATCAGATAATCAAGTCACCAACAAGAATCGTACCTAGAAGTGAAACACTAATAGATTACGTCATAACAAACTGTAAAGACACTTCGCACCAAGT
Organism: Orchestes rusci; assembly: GCA_958502075.1. Taxonomy (NCBI): domain Eukaryota; kingdom Metazoa; phylum Arthropoda; class Insecta; order Coleoptera; family Curculionidae; genus Orchestes; species Orchestes rusci. The sequence continues at coordinate 88,946,340 of OY293304.1, read as the reverse complement.
TCATCTGACGCCCAAAATAAGTGACCACTCCATTATTTCCCTCAGCCTGAAGAATACAAATAAAGAACGAAACAAGAAGACCATTTTGCACACACGCCCAATGAAGAATTATTCAGATGAGAAAATGCAGTCATCCATCAGACAAATCACTTGGAATAAAGATACTTCGGATGTAAACATACTGGCAGACACATTCGTGAATGATATTTCAAATATTTTAAATACTATGTGCCCAGAAATCGTAATAACTCTGAATGACAGCTATGTAAACAAAAAGTGGATAACGGCAGATATTCGACAAAAAATGAACATAAGAGATAAATTGTATAAAAAAGCTGTCTATGAGAAAAATGATGATGTTTGGAACTCATTCAAAAGACTACGCAATGAAATAGTTGCCCAAATTCGAACCCAGAAAGAAAAGTTCTTCCAAGACACTATTGATGAGAACCAACAAAATCCACGCCTTTTATGGAAAAACTTGAAACTATTACTACCTGGAAAAAATCAATATGTTCCTGAAAAAATCAACTTTTATGGTCGTATGTTAGCAAATGAAAACGATATTGCTGAGAGCTTCAATACTTTTTTTGTCCAAAGCATAGAAGATATTATTCACAAAATCCCTGGATCTGCGATTGATCTTTCAACTATAGAGGAACACCACTTCAACAGTTTCACAAGATTCCGAAACGTCACGATGACTGAAATGAAAGAGCTGGCCAAGTCGATGAAAAATGTTGGAGGAGGAGATACTGGTATATCTAAGCAGGTTTTATGCGATGTGATTGCTGTGGCAGGAGATCGAATTTTGAACATAATAAATTCATCTTTATCCACTGGTGTGTTTCCCGAAGCCTGGAAATTGTCAACAATAATTCCTGTTCCCAAGGTTCAAAAGACACTTAAGCACTCTGAGTTCCGGCCAATAAACACAATGCCAAACTGTGAAAAACTTTTAGAATTGTGTGTCAAAGAACAGCTCCTATCATATTGTGAAACAAATAAAATCTTTGTACAACACCAGTCTGGCTTCCGTGCATCTCATTCCTGTGAGGCTGTTATTGTCCACATATGTGACGAGTTCCTCAAAGCTGCTGATGATGGAAAGATGGTTCTTGCTGTATTTTTGGACCTGCAACGTGCCTTTGAAACCGTGGATAGGAACATTTTGATACATAAGCTACGTTGTTTGGGTATGGCGGGTAACGTTTTAAATTGGTTCGAGTCCTATTTATCAGACCGTACACAGAAGGTGAGGTTCAAGAATTGTAGCTCTGACCCAATAAAAGTGAAATATGGAGTGCCGCAGGGAACCGTATTGGGACCACTATTGTTCCTGCTGTATGTCAACGATGTTGTTAAAATCGCCAACAAAAGTGAAATCATACTGTTTGCCGATGACACAATGGTCTATGTGGTGGGTGAGAACATCGAAGACATGCAAAATGTCATAAATCAGGAACTCAAAATACTGTTTACATGGTTATGTAGTAACAAGCTTAGCCTAAATACTAAAAAATCAAAATTTTGCATTTTTGGAAAAAAATCACATGTATCACAAATTGACACAACCGCTCTCAACGTAGCCATAGATCACGACAAATTAACCTTCGAAAAAGAAATGAAATATTTAGGAACCATTCTTGACTCAAACTTAACTTTTAAGTCGCACGCTGATAATGTAACGAGGAAATTCTCTAAAAAAGTCGGCTTCATTAGTAGAGTAGGGAAGCAGTTAAGTATGAGCACAAAAATTACATTATACAACGCTATTGCATTACCTCACTTACAGTTCTGTTCGTCGATTATGTATAACTTACCCGATTATAAAGTGTCACAAATTCAAAAAATACAAAACAGAGCAATGAGGACAATTTTAAGATGTAATAGATATACGCCTATCAGATTAATGTTGGATACGTTAAATATGTTATCTGTAAAACAAAAAATAATCTTTGATGTAAATGTATTTATTTATAAAATTAAAAAAAAAACAGTTACCTCCATATATCTGTGATAAAGTGAAACTGTTTAGTGATGTCCATAGCTATAGTACACGAAATCGTGATAATTTTATTTTAAGTGAGAAGTGTAAATCTTGTCAAACGCTGAATTCCATTCTTTTTAAAGGACTACTAGACTTTAACAAACTTCCTCCAGAAATCAAAACCTGTGATAACCTGATCATTTTTAAACGGCTACTCAAATCATATGTGATCTCAAATTTTAATTAACAGGTTTTTAGTACATATTGTTTGTTTATACACCAATAATGTGAAATTTATACACCTAGCTGTCACAACATTTTAATTATTTGCAATATCTTGTATACTATATATTTCATACTATGTTTTCTTGTAGCATTTTGCTAATAAAGAATTATTTATTAGTATCAAGTATTATTTTAACTAGTAATACAACGTCTGAGAGACCGATAGACAAAAAAAAGAAGGCAAATTTATTAGAGCTTCTAGAACTTATTGACGAAGGAGCCCGAGATTTCCACATAAATTTAAAAGTTGCCTCAGACCAATTAAATGACATTAATCCAGACATCGATCGCGAAGTCAGTGATGTGGAATTTTAAAATAACTGTTGTATTATTAGTTTTGTTAAAAGAGTCTCGTTTAATTTTTGTATTTCCCTATTAATCCTGAAAATGCCTATATTTTCTTTATTGTTTATACTATTTCAGTTAATAGTTATTTTCCTAACAAGTTCGCAAAGTGATGCTTTCCCGCACGCAAAAGCAGTTAGACGAACGACGCGAAGCGGAGTTCGGATATGCTTTAAGGGCGGGAAAGACACTTTGCGAACTTGTTAGGAACTAGCTATTTTCCTAACAAGTGTGGGAAGAGAAATTTCCGACACGAGAGTGCGTAGCACTCGAGTGTTGAAAATTTCTTCCCACAAGTGTTAGGAACGATATTTTTTCTACGAGCTTATTGAAAAAAGAATATCAGATTAATGTTATAATGTGAAATTTATTTATTTGAAACAATAACTTGACAAAACCATCGGTAACCTGGGTAGATCAACAGTATAACTTATTCGTTGTCAGAATATAGTGATTGTCATAATTTCTTCCCGCAAGTGTTAGGAACTATATTTTTTCTACGAGCTTATATGAAGGCGATTACTTATGCGAAAACATAACTATCATTGTTATATGTGAAATGTATGTTATTTATTTGAAACAATAATACACAATTTGACAAAACCATCGGTAACCTGGGTGAATAAACAATATAATTATTCGTTATCACAGTGATGTCACTTTTTTTTTTAATAAAATGCGAGTGTACAGAAGTCAAAATGAAAATTTTATTAAAGCATATAAGTATTTATAATGGAAATGGATTACGTTATGAAAACTGAAAACAATTTTATTTCAAAAATGCAATCAAAAATGTTACTTATGATAATTTATATTAAAAGTACAATTATTCATATGTTGCACATTTAAGATTGAAGTTAAATCAAACAAACGGTTTGAGCAAGATGGTACATCATCAGACACAGCAGCATTTATGGTGTCGTTGGAAGTAGTAGCTTTAGCTGCCGGCTGCAGACATGTGGTCGACTCGATTTGATGTATGGTATTATTTTGTGAAACATTATCCGTTGAAATTTTTTTAGCAATTTCCAATTTATGTGCCACTGATTCATCTATGTAACTTTCCGCAACCGTTGAAGATTTCCAACCTCCGTGTCGTTTTAGATCCATAATATCTGTTCCAGAAGAATTGGCCAATAAAGTTGCGGAGGACCTCCGAAAGCAATGTCCGGTAAACTCTTCAGGATTTGGAAGCTTAAGGAATGCGGCTATATCGGAAGGAATTTTCCCAATTTTATTTATTCCTACGCATTGCACTGTACATTTACCATATTGATAATTTATGAAAAACCTTTGATGGGTAGTATTTGATGGACGCAGGTCTATATATTGTCTATAGTACTTCATGTATGTTCCACCGGAAACAACAAATGTTCGTGTTACATGTGTCTTGGTGTCTGGTATTTTGAAGACCAAGATGTCTGTTTTGTCTTCGATATTGTCCAAGGATAAATTGGTTAGCTCTTGGCGTCGGCAAGCTCCAGCGATTCCAAATATGGCCACCATTTTGTAAAGCAAATATATGTTGTCCGGAGCTTCGGATAAAAATTTGGCAATATCTTCCTTGGTCAACGTTCTAGACTTCTTAGGTGTACAGCCCGTATTTTTTTGTTTAATAAAGGCAATTACCTTGTAAAATTTGGTGATGTCCACATTTCTCTTCAGCTTTATCATCGTTTTCAACATAGAATATCTGCACCATATTGTGGACGGCTTCAACTTCTTCATAAGTTCTGCAAAATATGCTAGGTAAACCTCTTCTTTGTCCCATGTATAAACGTTTTTTTTGTGGCACCAATCGTTAAAAAGGGAATATTCATGTTGGTATCTAGCTGAGGATTTTTTCGGCAAAGTTTCTAAAGAAGCTGCGTCAGCACAATCCAAAATTTCTTGAGGAATATCGTGTTCCATTCTGATTTTTGTTACGTATTTTAAACAATACACAATTTGACGAAAATGTAAAATTCGAATGTCAATAAAAGCGTGTGGCCATAGAAATCATCGGTAACCTGGGTGAATCAACAATATAATCTATTCGTTGTCCGAGTGATCGTCACATGAAAACTTGTTGTCATAGAAACCATTCGGTAACCTGGTTGAATCGTCAATATAATAATTCGTTGTCACAGTGAACTTTTCCCACACTCGGGAATCTCTTCCCACACTCGGGAATCTCTTCCCACACTCGGGAAAACTCTTCCCACACTCGGGAAAACTCTTCTCACACTGGTGTGGGAAAAATGCCTTTCCATACAGAAAATAATGTGGAAAGAGCCATTTCCCGCACTCTCGTAGAAAAAATATTTTTTCTACGAGCGTTCACAGATTAGACACGAAAACTTTAGATAATATATTATTTGAACACACTTAAAAACATAGAACTTGAGAATAATGATTATTTATGCTTAACAATATATTTATATTGAGAGATCAGTTTGTGGCGGCAGCTGGAAATTGGATAATATGGGTTTAATCAAAATCATAATTGATTTATTTTATATTTGAAATGCAATTGCATGTCCGATCACTGTTCATAAAATTTCCTCTTTTGTCGCCTTATTCCCTGCTATTGGCAACACTGTTTTGATTTGACATGACAATCTAGACAGCTGCAGTCAGTCTTCGTTTAATCGTTTATACTTTTATAAATTTGATTGTCCGTTTTTCGTTTGTTTGTATCATAGAAATAACACTTATTTCTATGGTTTGTATACATGATCAGGTTTTTTTGATGCCAGTATTCAGCTCAGATCTTTCGAATATTTCCGATAAACACAGTAGTTTGAACCAAAATCAAGCAAGAACAACTCACAAATGCCGATTGAAAGTCGTCATTATCAATGTTTGTTTACGTTACTGGCGAAGGCGTTTTTAACGCAAAAAAAGAATTGTGTGTTTCATTTTGATTTTGACTGAAAAGGGAAAAGTAACAAGAACATTATTTTGTGAATTACAAAGTGCATAATCTACAGTTTGGTTGGTATGGAAACGAAGTTTAAAACAACAAATTGGTAGGTAGTTATTTGACATTTGAGTGCGGGAAAAATTTTTCCCGCACTAGTGCGGGAAAAGGTTACTTTGCACACGCAAATGAGTGTGCGAAGTGGCTACTTTGCGCACGCTCGTAGAAAAAATATTTTTTGCGTTGTATGTAATGCATTGTAATAAACATTTTCAAATTTGTTTGACTTGTTCCAATAAAATATTATGTCTCCAAATGTACTTTGATCCCGCTACAAATAAAATGAACTCTCTTTTTTGAAACGAACATTTTCAAATATTTACATTTTTTTGGTGACACACAACATTTCAAGAATATGTCAAGATATACAAAGTTTAGTATTAAAATATGTAAAAAATATTGAATTATTGATCGGTAAAATGCCCACTGGGATTTCGGCCACATGAACTTTCGGCCTCGTGTGGCGTTCCCGTCGGGAGTGGGGAACGAGGCCGAAAGTGCATGTGGCCGAAATCCCAGTGGGCACGAGGCCGAATCGAGAATGCTCATGTAGCCGAACACGTGATGTGCATGTAGCCGAAAGAGTCGAAATGGAAGAGGCTGTCGTCAGTGTTGTCGCCAGTGGTGCTGAACTTCCAAATAGTTGGTTTTTAGTGTTATTGGATAGCTTTATCGTTTTTCAAGGTTCCGTTTTTTTATGATCTTGCGATTTGTCTACAAATAAAACATCATTAGAATGTATTCTCTTCAGGATGATTTCGAAGTTCTCGATATTATTCAACACGAATTTTTCAGAAAGCTGTAAAGTAGACCAATTTACTGCCAGGAACCCAGCGTTTTCAGGTTTAGGCTGTATAAAATTGCTGTTGTTTTATACGTAAATGGACGACTTGAGATTTTTCAAAAGGTCTAGGCTGTTTAAAAATTACGTTATAGATTATTCTTGAACAAATTAGACATGAACGGTCGAAACACCCTGATTGAACTTGATAGGCAAGTGAGTACTTAACTTTCTACCTATTTTTTCATCTTTGTATCTCATTCTTTTAGACAAACTAAGTAGCTTTTATGATTTCATTTTTGATAACAACAGCGTTTCTCCAATGAATCGGTAGCTATTATTATGCAGTAATCCATAGAGTGCTAGCCACAAAACGTGTAAATTATTGTGCCTCTCGGCTCTGTACTTAACACGCAGACAGCATTTTTGACTAGTATTGAAAACATTTCTGGAATACATTACAGAACGTTGTCTAGTTATACAGTGTGGTCACTTGAGTGTGCAACATATGGGATTTTTTTCTATTAACTTCACAACCAAAATACAAATATTGCCGAAAGTTGGTGCATGTTTGATAATCATATTAGGTGCACTTAGAATGGTTGCAAGTCAAACAGCATACAGGGTAGGCCAAACAATATAAAAATTGTACAGGAGTAAAGTACCCTTATTTCAGAAAATTCGGCAAAATGTTATGGAGAAAAGTTGTTTAGAATTAAAAGTTATGCCTAAATACCAAATCATGGCCTCCTATGAAAAAAAATATATTTTTTTTAAAACATCTAATTATTTTCCAAAAAAAAAAAATTCTTTCATATTCACCCTCAACAGTTTTATAAATTATTCAAAAACAAATCAATTTCACATAACTTAGTTCAAATTTGAGCATATTTAGAAAATTTACCTGAATTTTAAATTTTTTAGGGATTCACAAGCTTCATGTTTGTTGCAACGATATTAAACACAACTCTAAAATATACTCTAACCCAAACTAACCCAGACTAACCCAAACATTCTTTTTCACAAGGTAAAACATCATTAATGATAATATGCATATTGAAAAACTCGCATCTAAAGTGATTTTTTTTTCATTTTAAATGTTTATTAAAAAATTGTATCGATTTATCGACAAACATGAAATTATATTTTTTTTCTTAGGAGACCATGATTTGGTATTTAGGCATAACTTCTTATTCTAAACAACTTTTCTTCATAACATTTTGCGAATTTTCTGAAATAAGGGTACTTGTACAATTTTCATATTTTTTGGCCTACCCTGTATGATGCTTGACTTGCAACCATTCTGAGTGCACCTAATATCATTATCGACAATGCACCAACTTTCGGCAATATTTGTATTTTGGTTGTGCAGTTATTAAAAAAAAAAACATATGTTGCAGACTCAAGTGACCACACTGTATAAGAGAGCAAAAAAATAAGTTCTCTGGTTATATGTTGTTAGGACCCCTTTTTTTGTGAAAAACATAATGATCTCAACAAAAACATAAAATGTCAAAAATAGGTACCAAAGTCTCGCGGCGCAGTTCTTCCACCGTGAAAAGCTGCAAGGTCTTTTGTAACACCAAGTCAGAGATTTTAGTTGGTACCTATTAATTTATATGAAAGCATTCATTCAACATCTTTTTTGTGAATTGTTGTCTAATGAATACCTACCAAAATTTATTGTAATCGTATCGACATGAAGACATCTTTATTTCTATAATAAATAAAATGACTTGGTTATTATGCTGATGCTGCTGCTGCATAATCATGCTGATGTTGCATATCCCAAACTATAAAACTATTCAGACATAAAATATAAAGTCAATATTATCATCTTATTGATGCATAATCATTTTCTTGTTTTTCTACATCATTTTTAAAACCTACTACCTACTTTTATTAATAATCATATAAATATTTGTAATTTGAATCTTTTACCGGATCCGGATCATAGCGGTTCATACTCTCTTCGAAATTATTGAATTCTAAATAAATTTATCACTGGCGACATAGGTTTCGACGAAACTGACCTTCTAAAGCGGAAAACAAGACAAATTCCGATCCCTGACGAATCATAATCGTTTGCTTCCGTTTCGGCTACGCGCGCTTTCGGCTTCGCGCACTTTCGGCCTCGTGAAGCCATCTCCGGGAGAGTCTCAATTGTCCCCTTTCTCGTGACGATTCCGCGATCGGTGACATTCGGCTGTTCGTGTTTCTCTTTTGTCCCTGTATGTGTCAGAGAGAGATGGATTGAGACATAGAAAGGCATATAACGGGTCTAGTGCACATACACATGCAAAAGATCATCCCCAATATCAATTTCAAATGACAGTGACAGCAGTGACAGCAGTTAGCTTCTCACAGCGTCTTGTCAATTTTGCCATGCGTTTTGTTTTTTATATTATTATTATGGTTTTGAATTTGGTTTTGATTACTGATTAGGCATATTAGCGTTGATATTCAATCAACGATATTAGGTTATTGGGATATGTCATACTCTTTGATTATATTCTGAATAAACTGGATACCTAGGTAAGTAGGTATTTCATTTCGTTGAAGAAATAAACGTCGTCGTCCTAAAAGTGTTATTTGATTAAGGCCAGGAAAAATGAGAAGTGCTTCGACTATAGAAAATGAAAGAAAGTCAACAAATTTGAAGAGAAGAATATTATGGTAGAATTTCCAGGATTCAGTCAGTCATCATCACCAGTAAAGCAGATGAACCAATGCCAAGTTCTCAACTGATGGATGAATATTTTCGTTAGACTGATGGTACAAAATATCAAGGGATCACCAATCTTTAATTCATAATTAATCAACAACCAACAATCTTTACTATGCATGTGACAACGTGTGTGTGAACTGTGAATTAACAACGAGGATAAGGTAGTTTTTGAAGTTCAAGGAATAATAACATTCCAGTACAAGAAATTTTCTATTTGCGACAGCTATGGGTTTATGAATTCTGTATCCATAACTTGAAGACTGGAAAAGCCACATTCTATTCATACCACGAGGGACAAGCATCAAAAGGCCCCAATGAAGTTTGTACATTTTTAAATATGTACATTAATGAATTTGTTCCTGAAACTATAGACGAGCTCTACATATTTTCCGACGGTTGCCCAGGGCAGAACAAAAATCATACTGTAGTTCGATTTTTGATGTCATTGGCGGCAACCAACAGATTTGAGAAAATTGTTCACTATTTTCCCTTGAGGGGCCATTCTTTTAACGATTGTGAAAGAGATTTTGGAACTGTCAAAAGAAAAATAAGAAGAGTCGATAGAATCTATACGCATGATGAATATATGGAGCTTATCAAAGCGTCATCTGTATCTGGCAAATTTGAAGTGAGGGAAATAAAAAATTCCCAAATAATAGACTACAAGAAATGGTGGCCAGTTCATTATAAAAAAACCACTCAGTCTATTGAAACACAGAGAAAGCAAGTCCCTAAAGATCAAAAAGTAAATTTTCAGATTTCGCATTACAATGAGTTTAGATACGATTCAACAAATCCTGGTGTCATTACGGTTTCGGAATACATAGATGGGCTCACCAACTCAACTTTTTCACTAGCAAAGCCTGCTGGGTACAGGGTCAATCTGCCTGCTGAGGAGGATAAAGCCTATAATGCCAAAGTTCCCATCAATGTAAAAAAAGTTGAAAATTTGAAATCATTAATCCAGTATATTCCCGAAGAAAACAAAGGATTTTATAATATGATATTTGGATGGCCAACAGGAATCTCTGGAGAGGCGCCTGAAGAAGACTTCTGATGATAATGTTAAGTGTTTTGACATTGTAGACTTACTTGTCCCTTTTACATAAGAAAAATTATGCAAAACCATATTCTTGTAATAAATTTTGTGATAGTTTTCGATTTTTGATGTTTTATTGTGATTAAGGTTGGAAAAGGGCACATATAAAATAAATAAAAAATTACTTTTATAATAAAAGAAATCTAAAAATCAATTTGAAAATGTCCGTAATTTATTCACTGACAGACAAATAAACATATCATAACATAAATGTAGCTCTATATGCACGTGCAATAATTTGAAAAGGTTTTTCCTTCCTACAGTAAAATTAACTTCCAAGTAGATGTGCCCTTTTCCAAATAACCCATTCAAATGTTTTTTTAATGTCAGATTATGTGTTTTTCTACTTTATGTGTCAGTTTAGGACGTGATCGATATCTATCTATACATATAAGGAAATTATTCATGTTTGCGTAAATTGCTATACATAAAAAATAATTAAGTAGGTATATAGGTATAGGTATATGAGTACTATAAATAATAGGTAGGTTGAAAAAGCTTGCCTTTGCCCGACTTAACGTTAAAATAATATTTCTATATACAAGGTTATTCACGTTATTTGACACGAAACATTATGGCAAAAGTATCTGATTTTATAGAGGTTTTTTTTTCTGTATGGATAGGGACCCTTTAAAGCTACATTTTAAAAATATTTTCATGTTATACAGGGTGCCCCCAAAACACGATACACATCAAAGTTGTATTTTTTTAAATGGAACCCCCTGTATATTTATTGATATTTCAGTTCTTGCTTTGATTTGGAACAAAAATTGTGATACAACTAATGTTCCTAAATTCAACCGTTATCGAGATATCGCGTCATAAAAATGGCATTTTTGCACATTTGACATGCTATAAAACTCAAACTATCCAAGTTAGAGAAACATGGTTTGCACTTTGCCGTCTTAACTTTTCAAGAGCTATTCGAGGAGATTAAATTCATTCTTGTGAAAAAATGTCAAAATGTGTCGAAAGAAGAATAGAATAGCTTTTGAAAAGTTAAGATAGGAAAGTTCAGACCATTTTTCTCTAACTTGAATAGTTTGATTTTTATAGCATGTCAAAGGTGCAAAAATGCCATTTTTATAACGGGATATCTCGATAACGGTTGAATTCAGGAAAAATAGTTGTATCACAGTTTTTGTTCAAAATTGAAAGAAGAATTGGAATATCGATCAACATACAGGGGGTCTCATTCAAAAAAGTACTACTTTGATGCGTTTCGTGTTTTGGGGACACCCTCTATAACGTGAAAATATTTTTAAAACGTAGCCTTAAAGGGTCCCTATCCAACCAGAAAAAAAAACTTTTTTAAAATCAGATACTTCAGCCATAATGTTTCGTGTCGAATAACGTGAATAACCCTGTATATTTTTTTGTTTTCTACGATTGTAATACTTTCATGCGAGTTAGGTATTCTACCCAATTTCTGGAATGTGGATTTCCTTTGAAAATGTATCTTGTGAGTCAACGGCAGGTTCAAAAGCTTTGATATGGAGAAAAATTGATACGAGAGTGAGAAGTTTAATTCAGTTAATTAATTCAGTACCTTAGAGCAAAAGTGTATTAAGTCCAAAATTTCAGGTTTTCGTTTTTTCGGTGCTTCTGGACATACATTTTGTGCTCTATCGACTTATCTACTTTATAATATGCTTGGACTAAAGACAGCGAACATAGAGTTTTATGAACTGCATCAAGTTCACAAAAATCCACCGTATTTTTTATTTTATTTCGGCTCTCCTGTGAAATGTGTGTTTTGGACTAGATACACTTTTGCTCTGAGGTACGGATAATAAACAAATTCATATTTTTTTGTCATAAATAATCAACCTACAACAAATAGTGTCGATTTGAAAATTTATTGCTACTGTAAAACAGACAAAACTTTCTACTGAAATACACGTGCACGGACAGTCTCAAAATCGAACGTCTTGAGATTCTCATGATCTTCCCAATTTACAGTAGGTATTAATCATTGTTCTTGTATACACCTATATCACAGTGCCGTAGCCAGGGGGGGGGCACTAGGGGCCCGTGCCCCCCCCCCGAAATGCCCGCGGCGGATGTTAAAAATAATCAACGATCACTCGGCCCAGAACGACACTAGGATCTGGCTGTAGCGGCAACACTGCCTACGCATTAGTCGATCAGAGCCGTCCTCCATTACAGTGTTGCCAACCGTACTATAAATATAGTATTTGTACTATAATTTGAGACAATGTACTATGTACTATCGAGGGTCTTTATAGTACGCCCAAAATACTATAATTAATAACTCCATGTTCATAGACAGATAACAAATAAATGAAAAGTAGATTTTTACTTTTGTTACACAGATATAGCAAAAATTAAAATACACGCTACTGGCCAAAGCGCCATGCATTCCTATTATCGTATCTCTTAGTCCCTGAGCGGAGCGGCCCGTCCGTCCGTCTTGCGCCACTGCCACTGCTACGAAAAACCCGATACGCTAGATCCTACTTAAAATAGGATAATAAAGTTTGAAATCGCGCTAGCCGCCGGTTATAATTTGCTTTTTTCTCCAGATTCCAGATTATTTAAAGTTTGTAGTGCTTGGTTTTGGATATACATATAACAGGTGAGTACCTACCCCCCATCAAGAGAGGAAGGTAAACTAGTATTTCTATGTATTTTGATCACGAATTAAGTTTGAAAATGGACAATTTGCATATATACATTTTCAAATGAGTTGAAATTTTATATACGTATTCTAGACATTATTTGAAAGTCACTAGCGAAAAAATTTCTCCGAAATACCCAAAAATATACTCAATAAATGAAAAGGAAAACGCGAATTTCACTGCATGATCGCAAAAGAGGTGGGGCCATATTACCCTCCCGAGAGAGAGAGAGTTATCTCAGTTAATACGTCAGACGGCGATAGATAGTGTATTCTGTGACGTAGTGGATGCTGATTGGCGCTCTTTAATCGGTGATTACTACATTATTAGAGGTCGTAGCTTGATTTTTTAAACATCAATGGCATCAGTACTTACTAATCCTTATATTTTTCATATTTTCAAAAAATGTGCAAATTGTCCATTGCCATTTTCCACCACGAATCTATTCATATTAATTTGCCTTGTTTGAATATTGTTTGTATTTCATCATAAAAGGTATTTATTTATTTTCTAGAAAAAAATGCCCAAATAAACGATTGAATTAAATCCAAACTCATAATAGCTTATTGTTATAGAAGATTCCAAGTTTGAAATTTGTTGAACGATTGAACATGATTTCAAGCTCAAGCTCAAGCAACAGTGAAGGAGAGCTATTGGTGGCTACACCTCCTGAAAAAAAAAATTAAGAGGGTTCAATTATATCGATCGGAGTGGAAAAAGACTTTTAAGTGGGTGGCTCCTAATAAAGATCGCACTAAAGCGGACTGTAGTCTTTGTAATAAAACTATGACAGCTGAGATCCAAGTTTTGAAATCCCATGGCAACAGCAAATATCATAATCTTCGAGCAAGAAGTGGTACCAGTGCTCAATCAACTTTGAATACTTTTGTCGTTCCTACCAGTTCTGCTACGTCTGGAACACACGCTATGGCAGTTGCCAATGCTGAAATTTTAATTAGCGGTTTTATCGCTGAGCATAATCTACCGTTTTCTACTGTCGACCACTTAATAAAATTGTTAAAAGTAGCTGCTCCTGATTCGAAAATATTGCAAGATGTTCATATGGCAAGGACAAAAGTTACATCGATAATTAAAAATGTTATCGGTTCAGAAGCAAAAACCAAACTTGCAGAAAAACTAAGAAACACAAAATTTAGTATTCTGACAGATGAGTCGACAGATATTTCTTCAGAAAAAACGAGTTGTATTGTCGTAAGGTTTTTTGATAAGGAAACAAAAAAAATAGTGGGTAAACTATGGGAACTTGTACAGGTTTTCGATAAAACAGGCAAAGAAATGAGTGCTACAGCTGAACATTTATATAATTTGATAATTGATAGTTTCAATGCTTATAAAATACCGCCCGAGAATATTGTCGGTTTTGGCAGTGATGGCTGTAATGTAATGATGGGATGTAATGATAGTGTTGCCTCTAGATTCAGAAACAGCCATCCTGGTATAGTAGTTATGAAGTGTGTATGTCACTCCGCACATCTTTGTGCGAGTGAAGCTTGTAAGCAGTTACCTAGACGCTGTGAAGACCTAGCCCGTAATGTTTATAACCACTTCAAATCAAGTTCAAAAAGACAATATACATTGCGAGAGTTTCAGGCATTTCTGAATTTAGAGGTACATAAAATGCTACATCCATCACAAACTAGATGGCTTATAGTGTTTTCGATTGGGAAAACAAGGGTTGCACTGGGTTTGACCTCGGGCAAAATCAGTTATGATGAAAATTTGCTCTAGGGCAACCCCAATCGAACATACAGTTTTCATCGAGTGCTATAATATTGCACGGTAAAATTCTGATTGAATTGAAATTGGAATCATTAAACTTCTTGAAAATCTAATATTATGTTGTCTCTGCGTAGCGGCTGAATTAAGCGACTCTGAAACTAAATTAATAGGAAGTCCATTTCTCATTGCCAAATGACAAAATCTTGAGACCAATTATATTGTATTATATAGATCATAGATACTAGGAACAACTTTTTTCAGAAATAAGGTATATGCACCAGATCTTAAATGAAATTAATTCAGTTTTCAGTAAGTACTCGTTTTCCATAACTCGTCAACGCCAGTATTTTCTTTTTTCGGCACTACTATAGATTCCATAATAGCTCTAACTGGGAATTTTCTGTCCACTCACAGAATCACCTCACGAGACGTTTATATCCACCATTTTTCATGTTTTTTTTTCAATTTTGCTAATGCACTGAAATTGCACTATACCAGCACGAGCTCAAAGACCTCGTGCCGAAAAATCTGCACTGAGTGCAAAACTCATTGACCCGGTTCCCCAATCGAACATAAAAATCCACTCGATTTCTACCAATCGAACATAAATATTGCCCGAGTGTTGCACCAGTGCTGCCCGATTTTACCAATCGAAAACGCTATTAGTCTTATAGTGTTTTCGATTGGGAAAACAAGGGTTGCACTGGGTTTGACCTCGGGCAAAACCAGTTATGATGAAAATTTGCTCCAGGGCAATCCCAATCGAACATACATTTTTCATCGTGTGCTATGATACTGCACGGTAAAATTCCGATTGAATTGAAATTGGAATCATGAAACTTCTTGAAAATCTAGTATTATGTTCTCTCTGCGTAGCGGCTGAAGTGACTCTAAAACTAAACTAATTAGAAGTCCATTTCTCATTGCCAAATGACAAAATCTTGAGACCAATCAATAGATTTGTATTATATAGATCATAGATATCTACTAGGAAACATTTTTTTGAGAAATTAGGTATACGCACCAGATTTTAAATGAAATTAATTCAGTTTTGAGTAGGTACTAGTTTTTCATAACTCGTCAACGCCAGTATTTTTTTTTTCCGGCACTACTAGATTCCAACAATAATAACTAACTCAAAATCTGTTGTCCACTCACAGAATCACCTCACGCGACGTTTATATCCACCATGTTTCATGTTTTTTTTCAATTTTGCTAATGCACTGAAATTGCACTATACCAGCACGAGCTCAAAGACCTCGTGCCGAAAAATCTGCACTGAGTGCAAAACTCATTGACCCGGTTTCCCAATCGAACATACAAATCCGCTCGATTTCTACCAATCGAACATAAATATTGCCCGAGTGTTGCACCAGTGCTGCCCTATTTTACCAATCGAAAACGCTATTAATGAAGTAGTGATTAGAATTCTAGAACAATGGGATGCATTAAAATTATATTTTACCCAATCATGGTTAGGTGACAGAACGGTTGCTAGCGAGCATATATATAATGATTTAAGTGACCCATTCATGAAACTGTACTTCATTTTTATGAAATGGGCGTTGCCCAAATTTACGGAGTTTAACAAATATTTTCAAACAGAAAACTGTGTAATCACGGATCTTCATGCAAAGGTAAGGCAAATGTACATTGATTTACTAAAATGTTTCATGAATAATGATTATGTAAATAGAACTTCTCTTAATGATATAGATCCATCCAATGAAACATACTTCATTCCTAGAAATAATATGTATTTAGGTGTTAATATTATACAAGAAATTGACAAAGCGAATATGCAGAGAAACCCTGCTCTTCTTGCAGATTTTTACACAAGGGCTCAAAAATTTCGGTCGATTGCTTGCTGTGAAATTAAAAAAAGGTATAATTTTGATGATGGGTTACTCAATAGTTTATATGTTTTCAATCCGCGAAATGCAGTTTCTTCTGCGTTTCGAGACCATCACCCAACATTATATCCTATTTTAAAATTATCTGAAAGATTTTTACCAAAAGAATCAAATATATTACAATCAATAGACGATCAGTGGCGCAATTTACCCAACATTGGAGGTAGTTTGAACTTGGATAAAACCGATATTTTTTGGGCAGAGTTATTGGTTTTGGAAAACGCACTGGGGGAAAACGAGTTTAAGCAACTAGCAAATTACGTACTGGCTCTTCTCTCAATTCCTCATTCCAACGCAGAATGTGAGCGAAAATTTTCACAAGTCAACCTTATCAAAACCAAACTACGTAACAAAATAGCCACAAATACAGTCAACGGGACATTGTTAACTTCTCAAGCAGTAAAAGATACAGGAAATTGTTTTAATTTTGAACCTACTAAAACTATGAGGTTAAATTTAGGTAAAAAAATGTACGACCATAAAAGAAAAGTTGACATCGCACTCATCGCAGCCACAGATACATCAGAAGCTGAATCTGAGTATGATGACATTGTGTGTCTTTCTGATATTTTGAATTTTTCTATTATGTTTTTTTGTGCAAGGTACCTGAGATAAATGGGTGATTTACTTTATCATTATTACATTTCATTTATGTTTATTTTATTTTATTATATATTTTTGTGATGTATGCGTATGTTTTTTATTCCTGTTGCAATATGGATATATGTGGGTATTGGTTACCTAGTTACAGGGTGTTCCGTTATACTTGGCAAGATCAGTAGTTATCACAAACGCGTTGGAGCACTGATTCGTACTTTAGTGCCCATAAATGTTATGAGTCATGGATTTGAGGGGAAATTGATTAAAAAGGAGGGGAAATTCCTCCAAATTTTCCGCCTGCGGCGCTCCATCTATCCGAAAATCCGAACCCAAAACCTCCCCCCCTATAAATTGTCTGGCTACGACACTGTACTGTTGTACTATAATTTTTATCCATTGTACTATAATTGTGTGATGTTTTGTACTATAATCATTAATCCTCAGTTGGCAACACTTCTCCATTAGGACGGCTCAGCCAGTTGTCGGGTGGGTCCGGTTGTGCCTTGTGCTGTTGTGCATTGTGCTTTATGGTCGTGATTACTGATTGTACAGTGAAAAGTGTTCTTGATTTACGTTGTATTATATTTCAGTAAGTGGATTGTGCCCCGTGTGTTGCGTATCTGCTTGCTAAATCAGACTTTATGAAATGACTGAAAAAAAGAGAAATGTTACTTTGCTATCTTATTTTGTTAGAGACTGTAACAAGAAGATTAAGTCAAATGACGACGATAATAAGGTTACTGTTGGGCCTGTTGCTCATTCCCAGGCTGTGGTTGATAATAGGTATGTATTGTTTAATCAGTTTCCATACATAAAACGTGGCATTTACATATTTTGTTTTGGTATATCATGCAAATTACAACTCACATAATAATTATTGTAGATGAAGTTTATTTGTTGAATAGAACACGAAATTGAATGAAACTTGAGTGAAAATTTCATACCAGTCAATTCTACCCAATCATAGGCTTGCATTTTAACATGTTGCTATGGCAACGACCTGATTTTATCGGAAATCACCCTACCCGTAATCACGTGACTGAAAGATTAATAAGTGATAGTCTCCCTGGCTTTGCGTCTGGATCTAGCTCCCATATGATTACAGTAATGCCGTCCCCACTCTCCTTAACAATCCCAACCCAAGTTGGTGCATGGGAGCTACATCCAGCCGCTCCTATTAAAACTTCTCAAGTTTTGGCATTAAATTTTCTTGCCGAATCTCCCGCGAGCTCGAATTAAAAATCCGGAAATGTTTAAGAAAATTCGCAACTCGACAGAATTACCGGAAATAATTTGAGCTCTAGGGAGATTATAAGTCGCTGTTGCAGTGTTGCACTTTAATTATACTTTTTCAGACCCCATCCCCATGTTGACAAAGTGGAGAACGAGAAAGTAGGGGTTGATGTAGTCTCTTCCGCTTCAACCAGCACAAGCTTAGATCAACCTGGACAGGCACAGCTAGAACTGGTAAGATCTTAAAAATGCAATGATGTTTTAAATTGAAAATTGACACACGTATTTTTGTTTTCTTTCAGGTATCAAACTTTTTCAATAAATACGATATAGGCGCACATATAAAGAAAAACGTTGTAGAACGCCTGAATGATTTTGATCTAGTCGATGTGCTGAGAAACACGTGGGAACCAAGCTCTACATTATTTGAGGTAAAGAAATTTGGAGTAAAGTTACGTAAATTTAACTTGTCGTGGCTAGAGCGTTGGAACTGGCTGGCATACTCGGACATCGAAAAAGGAGCATTTTGTAAATACTGTGTACTATTTTACAACCACGAAGGAGCTGGCAAAGGAATGCATTCACCGCCCAAATCTTTGGTCACTCAGCCGTTTGATAAGTGGAAGGATGCAATAGAACTTTTTAATGTACATCAAAATAATCAGTATCATACATTTTCTGCGATGAAAGCTATTTTGAAAATATTTGATCAAAAGCAAAATTATGTAATTGTACAGATGCATAAAAGGGATGAAAGTGAAATAAAAAGGAACAGGGAGATACTAAAAGTAGTAATTGAAACAGTCGAACTATGTGGGCGCCAAGGTCTAGCTCTTAGAGGTGGCCATGACTCAGGTAACTTAGAGTTGGACACTCCTGTTCACAATGACGGTAATTTCAGAAGTTTGTTGCGCTACAGGATACAAAATGGTGACGATCTGTTTTTAAATCATATACAAAATTGTGGCAAGAATGCTACCTACATAAGTGCAGATATACAAAATGAGGTAGTTTCTATTATTGCCAAGCATATTCAACAACAAATATGCAGTCGAATAAAGAAGGCAAAATACTATACAATTTTGGCCGACGAAACAAATGATATTAGCCGCATTGAACAGTTCTCTTTATGTATTCGATATTTAGATGAAGATTCCGAAAATTGTCAAAATATCAATTTAAGAGAAGATTTTCTTCAGTTTGTCCCAGTGCACAGCACCAAGGGAGTTGATCTCACAAACACGATCATGAGTACTTTGAACACTTTGGGATTAGATCTGAAATATTCACGGGGACAAGGGTATGACGGTGCAGCAAACATGCGAGGAGTTTTTAGAGGCGTTCAGGCACTTTTAATGATGGAGTATCCAAAAGCATTGTACACTCATTGCTTTGCTCATTGTCTAAATTTATGTATCAATGATGCTTCGAAAGTACAGCAAATCAGAAATGCTTTAGGGACAATACAAGAAGTGAGTGCGTGTTTTCGTACTTCAGCCAAACGATCAAATATATTACGACAGAAGTTGAAATCCAAATCCTTCTCTAGCTTGAAGAAATTTTGTGAAACACGATGGGTGGAAAGACACGAATCGATTTCAATATTTGTTGATGGCTTCTTTGAAATTGTAAGTGCTTTGGAAGAACTCATGTCAGAAGAACATGACACAGCTGCTAATCAGTTACACAAATCACTTTGTGGGTTTCCATTTTTAGTCACAATATGCACAATGGAAAAAGTTCTTGGAATAACATATTTTATTTCAAAATTTCTTCAGACTGAAAATATGGATATAATGACAGCTATGAATTCCGTAGAATCGACTATTGAAAAACTACAAGCTATAAGAGATGAAGAGACGTTTGCTGTGATTTTTAAACGAGCATGTGACTTGGCAAATCAAGTTGGTGTGTCCCCAACGGTACCAAGGATAGTTGGTACCCAACGGCATCGAAGCAATTACGAGGTACACAATGGCGATTGCAATTCCTACTACAGACAGTCTATTTTTTATCCGTATTTGGACGACTTGCTTTCATCCTTTAATGAGAGGTTTGAGTCCAACTCAAACATTCTGACTTCGCTTACGTTTTTATTGCCCTGTAAAGTGTGTAACTCAACTTTTAATGATGTGAGACCAGCCATCGATTTTCACAAAGAAGATTTATGTGGAGACGTTTACCCAGCAATCCTAGAAGCAGAGTTTGACTTCTGGAAAAAAATGGTGTGATGAAAAAGACACTCCAAATAATCCTCTAGAAGCCCTCAGGAAATGTCCTGAAGATTTTTTTCCTAATATTAGAGTATTGTTGAAAATATTTTCCATTTTACCTGTTACTACAGCATCTGCCGAAAGAAGCTTTTCCAGTCTGAAGAGAATCAAAACATACTTAAGAAATTCTACAAGTGAAACAAGACTCAACGGTTTGGCTCTCATGAACATTCACAGGGACATAAATATTGATGCTGAAGTTATAACAGATGTGTTTGCTTCAAAAAAAGAAAGACGCCTGGATTTCAAATTATGATACCTTTTTTCCTTAATTATTTGTGACATATCATAAGTAAGGCACTCTACCTCAGATTAATGTAAACTTGTAAACAAAAAAAAATAATAAAAATTAAATGTTTATGATCTGATGTTTTTGTCTCACCCTACCACGAGCCACTGGGTGCCCCCCCAAACAAAATTCCTGGCTACGGCGCTGCTATATCAGTTTAGTCAAAATGTTTTTTCCATCAATAATCCATAAAATTCATAATGATCCATAACCGCACCTTCGTTTTGTTTTTGATTCAACAATATTTAAAAATGCTTCCGCACACTTCTTTTTTGAGAAAAGCACAAAAATATATCAACTGATGAAATGAATTTGCTCAAATTTTGATACATACATTGTGTTCTGCATGCAACCATCGGATATTTATAATTTTTTTCAGTCGTTTCGAGGTTTCTCAAAAAACATATGATTCTCGCTCAGGAGTAAAGTTGTCTCGTTATTTGTGACAAAATCGAAAATTGTTAAAAAGAAAAGTTGATAAGAATTGAAAACTACATTCAAATAGGTATACATTTACACCTATCTTCTACGCTTCTACGGAATAGATGAAAAGAAGTTTTTTTTAGTCTAATGATTTTCTCAGATAAAAATGAAAAGATATTTTGATAAAAACATCAGCAATTATTGTCAGATCAATTATTTCAATCAGATTATTCATTAAATGAATGAATGAGCCAAAAAAAAGTTTTTCGAACTTTTAAAAAACATCAAAACCTGATTTTCATCGTAGAAGAGCGTAATTATTGGATATTTGGACGTAATTTTCAATTCTTATCAAATTTTCTTGGTAACAATTTTCGATTTTGTCAGAAATATAGTTAGCGAGGGTAGGTACTTGTATTGTGTACTTCTGAGAAAAAATCATGATTTTTTAGAAACCACGTAGTATACAGAGTATATCTTATCAGCTTTTCTCAAATCCTGAATCTCATTTCTAGATGCTGCTTGGAAAAACGCCGGGACACAATCAGCCATGAGAAACAGTTGGAAGACAGCATGCAAAAATACATAAAGAGGGCCAAAGAAAGAGCCGATGCAGAGGAGAAAAAGAAGTGAGTTGTGGATTGTGGATGTGACCAGAAAATGTTTTTTATTTATTTTCAAATGTGAATTATCAATTTTCGACCGAATAAACAACTGAACATTTATATCGAGTATGTACTCCATTTATAATTCCATTATAAGAACCTCGATAAGAACCTAGAATCAGACGTCCACATGGGACTCCAGAGGGACGTACAAGGGACTTCCACGAGGGACGTACAATGGACATTCGAAAGGGACGTACGTAGGACGTCCTGAACTGCGACATCGTTCGTCCGAAGTCCTGAACTGGTCGTACGTGGGACGTTCCAAAGTTCCACGAAGTACGACCTATGGACATACATGGGACGTCCTTGTGCTATTGGGGATATATTTCAAGTTGGAGTTTTTCTTGTAACAGGAGACAAGAAGCAAATTTCTCAAATAATTTTTTCTTTCTTTTTTTTTCACTTTTTTTTTCTTTAGGCTTTATTACATTTTAACATTGATCTTGCTTTACCATTATCAGATGCTGGAAATATTCTTGACATAAAGTTTGGGTTAGGAATAAATGACAAAAATGTCAAAAAAGCATCTTTTGAATTGAACTTGACGAATTTTTCCAAAAAGTGTATGTATCAATGTAGTAATAAATGTACCGCCATTTTGTAGAACTTGAAGATATCGACTCAATATTCTAGGGTTATAAAGTACCTACTCATCAGCATCTTCAAAATGAGGTGTCACACGACCCCCCTTTCCATTTAAAAAAATGTTTCAAAATGGCGCCCAGCCGCCATCTTGAATACTAAAAGTACGTCGGTAACATCAAAAAGTAGTATTTTGACAGCAATTAAAGTATGCCAAGTTTCAAAATTTTTGGTGCACACATTAAAAAAAAAGGGGGGAGGGGACTTTTTAGAGCCGCACTGTATAAATGCATAATGTATATTGATAATAATTTCATTCTTTTTGGAAAAGGTAGTCAATGAAAGCAAAATAGAATTTTTATCTAAATGATCTGGTTCCTTAGATCTGTTTTTTTTATCAAATGTTTTCTGAGCCTGAGTCTTTTTTTTATACATTTTATGATTATCTCAATAGCATAGAATAATAATTTCACTCGCTTTTTACTCTGGACCTACTCCAAATCCAAATCAAGACGCCTTTGTAGTACTTCTTTGATTCCGATGACTAAAATGCTGCCACGATGTATACCAGTTTATATTACTGTAAAAGTACAGGAGCAGTACACTACATACACAGATCGACGTATAAGTTTCAGATGACAATTTTTTTACTACTACTGGTTATTATTATATAATAACTATGGTTACTAATTACATTACAATGATGTCAGCTCTAAGAAATAATCATCGAAGTGACTTCCTACACTCCCCCACAATTCTATGATTATCATAAACGTATACAAACAAAACTATACAAGAAAAAAATATTTTCTCATAAAAGTGGGAATAGAATAATTCTAATCACACTTCTATGACACCAATAGATTTCCTGAAATATTTAAACTTGTTATTAGTTAGAGCCTTAGTAAACATGTCAGCTTGTTGATCTTCTGTTGGAATATAATGTAAAATCACCTGTTCTTTAATAACAAGGTCCCTAACAAAATAATGTTCAACATCGATATGTTTACTGCGTTTGGTTTCGAGAGTTGATGCAATCTTTATACATGATTGATTATCTTCTTTCTTCATTCCTTTTAGAGATTTTTCTTTGTGAACTTCTTTTAACTGTTCCTTGGCTTTCTTGTTGTGTTCTTGAACTTGCTTTCGTTTCTCTTTCGATTTCCTTGCTTTCTTCTCAACTATCCCATTCACCTCCTTCTCCCTAAATACCCATTTTGAATCAATCACTTCAACATTGCATGGAGGGACTACCAGTTCCCATGTGTTGTTTTCCTCTAAGGATTGCAGTTCTTCCTTGACAGCTTCTTTCCATCCATTTCCTTGAGTAACAGCCTCAGTATAGGTTTCCGGTACATCATGAAGTAGATTTCCCACAGACAAAGCTGCTAGTAGATTTTCCTCATCAAAGTCTTCCTCTAGGTAGTAATCATCAAGATGTTGAGGTTTTTTAATAATTCTTTGACTTCGTCGAGTAATCATCTTGTTTCGGTCTTCATAGATCTCAGTTGAATATTCAGTAGGATCTTTTCGTCCAAGATCTTCTTTAGTATCTTTATCTAGGTCACATTCTTTCAATGTCACTCTTTGAACGTTTTTCTTGCAGGTTTCATCGAATATCACATTTCTTCCATGAATTACTTTTTGATCAGATTCACTCCACAGCCTCCATCCATTATCAGTATATCCAATCATTAAAACCTTTTTACAATGAGGATCCAATTTGGAATTTCTGATTTCCTTTGGAGTTAAATTGTATGCTGTGCAACCAAAAAGTTTTATCTTTTCCATATTCGGTTTTTTCCCATACCAAATGTCAGCTGGAGTTTCGTCTTGTCTTAATACTTTTGTCGGTGTTCGATTGATTAAGTAGACAGCAACTCTAACTGCTTCTCCCCAAAAATGCTTGGCCATATTTGCATCATAAATGAGACATCTTGCCTTATCCATTTTGAAACGTTCAGCTACACCATTTTGTTCGGGATTGTATGGCACTGTATATTGAATCTTGATACCCTTTTCTCAGCAAAAAGCTTGAAAATGTTTGCTTGCATATTCTCCTCCATTGTCGCAACGAATATTTTCCACATGCCTGTTAAATTTTGCCTCAGCCATAGAAACATATGCCTTGAAATATTCCAGAACCTCATTTTTGTTTCTCAACAGAAAACACATGCAAAAATGAGAAAAATGATCTATGAATGTGACGAAATAGTTATACCCATCATAAGTAGCAGGTTTTATAGGTCCACAAACATCACTGGATATCACTTCCAAAATTCTTCCAGGTCTTCTTTCCTCAGGTAACTTTGCAAAAGGCAAACGACATTGTTTAGCCTTGATACAGATTTCACAGAGTTCTGGTGCAGGAAACCTTGATGAATGACCCATTTTTCTATGCAAGAGCCATTGCTTTTCAGCCACATCCAAAATCATCAAACTTTGACATTTTTCTGGTTTCACAATGAAGGTTGTGATGTATAAATTTCCTTTCAATCTTCCTTCCAATATTAAATCTTGATTTTTGAATACCTGGACTTTCTTTTCCTTGAACACTACTTCCAGACCACTTTCCTCCATCCTTCTCACAGACAGTAAATTGTACGCTAGATTGTTGCACACCCAGATATTTTCAATCTTGATACTTTTTCCAGTATCAGACTCCGCATGTAGATTTCCTTGCACGGTAGCATTGATTGATTCTCCCTTCTTGGCAACACGAATTGCATAATTAACTTCCTTGCAATTATCTAAAAAACATTTATAGTTGGTACCTACTAGATGGTGAGTAGCTCCACTATCAATCACAAAGTTTATCATGTTACTGCCACAAGTGATACATGCATCCTCATTCACAACATCAGATTCCACTGACGATAGAAATGTTACACCTGATTTTTCTTGTTCACCAGCTCTATTTGACGTTGAGGGTTGCGCCAATGCTACATAGTGATTTCCAGAAGTTCTTCTTTCATTTCCAGATTGACCAGACCTTTACCGATTTTTGAGACACTGCGCCCGTTTGTGACCCACTTGATTACAGTTATAACATCTATAAGGAAAACTTCTATTTACATCAGGAACTTGATTTTGACTTGCTCTTCGTCCTCTTAATTGATTGAAATATCCTCTACCCCGACTTCCAGATCGTCTGTTTCTGTAGTCTGATGAAAAAGCCATATTGTCATCTCCTCCAAATGATTTATTTTTATTCTGACGAGCCTCTTCCATCAACAATTTATTTTTGACAAAATCCAATGTGACTTGTTCTGGATTCTGACAAAACATTACGTCAATAGCTGTTGTCACAGCTTGAAAACTATCAGGCATGCTTGACAATAGTTGGAGTGTCAATTCTTTATTGTCAATATTTCCGCCAGCAGCTCTTAACTCATGAATAGTCTTCTCAAAGACAGTGAAAAAATCATTTAGAGACTGACCTTCATTGAAAATTAAGCTCCTCAATTTTCTCTGCAATGTGACCTGGGTAGAGATTCCTTTCTTCTCATACGTTGCACTCAGACACTGCATGATTTCCTTCGCCAGCTTCTTTTCCTTCAGCATTTCTAGTATGTCATCATTTACACATTGTACGATAAGATTTCGAGCTTTCACATCACTTTTCATGAATGGCAAATACTCATCTGACGTTTCCAATGGGACTTCTTTTGTCAACACATGTAGTACACCTTGCTGCTCCAATAAAAGCTTGATTCTGAAATTTGAGAACCCATTTCCGTCAAACGGTTTCACATAGAAAATTTCTTGCTTCTCGGCCATTATTCCGTGCTTCTCACGTTGCTTAATTCCAGCCAAGTTTCCAGCAAATTCCACCAATTCAGCAAGACTTCTAACTTCACCTTTTTGACGATTCTGTCACTTGACAGGTTCTTGTCATCAACCCTTTTTCTTTTCTTCTCTACGCTCCTGGGCCCATAACCTGTAGTACTTCTTTGATTCCGATGACTAAAATGCTGCCACGATGTATACCAGTTTATATTACTGTAAAAGTACAGGAGCAGTACATCACATACACAGATCGACGTATCAGTTTCAGATGACAATTTTTTTACTACTACTGGTTATTATTATATAATAACTATGGTTACTAATTACATTACAATGATGTCAGCTCTAAGAAATAATCATTGAAGTGACTTCCTACAGCCTTAAGCTTTTGACAGCCGCCCACGCCGACCGTTAAAACCGTTAAAACTGGCGGGAAAATCTGGCGAGAAACTAAAAAGAGAACAATTTATTGCTTATCGCATGAAACAGAATAGTTCAGAGATAAACTTCTTTCCGGGTTTGTTTGCGAAGTTTCATTAGTTTCACCGTCATATTTATATGCTGTGGAGTTGAGTGATTTGCGTTTTGATTCAATCGGTAATAGTGTTTTATATGTGCTTGTGCTATTTTATCGTTATGGAGTCAATAAATAATAGAGAAGCAGTATTCCACGAAGGATTCTTCTTTTTTCATAAGAGAATTGATAGAGGAGTGAGGTAAGCTACCTTCTTCCAATATTTATCACATCATGCCCATATAATTTATAAGAAAATTATTGTGCTATTCATTGTGTCTTTAGGTACTTTGTATGTCAGACATTTAGGCAAACTGGATGCACCGCATCAGGAAAATCATTACCAGATGGAGTTTTTGCCATAATAAATGCCCATCACAACCACCCTCAAAATGATGCTGATGTTGCAGCTTTTCGTTTCAAAAAAGAGTTGCGTAGAGCGATCATGAGAGAAAAAGGCACACCGAAAAATATTTATGACAACCTTGCTATAAGGTAAGATTTCATTCATACACATAATTCAAATAAAAATCTAGAACACATTTATTAAATAACTTATTTATAACATGTTTAGTTCGAAAAATGTGATTGTTTAAAAAAGCTTCACTGAAATGAGTGATTTCCTCGGTTTATTGTTTAGAGTTTCTGAGTACACATTTGAAAGACGTTGCTTAAAAACCAAGATTTCAGTAACTCAAAAAAATACATCACTTATTATCACATACAGTGTGTCCACGGATTGAGTGTGTATAAGCTATAAAGTGACAAAAGCGATTTGAGTTAGCTTCTGATATTCTGGGACTCGCCCCTGCATGCTTGGTCTCAAACGAGGTCTCATACTAACATGTGAAGGAAAAGAGCCAATTCAATAGATATACAGGGTTTTTTGGAACTGATTTAATAAAAATTGTCAAGAGTACAGTACACTTGTTTTGAAATATATCGGAAAAGTTTATTGAGAGAATTAACTTGGGCGGACTGTCAATTTTTATTAAATCAGTTTGGATTTGTAAGTGAGTAATTTTTTATTTTTTTCTTGTTCGTAATAATTTTTTCCAGCAATAAATATGTTATATTGTCAAGATAAATCATTTTTGTATTTTTGTTTTGTTGATACATTTGAAAATCAGCGATTTCTTTGATCATGACAAAATGACAGACTTATGGGCTTGGCAAAATTTTCAAAACTATTTATAAAATAAAAGTAGGCTGATTTGCCTGAAAATTGTTAGTTTGCCTAGGATTCTGATTCTAAACAACTGTAATCAATAAAATGTTTTGGTATTTTTTCAAATAAAAATTACTTCACTCTTGACAATCTACAGACTGTCCACGGATAAAGTTTACAAGAGAACAAAATGGATACAACATTTCATTTTTCGGGAAGAACTCATTCTTGATAAAAAAAAAGTTTGCTTGTATAAGAAAAACGATCCACGAAGAGATCATTTTGATTTTCTATACAGGGCTCGCAAAAACTTTGAAAACCTGAACCACCCCTATTTTTATTTTTTTAACAGAATGTCATTTAGAAAAGTTATTTAGAATAACGTTTCTAAGCGAAATCCGGAATTTGAAATAGATCTTTAATCTTTTTAGTTTTTCTTATCTTTAATTAGTAAACATCAACGCTTTGACTTTAGATGATAACTTTTGATTTGATTTGATTTGATTTGAACTTCAAAATACATTCCTACCACCTTTTGGGTAAACACGCCATCTTTGAAAAAAATATATTTTTGATAACACAACAATGATTTTTGAAACTTTTTGATACCCCCGCTTATTAAAGATAAACTCATCAATGCTGTATGTATTTCAACCTCTAATGCTGTCCGAAAACAAATTGAATTGGAGTTTTGCTAAAAAAAAATAAAAATAAATAAGGTCGTTTAATCTTGGAAAAAAATCAGGTTTTTGCGAACCCTGTATAGAAAATCAAAATTTTCTCTTCTTGAATCGTATTTTTTTACAAGCAATTTTTCTTACCAAGAATGAGTTATATTTAAAACATTAAGCTTATTTTTGGGAAAATCCGTGAGTCCGTTGTAGTGCACCAATGGACATGATTTTTTTTTTCAAGATCTTCTGTTTGTGACGGGTCCTTGTCCACACAAAACAATTTTTGTGATTTATTTTTGCGTTTTTATTTTTTCATTAAAATATTGTGCATATATTGGTGGACGCATGTTTTGTGAGCCAAGATGTGGTTTAATCATGCATAATGTAGAGTAAGCTTTACATACTGTCAAATTTCCGCTTGGTAAACGGGAATATGCTACCATCTACATTGTATTTAGCCTTACTGAGGTGAAAGTAACCAAATCGCCTCAAAATATTATATGTGATTAGATAATAATAATTTTTTTTATAGTTAATGACACATTTTATATGAGGCTGTACTTTCAGACATCCAGAAGATGCGGTGCATGTTCTCTATATGAGCATCAAATCTTCGCTTCACAGATGGAGGGCCTCTACTAGGCCAAACATTCCTGCGACTTTAATTTTGCTTGGAGAAGTCCTTTCTTCTGGAGTTTGGCCTAGATAATCCGAGTGCACCGGGGGAACCTTTTTTTCGGGAGCTGCAACATCGAATGGTCACAGCGCTATAATTTTTGGAAACCCAGAATTTATAGCAAAGTTCGAAGACTCTCAATATTGCTTCATAGATGGTACCTTCAAGGCAGTTCCGAGAAGGCCGGAATTTGCTCAAATTTTGACAATTTTCTGTTTTTACATGGATCACGTGAGTATAAAATCATCATCTTTGGTAAAATTGAACTTTTGTGCATAAGAGTTTTTTTTTGACAGTTACAGAGGGCATGACTACTCTTTTATCAATACAAAAATGAATAATACATGACAATTGAATAATACAGCAAATGCCAAACAACTTTCAATTCACGTCATAATTGCCACCAAGCGAGTTATTATGTGATTTGCGGGTGACCAAATTTGGCCACCAGCAAACTTCATAACAACGAGCTTGGTGGCAACGATAACGTAGATCCAAAGTTGTTTGGCGTTTACTATAGATCACAATTATTGAAAAGAGAGAAACGTTCTTCAATTGACTTTTGTTTAAAAAAATGACGAACGATTTTAAAATTTATAATTTATTTTGACAGGCATTTCCAGTGATTCATGTGTTGATGGAGCGAAGGACCAGGGCACTGTATGACGCGGTGTTTGAGTACATTAGAACCAATTTTCCAAATGTAGTACAGGGTTCTGTTGTGACCGATTACGAGGTGGCACTCATAGAATCTCTAAAACATATGTTTCCTCAGGCTTCGCTACATGGCTGCCTTTTCCACTATTGCCAAGTATAAATTATCATAAAGATCAAGACATTATTTTCATTCACTTGATTATTTTTGAACAGGCGGTGATGCGCAAGGCAAAGGCGTTGGGCATTGTCCGCCAAATAGACGGTAACTTGGAGGGTAGAGATCATCTGAGAAAGTGTCTTGCTCTGGCATTGTTACCGGCTCAGATGATCCGAGAGGCTCTAAGGTATCTTCAGGTAAGTTTTGAAATTCGTGAACTAGGTATAACAAGTTTATTATCCTTACATTATTTTCACAAACATTCAGGAAAATGATCAGGCGGGAGTGTTTGCGGAGCTCCATCATTATCTCCAAACTCAATGGATCGGAAGAGTGACTCCTGAACATTATGGTGTGTTCAGGCATCGGCACCGAACGAACAACGTGATGGAGTCCTACCACAGGAGACTTAATTCCAAGATCCATGAGCGTCCTGGGATTTGGGACCTGATAGGTATGTCACGTCGTAAATTACTACAAAATGATAGAAAATATCTGTATAATTATGAAATTTGGCTCTCAAACTCTATGATTTTCACGAATTCAGTACAGGGTGATCATTTAAGGATAGCGAGCGTTTATATCCCGAATACTATTCATCGTAGAGGCTTGCGGGAAAAAAAGATATTACTTAAACGCCCAAGAGAAAAACCTGGAAAATATTTTCAAGTTTCTCAAATGGTCGCTAGGGGGCGTAACAATAAACACCAAGTAGAAAATTGGGATTTCTACAGAATTTTTCCAATGAAAATATATCGATGATATCATTTCCATATTTACTGCCTATTTACCTACACTTTTTGTCAATAACGTTTTTTTCTATCTATCAAGATAAAGCGGTGGGAAAAGTTCAATTGCTTTTTTGAACAAACGGAGATTAATCCCGTTTCACTTGACCGATTTTAACGAACTTGGGCTCATATGAAAGAGCATAATCTGCACTACAAAATACTCATTTGGTTTTGAATTTTTTTCTTTCGCCGTCACCGCTAGATGGCGTTAACTGAAATGGTAGCGTATTTTTGAGTTTTGTCCAAAAAAATCAAATGTAATGGTATATTCATTTTTATATATTTCAAAAGAAGATACATTTTTCTATAAAAAAATAATAAAAAAAAAACAAAAAAAAGTTGAAGAAGATTTAATTTTTTGTTTTTTTTTCAATTTTTTAATAAAACAATGTATCATCCTTTAAAATATATAAAAATGAATATACCATAACATTTGATTTTTTTTGGAAAAAACTCAAAAATATGCTACCCTTTCAGTTAACGCCATCTAGCGGTGACGGCGAAGGTCAAACATTCAAAACCAAAAAATTATTTGTAGTGCAGATCATGCTCTTTCATATGAGGCCAAGCTCGTTGAAATCGATCAAGCGAAACTGGAGGAATCTCCGTTAGTTATGAAAATAGTTGAACTTCCCCCACCTCTTTATTTTGATAGATAGAAAAAAACGCTTCAGACAAAAAGTGTAGTAGTTCAGGCAACGAAGACCAAAAAATGGCGGATAGAGTTAAAAATTGGTGTATTTGCGAATGCTGGTATAAGTGTCGGTTGAGGTGTCCTGAACAACATACTAAAAGTCCTGATCGGTGGGGGGCGAGCTAAAGTGAAGGGAGGTCTCTGTTGGTCATTTTTTTAGGTTTCTCTTGAATAACTTGAAAACTAGACCAATCAGCGAAAAAATACTGGAGTACTAAATTTTTCTTTGTAAAATTTTCTACAAAGAAGGTCTCATGTATTTTTTCGCTTGATGAAGAGAATAAACTGAAGAAAATGGATTAATGGTAAAAAATTAGATTTTCATATTTTGAGAATATAAATTGAGTTCTAACTGCTTCCTCTGACGTGCCACCGATGCATTTTCTCTCACTCATTGGCTCCACTCCTCACTGTGTCAGTTGGTTCACTAAGAGTCTCCGTATACCTCCATTTATCGAGGTCTAAGCTAAACACTCAACCTTCACTTAACCCTATATGGCCGGTTTGGTACGCTACTGATTGAAATTTCGAAATTTTGAACTCAAATTCTGATTCTGCTCTGAGAGTTCATGCGATATATGAAATCTCATGATTTTTGTATGAACGGGTTAGGAAATATTGAGGAAGAAAAGTCTTTGGGGTGCCCTATTTGAAAGGACGTAGCTCCCGTAGATAAAATTTCTCGTAAAATTTTTATAGGAACTTTTTTTATTAAAATTCCTGATGAAAGTACCTCTAAAAAATAAATCACCCCACGCATTTTTTTACCATGTCTAGGAAACACCCTGTATTATCATATAGTTTTTCCTTCATCCATATCTCCTTACCTGTTAATCTTAGCGACAATGAATACTAAACTTTTTTTGATGAGAATTTCCTGTAGAATAATCAAGCATTCCTATGTTTATTTGCTAAATGTCCTGGTTTTCCCGCTTTTCATGAAAAACCAAAAAAAAAATCTTCAGAGAGCTAAAGTGGTGGAGGGATCCACCACTTTAGCTCGCCACCCACCGATCAGGACTTTTAGTATGTTGTTCAGGACACCTCACCCTACACCCATACCAAAATCCGCAAATATACCATTTTTTTCCTCTATTTTTCCTTCGTTGCCTGGGCTATAGGTAAATAGTCAGTAAATATGAAAATAATATCACCGATATAATTTTATTGAGCAAAATTCTATAAAAATCCTATTTTCTACTTGGTGTTGGTTGTTACGCCATTACGACTATTCCAGAAACTTGAAAATATTTTCCAGGTTTTTCTCTTGTCCGTTTTAGTAATTTTGGCCGCAAGCCTCTACGATGAATAGTTTTTGGTATATGGCCGCTCGCTATCCTTAACTGATCACCATGTACATTGTTTATATTCTGCATGTGAAATAATTTTTTAGACATTTTTGCATTTCAACTTCATTCAAATCACTTTTTTTTTATATAGTATGCATACCTACCCTAATACAATCCATTTCAAAATTCGAATAGTTCCTTGATATTCATTTTCTATTGAACAGGCTGATAAAGAAGTCGTTGAACAATATAGGTAAGGTTGAGTCCTTATATTTTCAGAAACCCTTCTGGAGATCCAAGATATTGCGTCTATAGAGGTGCAACAGCTTGAAAGGCATGTCAGGATTCACAGGGAGGGAAAAAAAACAAGTTTTTGATAGGCGTCTGATTTTGGCTTGGGACAAACTGGAAGACGAACGATTCACTCTGGTTGCCTTTCTCAACCACGCAAAACATTTAATGGAGGGCCTAGACAACCTAATGAATATGTGGGATGTAAATATCGCGCAGGCGAATGAGGACTTGGCACAAATGGCACCGATTATCCCACCTCCTCTTCCGATTACCAACGCAGATGATAGACAAGGGCCTAATCTGCCTGCCCAAAATGAGCCACCTCCGCTTGTCTTTTTTAACCAACCACTTCCTCCGCCACTTCCGGTTTATGTAGCAATTGAGCCACCTCCATTGCTCTATTTTAATAGACCGGATGTTGGACCAGAACTTGATGCGAATTTTAATGAACTACCTGATATGTATGAACCACCCGACCAACCAACTCCACCATCTCTTTCTCCCAGATCCCTTTCTCCCAGACCACTGTCTCCGCCGTATTCTCCGCTTAGAATTCCTTCACCTCCTTTGGCTGAAGAAGAAGGAGATGAAAATAATTTTGGAAACAGAGTATGGAATCGTAAGTTTCAATCACATAATATCTTCAAAATAACGAACAAACTTCAAAGTGAACATAAAAGTTATTCAAATGTGTAATTATTCTATTTTTTTTTTTTAGAATGGGAATCATCATTATCAGTTGTAGTCATTGACTTTAAATACTATAGACTGGGCATCCCATTCATAAAATGCTATTAGTCTTGACGCCAACATCACAATAAGTGCGAAAGAGACAACACTATGAGTGGAAAGAGATAAAACGAGGAATCCGAACCGATCGGGCAACACCGCATGAGAACATGTTATTCTTATAATACGTACGTCCGAACTTGATTTTCATCTGGAACAGCGGCGGCACATTTCGAGTTTCTACCGTTTTGTATGAAAAATATAAATGAATATTAATTTGGCTAGGTACCTATGTCGTCATTGTTATATGACAGTATATCACATTTTTGACTTTCTGAATCAATAAAAATTGAAATGTTCATAACATTAAAAATTAAATCTCCTGCTGCTCTTCCGACAATAATGAATTACGGTTCCGAATAAAATGACAACCAAAATACAAAATATATTTCGCCTTTCTTACATACATATCTCTAAGGCCATTTTACTCAATTTGCCATATGATTTTTGTTTTTGGAGACGGGAAACTGTATGGTCTGCCGGTGATTCATGATTGGCAAGCTTCCCGGTTTTTAATATTTGATTCCATCAATGTCACGTAAATAGTCTTGTGGGTTGAAATGGGCCGAACACAAAAAGGGAGGTTTGATCCGAAGTCGGTCCTCGTCAATCCTCACCAAAGAACACCAAATATTTCGCAGCTCTTCATTTTTTGGAAATCTAAAATTGGATAACAAGAAAAAAATATAAAAAATAGGAAACAGCAACGTTTTACTTTTCTTGTTTCTAATACATAAGTATATGTACAGGCGAAAAGTATTATGAATAAATGCCGAAAAACTATTTTTAACTATAAAATGATTATCAGTGCTGGAGAGTGAGTGGAGATAAATTCAAAGACATATGGTGCAGGAGTCATACTAAACAAAGACCGCAAATATTGGTATACCTGCAAATTGAAGCAGGTAAGCAATATTGTTTATTGGTCTATTCTTCTTTAAATTAATGTCTAGACATAAATTTAATTTTGTATGTTTAGACATAAATTTGGCCCAAAAACATTTATGTCTAGATATACATTCAAAGAAGTATGGGCAAATAAACAATACATAATGCGTAGGTACCCTGCTTCAATTTGCAAGTACCAATATTTGCAGTTTCTATTCACTTTTCGCATTCTCCAGAAAATTAAACATTTTTTATATATCCTATATCTACCTTAAAAACAAAATTGACATTTTTTCTGGCACGTTTTAAAATGTAAAGGTTTATTCGGAAGCCTTGGGAACAGGGTAAATATCTATTTTCAACCATTGAACTTTTATTTAAAACTTGTTTCCAAACGTCAAATTAAAAAGTGAATTGCGGGTTCCATTTAGCTGTGCCCTGTACAAGGTTTTTTTTATATATTAATTTAGACCCCCTTTATCTTTTTTATTTGACGTTTCTGACAAAAATGTCCCTTCATAAAAGTCTATTGATTGGTTTCGAGCAAATTGTTGGAAAAACTATATTTCGCTTTTACAGGAAGAAAGACTGGGCGTCGTCAAAATTTTTAATTCCAATTGAAAGGTACAGGCAAAGAGGGCGATATGTCAAAAAGTTAATTTCGAGATAAACGCGAGGTTTTAAGAGCTCTAAAAAGTGATTATAATAATAATAATTGTAAAAGTAAGCATTCTTACTGAAGACTTCAACCTTATTGTTATCAAAAAAACGAAAATAAGACAGTTGAGGAAGTATCCAATAAATAATTCATCTTGACTGTGTATGAAATAATCGAGGAAATAATGGAATAGGTATTCAAGTAATATGAATATCCTTTCTTATTTGAGAACAATCGGTTCCTATTGCATAAAACACTACCATTCAGGCTTTTTTTCCAAATCAGTTTCATTTTTTCGTTGTCACCTATTCACGAATAAAAACAAACATTTAAACTTCCTGAAGATTGAAAAATCCTCATTTTCATGAATGAAATATGATGATGCCTACACTCTACACCACTGGATCCCTCTCCAGTCAATGCTCAATGCAAATTTGACACTTACCTGTGAATGGTGATTTCTGGATCCGAATGGTCCAGTTTTTGACACAGCAAGCACAATCTTACCATTTTTCACAAATAAAGTCACAATACAACACTTCAGAAGCACGAAAGTAGAAGTTTTCAAGTTGAAACCCCATGGCATCACCGCACTACCTTCAAAATCGAAACCAGCTGTTTAAAGGCAGCGTTGCCGTGTACTAGGACTAATATTTACTATGTATCGCCTGTATCCAATGCACAAAAAATCATTATATAATGAATGTTAGTAATTAAGCTTTGAGTAATTGAGTAGCACAAAAATGTTTCACATTATTTATGATATGAAATAATATCATCATTAGACACTATCACCGTTGTTCAACATTGAGTTGATTCACACGAAATCATGGTTGTAAATGTGTCAGATTATGCGATAATCTAGAATAGTGAACCTTGATGCACTTTCTTGAAAAATGAACAATACTCAATCCTCCTTAATTTTCATTGTATCATGTCTTATCAATCAATTTCGTACACAGAGGAATTAATTTTCATTGATGAAGATTTGCCCAAATCGGCAACCGCGTCCAAAGCAGGTCAGTTTTCGGCGACGCAGATAGATATAACTCGACAAGGATAGCGATACAGTGAATTTCTCAAGACATACGTCCAAAATTGGATGATGGTGCCATTATTTTTGAAGGTTTCCTTCTCTAAAGCCTTATAAAACTCAATGGTTGTAGTGCTCGACGAGGAAGCAGGGGAAGAGATACTTCGATGTAGGGTATGTCTGACCAATAGGGTGCAGTATGTGATGGGGTGTGGCCACACATTTTGTGTTCTTTGTGTCACCACATTATATAACCGGCTGATGCCCACCTGTGCCCTATGCCGAGATATGTGGACTAGAGATCCAATCCCCATTTTTTTGTGATTTCTATAGACATCGTTTTATGCATATTATGCATGATAAGCCACTCCGCCATGCATGTGGTCGCTATTTGGTGAGCTGTGTGAATTTGATTGATTTTTGACTGTGAACTAATCTAATCTAATTTCTATTTGATCTATTATTGTTGATACAGCTATGTCGAATCTTAACTATTATTTTAAATCAGCTAATAAATGTCAGAGTCGTTTTTTGTTTCAGAAGCTGCCAGAGAAGTGTTTAGTCAGGTTTTAAAGTACAAATTAATATTTAGTTGAGTTTATTTATTAATAAAATACCTTTCAATACACATTTGTACATATACCCTCTGTTTTATTTTAATCATATTGCTAAATTCCTATATCTACCTATACTTACCTGCATGATAATATTTTTTATTAGCATACCTCCTAAAGAAAAGGGAGTTCCAAAATAGCTCCAATAGAAGTTTCATTTTATACAAAATGATACAAGTTATCAAGAAACTCTGTTGAAATGAGAATTTCATAGAGCCGCTTTGTTACAAAACGTTTATTGAT
Source organism: Orchestes rusci (assembly GCA_958502075.1). Classification (NCBI taxonomy): domain Eukaryota; kingdom Metazoa; phylum Arthropoda; class Insecta; order Coleoptera; family Curculionidae; genus Orchestes; species Orchestes rusci. The sequence continues at coordinate 88,908,859 of OY293304.1, read as the reverse complement.
GACGTAAGTACGAATCAGATAAATATCGCGCGACTTCCAGCTTATATTACAATATAGCGAGTTTAAACTTTTAAACACATATACGATCAATTTTGCGTTGTAACAGATACACACCAATTAGTCTAATGTTAGAAACTGTAGTTATTATATATGAGTATGCAACAGACTATTCTATATAGAACTTATGTGATGATTTACAAAATAATGAATCACCTTGTTCCTAAATATTTGTCAAATGAATTGTTATACGTGAGCGATGTCCATAATTACAACACCAAAGATATGTCAAATTTTTATGTACAAACAACTCGTTTGACCAGAACTCAATGTTCTTTATTTTTCAAAGGGCTGACTCAATTTAATGCACTTCCATTACACCTTAGACAAATACAAGACTTGGAAACTTTCAAAAATGAACTCAGATTATTTATTTTTACATTTTAATTATATATTTTTGTTGCTATTTATATGTTTATATAACTTCACTGTATTAGTACATATTTTTTTTATCTAGTTTATGTCCATTTTTTAAATATTTTTGTTCTACCGATGTATCGTTTTGGTAAAGCAATGCTTAATAAAGAATTATTATTATTATTATTATTTTTATGAAACTTGAGATGGGGACATACAGCCTCAAAGTGCTTAAAGTTTTAAAAATACATTTACATATTCCTCATCACAACGTCACAGAGACACGAAATTACGTATAAGGTTTTTTTTATGATGACAAATCCAAATTAATTCACGGTTTGGATATCACTAGTAGGGGACGCCACCCACGGCCCCACGGCACATCGAGCTTATCTAGATTGTCAAAACTTTTTTCCAGTTTGGTGCATCGACGAGAACTTAAAAAGAAATCGATTCACCAACCTTTCTTCCTTAAAAAAAGGTGTGCCTTGTTTGGGTCTCCAGAGGTAACCGTTTTCGAGATAGCCCTCATTGAAATTCCCAATGCACCGGAAATTAGAAAAAATTGACTGAAAGAATAATCGGTATTCCCGGAAGAATTTAAGGTCAGGAGGAAAAAATAGATGTTTAACATACACAATTTTCAGGCATGAAAGTTTAAAATTGCCTTCAAGTCTTCAAGGAGTAAGTAAGTTGTTTATCAGCTTGGAAACGATAATTTTTCTGAGCATTTCAGAATTATGTAATTGCGTGAACTTTCATGCCTTATATTTTGAAAATTTGAAGATTCATTTTTTGGTCCTGACATTGATTCTTACGGGAATACCTACCCATTATCCTTTCATTCATTTTTTTCCAATTTCCAATTTCCGTCGGAAACATAAATTTAGTCTTAGCTTCTTAACAATATGTAGTCGGAAGTATTTCAAGCCTTTTTTATGTATTATCGAATTATTCCATAACAGAGCTTGCGTAAAAAAGCAACGTGCAAAAAGAGACCAACTGTTGTTGGTTTCTGACGAAAAAAGTCCATCAGAGAATGACAAAACGATCATTTGGTCTAATATGCTGATCGATGATTAAAGCCATAGAAAAGTGAATAAAACTACTTATAATTCACTTTTCTATGACCAACCCAGTCAGGCAATCTGTTTTCCCAGTCAGAATTAATGTGCAAGTAGTCCCCGTTATTTGCAACTTGGCAACATCTATGCCTCTAGCAGCCAGTCTACATTTAACTCGTTCTTATCTGCATCGAATTCGCTCTCAACGCACAGAGTGTATGATCATATATCCATTTCTCTCTAGTCGTCTCACTTCTGCACATCAGTGACAGCTAGGAATCCCGAACAGCACGACGGATAACGAACGAACGCTCGGCAGCGTTAACAGATAAGAAGGGGGACAAATGCGACCAGGGACAATCGGGGGTATCTCTTCCCGTCAAATGTACACGACCGAACGCTAGCGAGCAGGACCGAAGATAGCCGGGAGCTGCGAGATAATATAAAGAGATGGCTGCATTCTGTCGAATGTTCATCCTGTCGAAAAGATCGTGTACGATCGTCTGGGAGCGGACGTGTGACCACGATTCAAATTGTCGACTCCGGAAAAAGCCGACATGTTCCGTTAGCGTGGTGGGGGAGAGCTCGAGGCTCGAGCGTCAAAACAACAGCTGTTGGGCGCTGGGAGATTGCATGCTGGCGGGAGCGCAAATGCGAGCTCTGTTGCCAAGCCGTTGTTATCAAACACGTTCGGCTGTTAGTAGTAGGGTATGCTAAATAGCTAGCCGTGGATAATAATGATTATAAATGAGATTATAAAGAGAAAGAAAACACAATAAAATTATTTCTGATCGCTCCAGCACATAACAAAATCGTTATAATACTTTGTTTTCTTTACAAGTTTCCTCTTATTGCTTTGTGGATGATCAAAGCATGATTACGATGTATATTTTCAACATGTCTGAAAAAAATTAGAGTTGTGACTGATGATGGGTGTATCATATTAAAGGAATCCAAGTAATTCAATGAGTTTATTTTGAAATACATAAGATGAAGATACCGGGTAGGGTTGCAAATACAGGTTCAAAAATGAGGTGATTTCAAAATAGGTATTTTGATAAAAAGTGTGGTTCCTTTTAATCTTTCTATACAAGGTGTAAAAAATAGTGTAGAAAACTGCAGGATTGATATTTTTGTATAGTATTGATAAAAATAAGAAGATAGGTTCTTATAAACATAAGTATCTCCTACAAATATTTGATTTTTATTTTTTTTAATAAATACATAAATACATATGTATATAATATATATTATTTTTTAAAATGGAAAGATGGTAATTTCATTGGAAGGGGGTAGTTTTTCCAAGGGTTTTACTACTTTCATTAGTCTCCGGAGTTTTGTACAGTATTTTTTCACACCCTGAATGAGTATAAATTACATAAAGGAAAAGGTAGAGTGTGTATAGTCGTTGGAGAGCGGTTCTGTGTTAAGTGACCTCATTGTTTTTAGTGGCAGTGTCGGAATGACTACACTCTATCACAACCAAAAGTCACCAAAAGTAAAACAAACTACACATGATAAGACATAGAGAGACGATTGAGCCTTTAGCACATGTTATGGTTTATCCCACGTGACCTTTCATTCGTTTCCTTTGTCTGATCACGTGAGGTTTGTCTACATTGGGGACCACTGAGTTATAGTTATGGAGGACTATAACTAGGAGACGAATCGACATAAGACTACTAATACATAGAGTAGAGTGGGGCAAAAGTACGCGCGGGGCAATAGTCTCAAATCAAAATTTTTCAGCTAGCAAGTGAAATCCGGCAACACTGCCACAACATATTCTTCAGAATTCCAAGCCGCATCAGCCATTGTTTTTCTGCACCGTCAGTAGTCGTGTTCTTGCAGCCATGAGGTAATTTATACTTTTATACGTTTTGCATGTAATTTTAGCAACTTGGTTTATAAGCTATTGTAGCGTTGATTATTATTGTTCTTTAAAAACCAATTAGTGGCATGATCTATGTTATATGAGTGTATGTAACACACAGTAAATTTGCATGAAATTCATTAAGCAAAAAATGGCGGTAAATTTAAAAATAGTTGTTGCTTGTGGGGCAAAATTCCGATTTTTTCGCGGGGCAAAAATCCGCGCGGACTTTTGCCCCATAAATTTCAGGACTTTTGCCCCACAAACAATGTTTATTCACGATGTTGTTTTTATTTTACAGGAATTACAAAAGAACCTCCAATAGGAAGTTATGCACTGAAGAAACATTAAATGCAGCAAGAACTTTAATAGCCGATGGTTACTCGAATCGAGCAGTAGCTGAAAGGCTGGGTATACACGAGTCGACGTTGCGTAAAAGGCTGAGGTCCGGACATGGCGCACAAACGTTTGGACGATTCAAACCGGTTTTCAATGAAGAGATGGAAAGACTGCTAGTTCAACATTGCAAGGATATGGATGAAAGGTTCTATGGCTTCTTAAATCCTTAAGAATGATTGCCTATGAATATGCAATCCTAAATAATGTGAAGCACCCATTTGATGAGCAAAAAAAAATGGCTAGCAAGGACTGGGCATACAAATTTTTACAAAAATATGGCCTTTCGCTGAGAACTCCTAATCCAACTAGCTTAGCCAGGATGATGGGGTTCAATAAAACTCAGATTGATATAATTTTTGAAAACTTCTCTAAGCTTTATAAGCAACACAAATTTCCACCCGGCTCAGTGTTTAACATGGATGAGAGTGGCATATCGACTGTCCCCAACAGAATTCCCAAAATTGTAAGCACTAAAGGAAAAAAGTTCGTCGGAAAAATATCATCTGCTGAACGCGGTGAAACAGTCACTCTGGTATGTGCCATGAGTGCAACTGGCAGTTTTATAGCCCCGGCCTTTATCTTCCCTCGAAAACGAATGAAAAATGAACTGATGGATGGGTCGCCACCTGAGTCCAAAGGAATGTGCTCAGATTCAGGATATATTAACAGCAGTCTGTTCATCGAATGGTTGAAGCAATTCCAAAGTAAAGTTCGAGCGGATAAAGATCATCCGGTGTTGTTAATTCTTGACAACCATTCTTCACATAGATCATTGGAGGCCGTGTTATTTTGCAGGGAAAATTTCATACATTTGTTGACAATTCCACCTCACAGTTGCCACAGACTTCAGCCCCTAGATCGATGCTATTTCAAGCCATTAAAGACCTTGTATGCAGATGAATGTGACCGCTGGCTGACAACTAACCCAGGAAGATCAATTACCCATTTTCAAATTGCTAAAATATTAGGCAGTGCATATGAGCGCTGCTGATGGATAAAGGTGTAAAAGCATTTGAAAAATGCGGCATTTATCCGATGAATAGAAATGTGTTTTCCGATGAGGACTTTCTTTCATCTTCGGTTACGGAAAGAGTTAACAATCAGAATCAAGAGCCGTTTGAGAACCACGAAGACAACACTTCTGAATCGGAAAGTGATCCTGAATTTTCGGTGCCTTTATCCATCTTGAGGAAAAAAGCAAGAATGGTCCATTTGACCCCAGAAAAGCAATTAGTTAAAAATCCGTTTGCTACCCCAGAAGATACCTCGCTTGATCAGCTTTATCCTCCATCCACATCTCGTGGCGCACTACTCAAGAAAAAAAATCAGTTAAGATTCCATCTGATTCTTCGGGAAACATCTCACTTGATCAGCTTTATCCTCCATCCACATCTCGTGGCGCACCTGTGAAGATAGTCCTCTCTACCCAAGAAAAAAAATCAGTTAAGATTCCATCTGATTCTTCGGGAAACATCTCACTTGATCAGCTACATCCTCCATCCACCATCCATCCATCTCATGGTACATCAATGAAAACAGTCCATTCGACCCCAGAAAAAAAATCAGTTATGAATTCATTTCCGTCCTCAGCTAAAATGGTTACTCCAAAAAAAATACTTCCATTTCCCAGACGATCAGAAGATCAAAAAAGAAGAAAGCAAGGTCAAAAATCAGAAATACTATCAGGTACCCCCTTCAAAGAAAAACTTGAGGCTGTTTGTGAAGAGAAGCAGAAAAAGGAGGAGTTACGAAGAAAGAAAGCAGTGAAAAGAAATATAACTAAGGACGAAGAAAAAAAAAGTGAAAAGAAGGAGAAAAAAAATAATTTAGATGAAGATGAAGTTGTATGTCCTGGTTGTTCGGAAAAATATAGTGATCCGCCAATAGAAGATTGGGTTCAATGCGAAAAATGTTCAAAGTGGTGGCACGAGGAGTGCAGCGCCTATGAAAACATAGGAACATTTATTTGCGACTGTTGTCAATGACTTCAATTTTTCAAGTTTTTTTAACTTTTTTTATGATATTTGAATTTTTATTTTCGTTGGTTTTTGTTTCAACTTGTGTCTTTGTTGTTGTTATAATGTTAATATCATGTTTATTTGTAAGGGACTTTTGCCCCACGCGTTTGAGACTTTTACCCCACTAGTGGGGCAAATGTCCCATTTTGACTTTGTTTACTATTATTTTTTTGGAATGTTACTTCTTTTATTTTTTGAAGTGAATCATATCACTTTTTATACCTAAGAGGTTGTGCTATTAGACAAAAAAATAAACGTTCGGTTTTATCAATGTTTCTGGCTTATGTACTTATTTATATGTTACGTGCGTCCTTTTGCCCCATTCTACTCTACAGTGAGAACGTAAATAGTCCCCCCCTCTAACTTTTGAACGCATTAATATTTTTGGCTCAAATTTGGAGGTGTTGTTCAGGGTAGGCTTTACTAAGTTTTGACCGCCAAAAAAAAATTTCAACTGTCAAACTGACAGCTGGGCACCATTTTGAAACAAATTATTAAATGAAAAAGGGGGTCATGTGATACCTTATTTGAAAGGTCCTTCCATTCTCTTTTCACCCCCAAAGTTTGAAGTCCTTAGCATTTTTCTTAAGGAAATGGCGCCATATCGAAAATAAATTATTTGGGTAAAAATACTATCTCTAATTCTTAAAAGACCTTTATTAACAATGAAAAAACTAACCTATAACATAAGTGATTGTTTCGTCGTCGTCGAAAAAAACGAAAACGTCGCTGCCAAAAAAAATGTTTAAACGTTGTCAATTTGACACCCGATAATAAATCTAATATGCAGCTAGGTGTTCTGTATCAATTTGTGCTACCATAGTTTCTTAAACAAAATAAAAGATAGTATCTACTTAGACACAAATAATTTATTTTCGACATGGCGCCATTTCCTTATGAAAAATAATAAGGACTTCAAACTTTGGGGGTGAAAAGAGAATGGAAGGACCTTTCAAATAAAGTATCACATGACCCCCTTTTCCATTTAATTTTTTGTTTCAAAATGGTGCCCAGCTGTCAGTTTGACAGACGAAAATTTTTTTTGGAGGTCAAAACTTAGTAAAGCCTACCCTGAAACACACTTCCAAATTTGAGCCAAAAATATTAATGCGTTCAAAAGTTAGAGGGGGGGGGGGACTATTTACGTCCTCACTGTATATCTAATAATAACTATATGGGAAGCAATTCTACACGCTTGATGTCAGGATGAGATAGAAGATCCCGTTGTTCTGTATATTTTTCGCATAAGTCTATCCTTTTCTATCGCCTGGGGACAGTCCTCCATAGTTATAATCCATAAATCAATAGGGACTTGTGAGTTATGGATTATAACACACTGGTGGATTATTTTTGACACTTCCCACATAGCCAAATAACATTAAAATGATGTCAATCTAATGTCATGCCCAAAAACTTCCATTTGGGGAATGACGTTAAACTGATGACATCAGAAAAACGATTAATCTGTATATCAGATGACATTAGTTTTCAAAACGTTATTGTATATGATGTTTCTGATATATCTTTATAATAATATATAATTATGACCTATTTTCAACTTGATTGCAACATAATATGCTTATAAAAACGTCAGTAATGACGATATTAGGTGAATAAATGTTTTTTGAATTTTGAATTTGAATATTTTCATTTGCATATATCTGACGATTTTCTGTCTCGAAAGTAACTTGACGATTACCTGTTTCCTGTTTCTAATATTGTAACAATCAAAATTTATGTATTGATCCGACAATAGTTCCAAAGCTCATAGCCAAAAGAGATGGGTATACCAATATAAATAAAGGGGTACCTACTGATCAATGTGAAAAAACAAAATCACCGAACTCAGTTATAGATTTCTGATATTATATGTATCAAGTTGAAAAATATGATTAGCGACTCCGTTTTATTCTAGTTTCAAAGTTGCCCTTTGTCTATATTCGTGCTTATCTTGGTCTTGGTTATGGATAGACCTATTAACCTAGCCTGAATAAGTACTACTTCTAATGTGAGGGATTCAAAAATGAAAAACTGCATTACAAAACAAACTATATTGTAGCAAGTTTCGCTATAGAAAGCACTTGTCTAGTTTTAATTTATTTATTCAAGCCACTAAAGCACAATCACAACCACAAATATCTATGTTCTTCACAATCAGAGCTTATTTATGTTTCGCGATCAAAATCTGAGCTGCTTAACTAAAATGACGGATCTCATTATATACCCTCGCCAGGATTGAAAGAACATTCCCGTGATTCGTAGAACAGCGCAGAACGTTCGACGCCATCTAGCCTCGCTAGAATTTACCTGAAGCCAATCGATTCCAAACGATTCTACACTTAAACGTTCGTCGCCTTCACCATGCACTGAACAATGTTTCGTCACAATATTTCTTTATTCAAAACACAAAAATAGAATACATAATATAGACTATATCGGGCCAAAGTAGAGCATGCAACAGCCTAATATTAGATAAAAGTTCTGATTCTGCATCACTTATGAAAGAAGTCATGGTGCATTCAAAAACTTCAGTCCATTTGTGATTTGTGTAATGGCGATTTTTGTAAAAAAATTGTTTAGCGTCCTTTTATCACGTCTATAAAAAGTTAAAAATGGGTTTGGTTAATCTCCAGAATGTTGATTGGAAACTAAACTACTCAACAAAAAAAACGGTACACTCGTCTTTCGCCTATGTTTGGGCACTCATAATTTTTTAACGATTCGATGAAAAAATATGCGGTTTGCACAACGATTCAGAGCATTTCTTTGCGGTTCATGTGGATGGTTCAAATAGTTAATTTCCTCGAAAACTTCTTTTATACAGGGTGGTAAAAAAAGTACTGTTAATTTTCTTTTTCTTCACTGTCTCCCCATTTCCACAGAGATTTTTTGGAGCTTTTTTTTGATACACCCAAGTGCTTGTTACATCCATACCTCGGGACATTTTTTGATTTTTGTTGATATCTTCTTTCGTTTTTGAAATGTCGACTTTTTCTCAAAATTATGACACATAAGGGCTTTGAATGGCTGTTCTGCTAATTCTAAGTTTACAACTGACAATGTTATGGCATCATATACCTATATTATTGTCTAGCTGTCTGACTTATTCGATACTCAGTAATATTTTGAGTATACAGGGTGTGCCAAAGAATTTTGATCATAAGTACGTAAAGCACTTTTTAGTTATTTTGTCAGGTTTTCTTGAAAATTATGTCGAAGAAGCTGAATTAATTGATTGATTATCAATAATGGATTTTCAAGAAAACCATATCTTCATACTTTATTGCGAGATACCTATACCTTCTCAATATAATCCGTATATATTTTACTCGATATTTTATTATTGGTGGAAGCAACTAATGATGAAATTGAATAACTCTCAATCTATCAAAATATAACGTACCTAGCTTTAAGTTTATCAGTACAAAGTAAAATTAGATAAACATCCATCCGGAAAAAACATTATTTATGATTGCATTCCTGTTTATCCGAATCTCAAATCAGATAGGTTAGGTGCTCCATTAGGTACAGCTTTCTGTTTTTGATCAGCAGATATTTGGCTGTTCTTTATTATTATTATCAATTATGTGTCATTATTGATAACATTTTGGACAAGTGAAGTGTAAAATTACGCAATAGTGTGTTATGAACCATAATTCACCAGTCACTATTGAGTTATGGAGTATAAACCAAACAAACAAACCTACTTTCACCAAAATGTAAACATGTCCCTATCTAGTCATTCTGATCCTGACATTTATATTTAATAATTATTATCTCAAGAATGAAGGATTTCTTCCATTTGTTGGATAAAACATTGTATGCCACTCGTGTGTTATGTTTCCCAAGTCACTTGAGAATGTATACCACTTAGTCCTCGGTATAACTGTGACTTATGTTTAACATAATGCACCAGTATCATAAATAAATATATTTGGTCATGCATGGCGTTGTTTGAGTAAATTTTTACTATACTCAAAAACAAACGGTCATAGTCAGATAGCCCAGCATGCAGATTTCTTTCATCACTTTTCTTATGAAATGTTTAGATTTATACAAGCGAAAAATTTACGCATATCCTAGATAAATAATGGTGTACCCAATGGACAATTTGCACATTTTTTGAAAATATGAAAAATATAAGGATTAGTAAGTACTGATGCCATTGATGTTTAAAAAATCAAGCTACGACCTCTAATAATGTAGTAATCACCAATTAAAGAGCGCCAATCAGCATCCACTACTTCACCGAATACACTATCCGTCTGACGTTTTGACTGAGATGACTCTCTCTCTCTCGGAAGGGTAATATGGCCCCACCTCTTTTGCGATCATGCAGTGAAATTCGCGTTTTCTTTTTCATTTATTTAGTATATTTTTGGGTATTTCGGAGAAATTTTTTCGCTAGTGACTTTCAAATAATGTCTAGAAAACGTATATAAAATTTCAACTCATTTGAAAATGTATGCAAATTGTCCATTGTACCCCCCTCTTCCACGGCAACCTACCCCGAAAAAAAATGTGCTTTTGGCAACACTGTCTGGGCCGCCTGAATTTAACCAATGAATCGCGCTGCTCTCTCTAATCATTGAACTCGATACTACGTAACTGGAAGGGCCCCTGTCGTGTCGACAGCTGAGGCAATTTAAGTCGTATTTTTTTGGCGCATAGGTATATTTTGATTGGACTTAAAAGGGGTTGCTATCTTTGTCACACTCATTGCCCTTATGCGAAGTCGGAGGTTTTCAAATAGTTTGAAGATAAATTGAAAAAGGGGTTGATTTGCTTGGAAAAAATGACTACAATTCTGTGCATACTTAGTAGTCTTAATTATCATGATATGATGGATCTATATATTTCAAATAACTATCTGGAAAAATGCAAAATAAGAAACAAATTAGTAAAAAATGAAGTATACTTAGATGATCCGTAATTCGATTATAAGGTAGGTGCAGGTGATTTATATGTTTAACCTGTGTATTGAGTAAAGTAAAGGTATTAAGGTATAAACTTGGAAAACTATAATAGCTTAAAGTAAAAATGAAAATACTTTTATTTTTGAGGTCACATTAAAACTAATAAATATGGTGTTTTTTGATAGGGGGCTTGAGGAATGTCCGAATAGAACTTTTGCATTTCTTGGAGTGTTTACCATCGTCAATTCCTAAGGGGCCCTACTCACACGCCTGCAGCAGGGGCAATCTAGGAGCAAGGGCGATTGGGGCAATTTTCTAGATCGCCTTCTAAGCAGGGCGGTAGGGGCCCCTTCATACCTTTCTAGCATTATTTCAAGCAAGATATGAGAAAACAAACTTTAGAAATTATGTTAGTAGTACCAACGAACTCGAACAGGATGTGAAATTGTCACATTTTCAAAACAAAACGTACTTTACAAGGAAGTTTCTCCTGCGGCAGTCCTAGATTGCCCCTGCTGCAGGAGTGTGAGTAGGGTCCTTAACTAGGACAATTTCGTGTAGGTATACTTAAGGTGCCCTTGTCCTTAATAATTGGAGTTATATCACTTAGGCAAAAAATGAAATCTGCTTTTCTGGAGTGTATTTATTACCACACCCAAATGCTCTGCAGAAATTAACCATTTTGTTTGGCACCCAAACTATAGAAAGCTACATATTGATTGAACATAATATTAGCTGCAACACTCAGTGTGGCTTTCTTTGTGAAATATTTGTCTGGTTTTTAGGATAGAATATCTTTACTAAACGTACTAAGATTCTATCCTAAAAAACAGACAAACAAACACAGCTAATATATTATGTCAACAGATATGAGAAAGATAGACACCCCTAGACACCTCTATCTCTTTCTAGTCGAAAATTTGTCTTCAGTCAACTCGATGTAAACAGCACGGATGGGTCCCTTCCAGGTACGGTAGTATCGAGTTCAATGTCTCTAATCTCTAATCTAACCCCAACCTGAAAGTTCTAGAATAATAATTGGAACTTAATGATTTTTTTTAAACTGTGATTTAGCATTGGATTAAGTTAGTTAGGATTTAAGAAAAATGTTTCTAGAAATGGAGAACAGAAGAACCCCTCCAGATGTAGTTTCCCACAACGGCTTTATGTATTATACAAGCAGGAGGCATAATGGAACAAGGTAGAATCACAGCCTAATTAAGCTATGGTAAAATTATGTATATTTTTTATTGATTGCCTCGTTGATTGCATTGAGTAGCTCAAAAATAGTCATACCTAGGTATTGAATGTTTAGTGCCCGTGGTGCTGACTTACTTACAGTTTAATCATTTGTAGCAATATTTTTTGATTTTGTTGAAAACTGTAGTACCTATCTAGATTTTGAACACTTATAAAAATACTTATGAATGTTCTTATTGTGTTTGCGTGAAAAGATATCTCAGATGTACAAAGTACCCCCAAACCAAGTGTGAGGCTTCAGGGAATGTTGATGAGAATGGGATATTCACGCTAACAAGAGGACAACATAATCATGAGAACTTGGAGGACCAAATTCGAGGCCGGGATTTCAAGAGCCAGTTGAAGGAAGCGAGTATAAGAGAGAAAGGGGATCTAAAAGCCATTTATGATCGGCTTGCTACAAGGTAAAAAAGATATTACTTTAAAAATCTCTTAAATTAAATTGAAACCACAAATTGATCCATAACCGAAACCATAACGGTATGCACTGAAATCATATTATATTATCTACTTCATGAAGGGTTTGATTTTGATTGATTTAATTTAATTGTAGGAATGCAGAAGGTGCCTTAGTCGTCCCCTTCAATTCGGTACGAAGCTCTATGCTGAGGTGGAGGCGATCCACAAGACCAAATATTCCTGTAGACCTAGAAGATTTGGCTAGAGTTCTAGGAACAGGTCTGTGGCCAAGATATAGTCAATGTACTTCGGGTGTATTTTTCTCAGGTTTGGTGAGGGCTGATGGTCATTTGGCAGTTATCTTTGGAAATCAGCAGTTTCTTCGAAACTTCAGGGAGTCGCAATATACATTCATCGACGCGACTTTCAAAGTTGTACCGAGAAGACCAGCATTTACCCAGATCCTAACAATTTTTGCTGTTTGCATGGACCATGTAAGTTTCTTAAAAAAAATATAGACGATAAAAAAATCTGACGATTTTGATAAGATGAATAAAAGATACTTATTACTTTGTTCTCTTATCTATCAAGTTTCCTATTTTTTAGGCTTTTCCAGTTTTTCACATTTTTATGGAAAGGAGAACAAGGAGTCTATATGATGCCACATTCACGTATCTATCAACAAAATTCGTTGATTTTGTGAATAGGACCATCGTAACAGACTACGAAGCAGCTCTTGTCGCATCCTTGAGAGCCTGTTACCCTGCCGCAACACTAAAAGGATGCTTTTTTCATTATTGTCAGGTATGTTTTATTACACATATCTTTTACTTTCTTTCTTGTCAGAAGAAAATAAACTGATGTTACAGGCCTTATTACGACAAGCCAAGACTCTGGGTATTGTACGTCAAACACAAGGAAATGCAGATAGAAGGAAACACTTGCTAAAATATTATGGATTAGCTCTTTTACCGGCGGCCATGATGGAAGAGGCTTTTAATTCATTACAAGTTAGTTTTTTATGGCCTATATTGCATTTTTATTTATTTCATACTGTACTGTAGAGTAACATTCACCGGACCGGTTACCAGTCAGGTAAATGACACTTTACATAATCAGAGACTGTAATAAAAATTTACTTCACTTCTCTGCTAGATGACACACTTTGCATCATCCAAGACTGTGAAATTGCATTGGTAGCATGATTTGGCTGGCGCCATCTCATGGTTTCAATCAATAACTTGACATAAATATTGGTAATATAAGTAACTATGAGTAACTTATCTTTATTACCTAAGTGGTAGCATGGTTTAACTGGCGCCATCTCATGGTTTTAATTAATAACTTGATATAAAAATGTTGCCAACATACTGTTCATTTTTCATTCAAAGTTACAGTGACAGATCAACTTTGTAGGTTGAAGGTTGTCAAAAAAAAATTATTGCAATAAAGTGCTTGCTAATTGAAATGAAAAAATAAACAGTGTTATAAACTTCTTCTTTTCGATAAAAGAAGAGTTTTCATCATAAATTCCATAATTATTATGACTGTTTATTCTCGAACGTTTTTTTCTATCAAGTTAAATATATTTTAAACTTAGCAAAATGAAACGAATCACAGTTCAATTTATGACTATCGTAATAGAACATGTTTTTTTTGTTCTGTCATTTTTGTCACTGTAACTTTAAATAAAAAATGAACTGAAAGTAACCCAACTGTATTACCTGAGTGGTGACATGCTTTGGCTGGCGCCATCTCATGTAAAGAGTGTGAAACGGACTGAATGTGTGGTTTGACAATAAGAAACCAGTTTTCCCTTGAACCGATTTAAAAAAATTGTCACACTATGAAACAAAACAATGTACGATCCACAGCCGTTAAATGTCATTAAACTACTCGTCTAGAAATTCCGGACCCGGCTCCGTCGCCTCGTCCAAAAACATCTTGACTCGTTATTAAAAAAGTCATTTATCGTCTTGGTAACGTAAATAACTAATACAACAAATGCATTTTATCTAGGGAATCGATGAAGAACTGGATGGTATTTTTACGGAATTCCACAATTATGTTGGGAGACAATGGATTCAGCGGGAGACACCCGACCATTTCAGTGTTTTTCGGCAGCGACACAGGACGAATAACGTGATGGAGTCCTATCACAGAAGACTAAACAGTAGGATGGTTCGGCATCCAGGAATTTGGAATTTGATGGGTTTGTTCTATAAATTTACACTACTAACTTTACAGTGTGCAACATACCTGAAGTTTTTTTTTGATTAATAGCACTACCACAATACTGATACTGTAGAGACTTGATGCGTATTCAGACAGATTATCATTCTAACTGAAAGTTGACAAATTGGAAATTCTCAATTTCACAGAAAATATTCAATTTGATAAGAATAATAGAATAATTATCGTTATAGTTGATGACAAACATGTATTGTTATGTTCTGTATTACACCATCTCATGTAATTTGTTTCTCATATGGTTGAATTGTGATCTGCAACAGTTTTTGTTGGGCGCTTACCATATGCATTATACGCTTGAGTAACTAAACGGATAACTGGCCCTATAGCACACGTTTTAAATAATGCTTTGAATTTATTTGTCTTTCTCTGTCTCAATTTCAGAGAATCTCATCGAGATTCAGAACATTGCAATACTGGAGCTCGAACAGTTGGAACGACAAGGGCGAGTTTTCAGGGTTGCTCAAAAAAATGTTCTTTTCAACTCCCTTCTCGACGCAGCCTGGGACAAGCTTGAAAATGGGCGCTACACGATAGGAGATTTCCTTAGGCAAGTTTATCACTTAGGCGTGTGGGTATGACAATATTAGAACGAATCATTTTTTGTATAGGCAAGCAGTCCACTTCGTCGCAAATTTGCGTCAATTTCTTAATGATCACAATGAGGATGGGCATCGAGAAGCTGACCCTCCAGAAGCTGACCCCCTAGAGGCTGACCCTCTAGAAGCTGACCATCCAGAAGCTGACCCTCCAGAAGCTGACCCTCTAGAAGCTAATCCTCCACAAGTTGACGTTCCAGAAGGTACCATACCAGAACGAACCGCCCCCACTGGTTCTTTTTCAGCATCCACGACAGCATGCTCCACTCTCTCTTCGGCCAAACCTCCCCTCACCTGAGCACCCTCCAAATTCACCTCCACCCAACTTCATTCAAAACCCATCTTCCCCTAACTTTCCCCAGAACTTCTCCTCCCCTGACCACCCTTCAAACTCACCTCCACCCAACTTCATCCAGAACCCACCTTCCCCTAACTTTCCGCAAAACTTACCTTCCCCTGACCATCCTCCAAACTCACCTCCAGCCAACTTATTCCAAGTCCAGAATCCACCTTCGCCTATCCAAAGAATTGACGAGATGTTTGCGGAAATGGAAGAAAGATGGGATGCGATATTTGAAGAAAACGATCACCTCCATGTCCAGCGTCGTACTTATATCACTAATCATTGCCCTTTTTTTAAGGACACATTGAGAGAATTAATATTAATTTTTTCTAGGGTTTTTTTCCAATGTTTTTTTTTATTTTTTTTATAAGATAAGTAAGTCACCCCTACTACTTGTATTGTATTACAGATAGGAGTTTGGGACGCCTCACTAAAACATGATTTTCATGTATGCATGGTAGATTTCTAGATGGTTTTCTGTTTGTGCATTTGTTTGTTTATTGGCTATAGCGCACCAAACACATATACAAAGTTTAGAAGACAAACTGACGTATAACATTTTACGGAACAATGCGCCACTGAATGAAGTGGATGCGAATCGAACTATCAGACTTGGATAATGTATTATTGAAGATTTCTGTACTATATTATACAGTTCCCTTTACATAAAAGCACTGACATTGACTTTGACGTTGAAAATGTCTTCATTTATCAAATAAAGACAAAAACTTTGAATGAATGAAGGTTTTTCGGTTTTCTCTTGAATGTACAGGACCATCTGGGGATGGGGTCAGTGTGGGCTTCCCTACTTGAGGTGTTCTGCGCTGCGGGGCGCTGACCCTGTGTGATGGTGACTATGAGAAAATGCCACTCACTCCGCAGGTCTTGGGAAGCGATGCATTGCTCCATGTGGAGTAGGACGGCTGGGCTATGCGAAACTCCTCGAGGAACACTTCTTCTGTTTCTCCCCCTTTGTTCGACCTTTTCGGGATGGTGTCACTTAGCCACACTGTTTGATTTGTTGTAGCATACACTGGGCGAAATCCCATTTGTTCTTCTGGCAGAAAGTTTTTTGCCATCGTGACTCTCCTTATTTTGTGGAGGATGCATTTCTCCGGAACTTTTCCGATGGCGGGTTGATGAGCCTCTAGTATTCTGCGTTCTTATAGGTTTTTTGATGAGGATTACCACGGCTTTTTTCCACTTAGAGAGGAATCAAAGCATGAAAGACAACATGGAGTTAAACGGTGACGTTCAAATGACTTCATCTATCATCATGACAAGCTAATAAGCTGTCATGTGGCATTCCACATGACGCCATTTTCTCGAGATGACGAACTTCAGGCTCATCAGCGCCTCTCCGTGGATGCGAATCAAAGCTTTCACTTAGGCCCCGCCCTCCATTTACGTTTTTGTTCTAAACTTTGTATATCGTCACCTACAAAGCAGAGTATCGTAAGCGCCCGGCTCCCCGGACAGCCTGCTTAAAAGTCGTAGACGACAAAATTAGTTTTCCCGCTAAAATACCGGTACAAACGTTCACAATCAATCACCACTATTCCGTATAAATATCGTAACCGTCCTATATAATATGGTAAGCACCAAGTAATGTTTCACAAAATATCGTATACGACTTTATCATTTTGAATGCTGACTATCGTAACCACCGCTGTTTTTGATAAGAAATATCTTAAGCGCCAAGTCAAATATTATCGTAACCGCCATGCCCGGCGTTTACGATAATTGTCGAACTGAGTTTTTTATGTTGGTGGGGACTACAATGACATAGCTCACAACACCACGTGTGTTTTCTGTCAGTTGGTGTTTGATTTCCTTCCTGTCGTGGTCGGCATCTTTGTATTGAAGAGCATTCGTCTAATTATATTGATAAAATGTCATCACGTGCAGCTAAAATTATGAAAATATTACAAGATGAACGCGTTGTGAGTGCAGATAATAGTGAGAGTGTGTCAACTTGCAACAAGAAAATACCTGCTTGCAGTGTTAGTGGCAAAATCAAAATTATTCAAAATGACAGTAACGTTCTAAGAAAACTGTTCAATATTGATGCGGAAACCAGTGAATTCAGTGACAGACTGGATGCGGTTGTTGCTACAGTCGAAAAAGAGAGTGTATCACATAATACTGGAAATCCCGGAAGATACTTTGTTGATGTGATTGAAAATTCTCCCGTTTCAACTATTTTGGAAAACAATAATAATGTAGCGGATGAAAATGTTTTTAACGACAGTAATATTATCTTGTTTGAACCAAGTGATCAAGAATTACTACAACTGATCAGCCTGGCCACTAATGAAGGTAATTATTTGTAAAAAATAAGGAGTAAAATAGCATCAGTTGATGATAAACTTACAGTTCAATCAAGCAACATTATTCCGTCCAATCAATCTGGCGAAAATGATGCAGAAAATCTAACTTTCCAAAATATTAGTATTAATGAGGAAATAAAAGAAGGAAATTCACCAGCCCAGGAGGATTAGAGTTGTGTGAAAATGTGTGGTACCAGCAGGCGATGGCGAAAAAGATAATGATTCAGGTTTGTATAAATTGAGAAAAAAAACATTAATTTAGCAGCTTATAATAATTTTAACAGTGCCATCAAGGACCACCATTCCGTCAACTGAATCTGAAGGAAATGATGGGGGCGATCCAACTTGGAACAATATTGGTGATGAGGAAATAATGGAAGTAGAGAATTTACCAATCCCAGAAGAATTGGAATTAGTCGAAAATGTAGAACAGACTGGCGAAAACGATCAAGAAAATGATAATGGTACTGGTTTGTCTAAATCCAGAAAAATGAAAGTAAACAAGAGGAAGGCAAAGAAAGAAAAAGCAAAATCGGGTCATGGAAAAGAAATGAACATCCCTGCATTGGTAAGAAATGCCCCAATGAATGCTTATCTTTTTCCGACGAAGACCGGAAACTATTGTTTAATGAATACACGTTCAACTCTTATGAACAACAAAAAAATTGGCTTTTGAATTGCATGTTTGAAGGTGAAATTAAAAGAAAGCGAACAAAGGAAAAGGTATCCCGAAGAAGAAAAACTATACGGTATAAAGTTGTGATGCATGGAATTGAGAAAAGAGTGTGTCAGCAGTTTTTGTTGAAAACCTTAGATATTAGCCAGATGACTTTGAGACATACACTTCGCAATTCTACACCCGCCAAGAGGGCAAAAGCAGATGCTCGGGGTAAACATCATCCCAAAAATAAGACAAATCCGGAAATAGTTAAGCAAGTTAAAACGTTTATTGAAAGCATACCAGTCGTGCCGTCGCATTACTGCCGCAAGAAATGCAAGAGACTGTATTTGCCTTCTGAAATTGGAAACCTCACTAACCTTGGAAGACTTTATGTTGAAAACTATAAGGTAAAAAATATAACACCGGTCAGAGAAGAGAGCAAGAGAAAGAGGTCAAATGAGATCTGCACAGCCTTGATGATGTACTTAAAAGACGTTGACCAAAGGCTGCCAAGTATTCACAAAATTGCATTTTATTGTGACAATTGCGGCGGACGAAATAAGAATAGACTGATGCTAGCCATGCTGCATACATTTTTAAAACAATCTAAAAATGTTAAGCACATTTCCCTCAATTATCTTATCGCTGGACACACCTGCTGGACCACATGCCTGCTGATTCTGTTCATTCCACAATTGATTCCTTTATTTCCAAAAAGATAATCTATGCTCCATCTCAATGGCCTACAGTTATATCTCTTGCTAGACATGGCTCCAATCCTTACAAAGTATTCTCTATCTCTCACTCCGACATAGATGACTGGGCATCATTTGAAACCGAATCTAATAATGCATATCCGCCACTTCAGTACCTCCAACCACTAAAATTCAAGAGCCGGTTAGTGAGCCAAAAGAACCTAAACTTTCTACATCAATGGCATCAACGTCAGCTGCAGCTGAAACTGGACAAGAAGATAACTGAAACAAAATAGAAGAACCAAAAGATGTAAGAATACTATCAAGAAAACTATGAAGCAGAAAGGCGTCCCTTTGAAGATTTCTAAAATAACATCAGTAGAAATGTCAGCAAATTCAAAGTCTATGTTAGTAAGATACAGTTACCTGGGTGCTGATGCAGAGGAACAAGAATTTAGTTTTGAAGACAACAAAAAATGTATTCTGAGAAAGAAATATTCCACTACACTACCAATTTCGACTGCCAAATTTAGGGACTTGCAGAAGTTATGCAAGCAAAATGCAATAATCAGGGAGTATCATAGCGAATATGAAAAATTGAAGCATTCCAAGAACATTACTGACATTCTACAGGAAACAGACGAAGAGGATGAGGTTCCAATAGTTGAGAACTAACTTTTTTGTTATATTAAAATATAAATAAAAAATATCTCATTTTTCATAGATTTTTTTATTATTTTATCGGAAATGGTGCTCAAGATACTTCATGAGATCAATTGAATGAATAACCTTGAAATTATAAAAAATGTCGTAAACTCCAATTAAAAGCATCGTAAGCAACACTAGACACTGATTATGGAAGAGATTCAATATCTCAAGCGCCATTTTGTGGGCAAATACTGAACTCATTTTAATTTCCATTTGACAGTAAAGTCTAGCATGTCAACACATAAACAGATAATAAAAATCAACAAAATCTTGTCATCTGGTGACATTTCATTCAGTTTTTATTCCCTCCTGAAAAGTTGACTCTTTGGTGCTTACGATACTCTGCCTTATATGGGACGATATGTGTTCTGTGCTATAGCGTTTTTATTGCTTACTATTGGTAATTCAGATGAAGACTTTTATGGATTGTGCTTTCTGCATGCTTTAGTTTCGCTTGACTCAAGTTAAGGAGGTGATACTGTAATGATACTTATTAATAAATATTAGGTTGGGTACCCACAATTCCGGCAGTGGAATTCGATGAAAGTTCCATGTCACCCGTGCTCCGATGCAACATCTGCTATGTTGCAAAGATTCAATACAATAAATGTCACTTTTACTGACAAATTTGTGTCATAAACACAAAAAAAAACCATTATACTGAAAAATCACACAAAAACGAACTTGAATTTGAATTAATTATTCTTTTTTTAGGTTTCATTGACGACGGAAGCAGATTTGTTTCCGAAACTTTCGATATTGATAGGTTTTATTATTTACTAATAGTTTTTTTTTCAGGTAATATAGAAGGTCTGGTTTATAAACACTAGTTTGATTGTTATTTGATAGGGTGTGGCGAAATACCCAAAAAAAACTTGTAAATCATGGATGCGCCACGAAACTACAGAGCATATCTGATTGATATGAGTACACCAAAGCGGACCAAAGCCTAATCTACAGACTGCATTGAAAACACACTGCTTATAACCATTTTATATGATATGTCTTATTATGATATCTTAAAATTATCACGTTTTATGGTACCTAAATAAATTAACACGTGAATTTGGAAAGGTCTTTCTGAGATTGATTGCAGTAATTGCTCAGTCCTGCTCACTTTTCGTGAGTTTTCAATCATGGAAAACACGAACTGAAACACTCGGGACTAGAGGACTCTGAAATAAATATATACCTAGATATTTTGTTTTATTTTTTGCCAGATATGCACATTCGTCTCAAGGGGGACGATATTATACCTAAATTTGCAATTTCCTTTACATAAAAAGCAAAATCGCCTAGTACGTATATACCTACAAAGTTTTTTGTAACTTGAGATCATTAGGTATATATTTTTTTCGTAGGTGATGGAACCAATACAAAATTATATACCTAGTATTGCACGTCGCTTTGTTTGCACGTCTAAAAAGAATCACAACTCACAACATGGAAAATAATCCACAAATCCAATGTCACAAAACAAAATATTCGTGTGATCTACTCCATCCATCCATTTACATATCACCGGGCATTCGACTTGTCCCCTCCATTCTCCATTCGAAAAAATACCCATTCGACAATATACCCCAGAGCATATTGTCGAAACTTCCGAACCCGAACGAACGACCGTTCGTCGACAGTCGACAGGATGGAGATTCGACAGAATGGACATTCGACAGGATGAACTGATTAACTGATGAACATTCGACAGTTTGAGGTCATGGTTAACGCACCGAAAATCAATGCGCTGATACTATAACGCCGGCGCAACCCATTGTATCAGCGCAGTGCGTTAACTCAAATGCGTTATGATACATCTAATATTCTACAGCCAGTTCGCCTGAGGCCTCGCGAACCGCAAAACATACGGGGCACGGGGTGGATCGTCTAGTAAGCGCAGTGCACTGTGCAGTCAATTGAGCGCGTGCAGGTAGTTTGTGGCGCTTCAGCGCTTTTTCCGCTTTATTTTCCCTGAATCGACAGGCTGTAGGGTTGTTATATGTCACAACTGTCACCCACGTGTCAACTGTGTTCCGGAGTCCGGTTTTACGTCTACGTTATTCCGTTATTCATTTCCAAGCTGAGTTTGAATTATTGCTGAGACAATGTAACAGATTTCAAGCAGACCAATCGCCGTTTTTCTTGAGATGTGAAAATCCCGATTCCTGTTAGTTAATTTTAATCGATGTTTTCGTGGTTATTGATATTGGTGAGTGATGGCAATATTTTAATAATTTGAGGTTTTGTAGGTATTTGTTTTTATAACCTGTCCTGTTAAATAATGTCAAAATTTCACAGCTCAGCGAACCAAACACTCATTTATTTTGAATTCGGCTTTCGGTTCGAATGTATCCGTTTTTTTTTGTTCATTATTTTTGAGAATATTGCATTATCCGAACTATTTCAATGGCATTTAGTTTCTCGATAATTGTTAAAAATGAGAATTCATGTTTTCTTTATTGTCGAACAGTATTGTTCTGTTGTGCTTCTACTACAGATCGGTAATTGGTATCCAGTAACGTGAAATTATGTCCTCAAAACAAAAAAGTGAGGTGTGGCTTCACTTCAGCCCAGTCGACGCCGCAAAAAAGGTTAAGTGCACTTATTGTGGACAACAATTATCTGTTGCAAACAAATCTACGTGTGGTCTAATTCGCCTCTTGAAAGCAAAACACCCTCACCAAAAAATTGAACATACACGTCAAGCCTCTCCAGAAACAACACCAAGAGTAAATGCCGATGCAGACAATACCCAGTTGCAGCAGCTTCCACAAGAGCATCCCACAGAGCAACAGAACCAACAACAACATCAATCCAATACTTTGTCGCGTCACCGTCAGCGATCTACTATTACCCAGTATTTTCATAGACCACTTGCATCAAACAAACAAAGAGAAATAGATCGACAAGTGATAGCAATGATAACGAAAGAATATCATCCGTTTAGTATTGTTGAAGACCCAGAATTTAGAAAAATTATTACACATGCTTAATCCAAATTACAAGCTACCAACAAGGACAACAGTTTCTCAATCACTGATACCTACACTGCACAATGAAACCGTAGAAATTGTGAGAAATCGGCTAGCAAGATCAACTGCTATTTGTCTTACCGTTGATGAGTGGTCATCCCTGAATCAAGACAGTTTCTATGGGATTACTGCACATTACATTGTTGAGAATGATAAACAAATTTTCTTGACGTCTGATTTGTTGAGTTGCGAATCTTGTGATTTAAGTCATACCAGTAAAAACATTTGTAATAGAATAAAACATGTTTTGAGTAAGTGGGGCATTGCAAACAAAGTTACTGGTATTGTCACAGACAATGCCTCGAACAAGAAGCTAGCTATTCGTCTAGGCGGGTGGCGCCATTGGAGCTGTTTTGCCCATTCCTTAAATCTAGCAACTCAGAATGGGATAAAGGAGATCCATGAAGTAGTTGGAAAGATTAGATTGTCAAGTTTTTTCATAAAAGTAATAGGGCAGCCATTAAGTTGAAGGAAACTCAAGAACAAATGCAAATTCCTCCTTTAAAATTAAAGAACGACATGCCGACACGCTGGAATTCTACCTACGAGATGGTAGATCGTATTCTAACAGTGAAGGATGCTCTAGTTTCAACGTTGGCCCTGTTGAATTTGGGTCAACTGGTACGAGAAGAAGGATTCACAGAGAGGGACATGCTGTTGACGGCTGAAGAATGGAACATTGCAAAAGAATCCATGCAAATATTAGAGATGTTTAGCATTGTCACAACAGCGGTCAGTACAGAAAAACATGTAAGTGCATCTTGCATAATACTGTATTACAAACAGTTACTGAAACATCTGCATTCTATCAATAATGACACTTTATTGGTACCAGTGCAAAATCTTAGAAACAAACTCATATCAGAATTGAAGCAAAGATTTGGCGACATGGAGCGCCACGAATTAATTTCGCAAGCGACTTTACTAGATCCACGCTTTAAAAAATTTGGATTTATTGATGTTAATAATTATAAAAATGCTGTGCAAACACTACAGAGGAAAATAGCAAACCTGAGAGTGGATGATAATGATAATGTTGCATCAGAACAAGAGGAAACTGCAGTGCAAACAGAAAACAGAAGGAGCAACGGAACAACAAAACGCAACAAAAAATATAGAAAAACTTTGGCAAGATTTTGATGCAGAAGTTAAAAAACATATAAACCCTGCTGACCATACTGCTTCGGCCATCATTGAGGTTGACAAATATTTAAGTGAACCATTGCTACCGAGACTAGACAAACAAGGGGCGGCGCAGGATCCACTAATTTGGTGGCAGCAAAGAAAATATATATATCCAAGGCTTTACCAAATGGTACAAAGGCGTCTTTGTGTTATGGCCACGTCTGTCCCGTGTGAGAGAATATTTTCACACGCGGGACAAATCGTGAATGAGAAACGCGCGAGACTGACTACAAAAAAAAAATCGGAAGTCATTTTTCTTAATTATAATCTAAATAACACTGATCTTTGATTATGTTAAAGAGTTTATTTGCATTATCTTTGTTTCCAGCATCTTTTATATGATTTACATATAAGTTCAGGAAACACTGATCTCCTATGATTGTTTTCTTTTATTAAGAGTTTATTTTTGTTTTGATTATTTTGAGAATTTTGTTTAAGTTATTGGGATTCTAATCCATATAAGAGAATATTTTCTTGTTAGGTAACTTATGTTTGTAAAAATAAAAATACTACTTGAGTTAATTCATTGATTTTCCATTGTTTCCAAACCTTCCAGAAGCGTGAAACGCAAACCCAGTTCCCATATGTTCGCAAAATTTTGTGGGTTTGCGTCTTGGTAATTTTGGTATAACGGGACTAAATTCTAACAATCGCTGTAGATCACTCAAAAAATCAAAAAACCTCACTTTTTTCTATAGAAAAAAACGTTCCAAAACCATAAAATATAAACAATTTCAATAAACAACAAATTCACACGATAAACGACGAAAACTTGGCAACTACGCTACTACGGGATTTGGATCATACCAACTCATTTGTTCTCACTTTTATACAAACTTTACAAACGTGGTGAAATGTCAACATGTCAATGTCAATTTTCGACAGTAATGACAGCATCACCTGTCTAGCTGACAAGACAACAACGACAAAGTACAAAGTTGGAAGTTGAATAGACCTATCCATTTTATGGGGAACAAAGATGTAAATAGGAAACCGAGCCCGCTAGACAGAGATACCGATATTTTTCATGCGCAAAGGGAGGACACATTTAAAAGCTGCGCAAGCATTAGTGCGAGAGAGACAATCAAGCACGTACGTCTAGAGGCTATGTTGAGACGTACGTGTATTTAGAGAATGTTCTCAATGTAAGGTTTGTATTCAATTCGTCTTCGAATTGGAACTGTCAAATTTCCCCTTGGCCAACCGGAATCATATGCTACCATCTACAATCAAATTGTTTTTGAAGTCAAGCTTACGTCAAATTCATTGTGGATGGACTCATATGATTCCCATTCGGCAATCGTAAATTTGACAGTTCCACTTTCAAATGAAATTAAATGTAAACCAGGTAAATGACCGTCGACATTTGTCAGTGTTGACAGTTCACGTATGTTGATTGTTTATTTTTCCTTCGATTGAAACAGGATTGAAAAGTGTACTCGTGTATTTATTGTTTTTGTTATATCCTGCTTGTATTTTGTGCTCCTGTATTTGTTATTTTGTTTTGTGTGATTCATTCAATACTCTACTTATAATAATGACTGATACAAGTGTATCGGTGAAAGACCTTTCGCTTTTCGAAGGCTTTCATTTTGGGATTGCGGAAGCCTTTTTCACAAGAAAATCGTGGACGCACAGACAGAGTCATCGAGGCTACAAGTTTTTTGCTGAAGGATACATCCATGATTTCTTAGACCATACAAATGAGTTCACCATCAAGGCAAAATGCTTCAGAAGTCATGAAAAGAATGAGAGCCCACATAGGCTTCATTTGAAATTTTCATCCATAGACGTCATCATCGAAGCTCACAATACATGTGAAGAGGGGTAAGAAACGATAACTATGTTATAGTCAAATGGGGGACTTCGGATAAGATTTTTTTAGACTGATTCAAAATTTACTAGATTTTTTTGGGTATACATACCGCCAAGTCCTATCAACAATATTCTCACTAGAATGACTTAGCTGACGCAAACTTCATTAAAAAAAAATTTCTTAGGTACCTACTTACTTAGAAATTAGATTTATTAGTAGGGAATATATACCGGTTCTGGCCCACAAAAATGCTCCCCCCACTCCTTTTTGCTCCCCCCTCCACTTTTTTCATCTGTACGGTTTCTGGCTCACAAAAATGCTCCCCCCACTCCTTTTTTTGATTTGATCCCCCATCATTTTTTCATCCCATTGTAGTGTGCATAGAAAAAATGGTAAAAAGAGATAGTGTAATTTTGTGCTAAAGTTGAATTGTGTGTATGTATTCATATTAACAATGTGTTTGGAAAGTTTTGAATACAATAACCACTGGTCCAGGATGAACTTGGATGAGCGTTTGATGACATTCAAAAATTGGCAAGGATTTGGCAATCCAAAAAAATTAGCTGAAGCTGGTTTCATGTACACCGATTATGAAGACGTGTGTAAATGTGTATTTTGTAAAGTGGAAATTTATTGTTGGGATGATAGTGATAACCCCATTGAGGAACATTATAAATATTCCCCTAATTGTATTTTAGCTAATACTTTGAAAAAATGTGAAAAGTTTGAAACAAAAGTGTTATCTTCTTCTTCAACCGTTTATCAATCAATTACTACATTTTCAATAATTGGAAGTGTTGTTACTGCAGCAGTTGTATATTTAATCAGTGGAAATATGATCAACAATAATATGTTAAATTTTTGTAATATTCTGTTTGCTATTATTAATGTGAATTTTTTTAATGATGTTAATAAAAAGAAATACACATGTGTGACTCGTTATTTTTTTGATGAGATCGAATGTAAGTGCATTCATACCACATCTACAAAGTTGCAAAATGATATCGTGTAAACATAACATAAAATCCAATAATTGGCTTTCCAATTAAATATTCTGAGTGAATAATGATCAGGTTTTTACTGTATAAAGACAACTTTCTTTGGCCCCTCTGCAAAAAAAGCATCATCAAAGTACAGTTTTACAGCAGCTGCATGCATTCTGACCCAAATGTACACGCACATTTTACCATTTAAAAACCGTTGGACATAGCGGTACTTCAACATACCTAAAACAAGATATCGATATATTATCTCTTCTTATTCGACGTCGCAAAAAATTAACGGTGTGAACTTTGTTAATTAAGACTGAATCTGCTTCGTTAATCCAAACCATGAAATATAACATATTATAGGGGTATTGATAAAAATATTTTAGATCGAATTTCTCAAATGTTCGATTCAATTATTATATAAATATGATTGCAAACCAAAGTTTATTTTATACCTTTCCATTATGTTGATTGAAAAACAAGCTTTTTCTCTACCCATTGTGAATCATGATGAAAAAAATTTTACAAAACCAATTCAAAAACATGGCAATTTATTTGGTGGAGAATCGAAAAGGTGTTTAATAGTTGGAAGTTCAGGATCTGGAAAAACTAATACAATGTTAACTTTACTCGAACATCCAAATGGAATAAGATTTGAAAATGTATACCTATATTCCAAATCATTACATCAACCAAAATATAAATATTTAAGACAATTGTTGTCACCTATAAAAGAGACTGGATATTTCGAGTATGAGAGTGATGAAAATATTATTCCTCCTCATGAAATAGCAACAAATTCAGTCATTATATTTGATGATATTCCATGTGGAAACCAAACTATAATGAGACTATTTTATTTCCGGAAGACATAGAAACACAGACTGTTTTTTTATATTTCAAGGGTATTCATCAATTCTGAAGACTTATACGTGAAAACACCAATTTGCTTATTTTATTCAAACAGGATTCTATGAGTTTGAAACATATATATAACGATCATTGCATGTTGGATATGTCATTTGATTATTTCAAGGAACTCTGCTCACACTGTTGGAAAGATTCTTATGGATTTTTGCTAATTGATAAAGATTGTGAATTGAATTCTGGTCGATATAGAAAAAATTTTGATTCATTCATATATCTATAAAATGGATAAGCGGTTGGCTGAGGAATTGATAAAGTCAAGAAAAGCTGTCAAGGATAAGCTTAATAGTCTAAAATTTGCCATGACCACTACTCAATCACAACTAGAGCAAGCTTAACAACCAATAACTCAACCACTACAACAACTTATTTCTAAAATAAATGAACCTTTCAACATAAAGGAAGAATTCAAAGAAGAAAAAGAAGAACCTGAAACTTCTATGTTTTACACAACACCATTAAAACCTAAACCAAGTTTCTCAAGATTATTTTATGAGACATCAACACCTACAAGACCTACAAGAACTGGTAAAACTCCTATTCTATCAACGGAATTACCATCATTTTTTGATACAAGCCTTGCATCTGTTAGTCAGTTACCATCTATACAAGAACCTAGTCAGTTACCTAATACTATACAAGAACGTAGTCACTTACCAACTATACTAGAAACTAGTGTTATAGCTCAAACCAACCCCTTCGAAAGCTCGGAAAATCAAAATATCTCAGATATATTGGAACAGTCAAGGCAATCGGTTCAAAATTTAATCGACACGAAACCATATGAAATATGGTTACAAAGTTTTGATCCACTACCAAGAGATTATATCGATGCTAGTGTAGAGGATACTGAACATAATTTTGATCATCATTATGGAATAGTACATGATATAGATACTGATAAATTCTATTTGGGGACGACACTTAAATTTGTAGAAATTATTGGAAAAAATGTAAAAGTAGATGGAAAAATTTATTATGGTACAAAAGGATTGTACGAATTACTATTTAAAAAATATCCTAAAGACTATGAAGATGAGGATTTGGATAATTATATGGTTGTTTAGCTAAAACCAATGCATATCGAAGAAATTATGATCCAAATGAACGTGTGCAGGGAAATGGATCTTCAAAATATATAACTATAATAGGACCATACTTACAAAAACATGGTATAACAAAAACACGACTCATCAAGTCAATATATTCTCGTTTTAAAAAACCGAAACCTCTAATAACTAGAATGCGAACTGGAAAGGGGTTGTGGAAGATTAATTAAAACGATATAGATTATGTATATTGGGATAATATCAACGAATTGGTTGATAGGTTAAGACTTATAGTAGCATCCATGATGGCTGGCAATACCAACCATAATAATGAAATAATATCCATAATTGAAGAGTTACGTGAAGCTAAAGTAATTGCATAAATACATCCTCAAATTTGTAAACGAATCAAACCGAAAATGACGGTCAACAAGTTTGGTTCTCATTTATTCAAGAGAAATGAAACAGAAAACAATATCAAACTATTTAATCTTTCCGAGGTTAATTTATCTTATGTAATGGTTTTACCATTTATTGGTCGATATGTAGAAGGCGAGACAAATTTTGTTTTAATGCCGGATGGAAAACAATCATATAGATTTCCTTTCGAACAAGGAAACATTTTGTATGGAGAATATTTAAAGAAAGATGTCTCATTGTTAATTAATGGTAAAGGAGGAAAACTAGAAAACAGAAGTGTTAAAAAAAATGACTTGATAGCGTTTAGACGTGAAACTGGTAGTAAAATAACAGAATTTTATGGTGAATTACAAATAAAATGTCCTGTATTGATTGAAAATAAAACAGTTCAATAATGAGTACTATCAAAGGAGATGTGGTAAATGAGTTACACAAACCAGCAAGAAATTTTTTTAAAAGAAGAGTAGTGATTGTTAAGGGAATCAATGATCTTTTTCAAGCAGATTTAGTTGAAATGCAACCATATTCAAAAATAAACAAAGCATATAGATATATTTTGATAGTAATAAATGTGTTTTCTAAATTTGTTTGGGCAATTCCAGTCAAAACAAAGACTGCTAAAGATGTAACCAACGCAATGGAATCGATATTGAGCAATGTTGAAATCCCACCAAAAAATTGGCAAACAGATCGCGGAAAGGAATTTTTTAATACAAATTTTCAAAAATTGATGGAAAAATATAATATTAATCACTATAACACTTTTTCCAACATGAAAGCAAGCATTGTAGAAAGAGTAAATAGAACACTTAAAAATAAAATGTGGAAACAATTCAGTTTGCAAGGAAATTATAAATGGTTGAGAATATTACCTGATATAGTGGCAGAATACAACAATACCAAACATTCTGTTACTGAGATGAAGCCGTCTCAAGTTACTAAAAAACATGAAAAGCAGTTAATATCAAAAGTTTATCGTCATATAAAAACAGTGAATCCTTCCAAATATGAGAAGTGTGACTAAGTGAGAATAAGTAAGTTTCGTGAGATGTTTTCAAAAGGGTATACACCTAACTGGTCAAATGAAATCTTTGTGATTAAAAAAATAAAAATCACAAATCCAACAACCTACATATTGGAGGATCATAGAGGTGAAGAGATACAGGGTGCATTTAATAAGGAGGAGTTGCAAAAAGTTGAACATTCTGACGTGTATTTGGTAGAAAAGATTCTAAGACGGAAGGGAAATAAAGTTTATGTTAAATGGTTGGGTTTGAATAATTCACATAATTCGTGGATTCTAAAAAATAATGTCTTGTAATAATTGATAAAATAAAACAAAGCCTCAAGTACAATGATGGTATTTCAGCTACTATCCTTAAAGACAACCATGTCATTCTAATGGAGCCCTTATTACACATTGTAAACCTTGTACTTAGAACAGGAGTCGACCCTTCCATTCTCAAAAATGCAGTGATAACGCCTGTATTCAAAGCTGGTGATAGACAGAGGGTTGAAAACTACCGTCCAATTGCTATAACTAGCACAATAAATAAATTAATAGAAAAATGTATTAAACTGAAACTAGAAAAACACCTGGAAAGTAATAAACTATTATCAGATAACCAATTTGGTTTTCGAAGAAAAATGTGTACAGATGATGCTATTCAAAAATTAACAGAAAAAATAATATACAACTTTGATGAAGGTTACAAGACCATGGGTATTTTTATTGACCTGGCAAGGGCTTTCGATACGGTGGCACATCATATTCTACTGCAAAAATTAAGTGATATGGGTATCAGAGGAACTGAATTGGCACTCTTCCACTCTTATCTAAGTGATCGTACACAACAGGTGAAAATAAATAATTATATTGGTGAAAAAGGAAACGTGGATTGTGGAGTGCCGCAGGGTACGGTCCTTGGACCTTTACTATTTTCAATCTATATCAACAACCTCACAACAATTTTACCATCTGCAAACAGCTCTGTTATTTGTTATGCTGACGATTCAGTGATTCTAGTAAAAGCCAAATCATGGACAAAGCTACGCATACTAGCAAAAAAATACATTACATTAGTTAAGTTGTGGTTGGATCAAAATCTTCTGGCTCTCAATAGCACTAAAACTCATTTTATGAATTTTTCAATGTATAATCTAAATCATGATGAACCCTCAGATCTAATAATACATGATTATACCTGCTTTACCAAGCAAATGGAGGATTGTTACTGTAATACTAAAATAGCATCTGTCGATAGTATAAAATATCTTGAAGTCTATATAGATAAGAATCTAAAATACAAAGTGAATACATAAGTAAGAAAATTAGAAAGACAATTTATAAATTTTATCAACTTCGAGAATTTATGTCCCTTGAATTATTGAAAATATTGTATAAAGCTCTAGTAGAATGTAACTTAAATTATGGTATAAGAATCTGGGGAAGTGCTTGTAGCACAACTTTGTCGAACTTAGTGATAACTCAAAAGTACATACTAAAGATAATATATAAAAAAGCAAAGAGATATCCTTCAGTCAACCTGTTTAATGAAAGTGGTACTCTTTCAATAAGAGAGCTCTATCTGAAAAACGTTCTCAACTATATGAAAAAAAAGGACACTTACAAAATTTTACCTGTTCGTCCTAATATCACACGATCAGTGGCGCAAGAACACTTATCCTTAAACAGGGTGAATTTTTCAGCGTGTCAACGACATATCTGTTTTGTTGGACCAAGAATCTACAACCTTTTGCCAGTTTGTTATAAGAATTTGTATACTTATAAGAATTTCAACGTTGGGATAGTTGAATGGATCAAAAACAGTAACGAACAAATTTTGCTGAGGCTACCTTTACTGAATACATAGTTGATTCAATTATAATAATAGTTCTTCATTGTAAAGTATACTATAGGTATATTAATATAGGTTAGTTATAGCGTTGTTTAAATAGATAGTATTGCCAATGACTAAGTCCCGACAAGTCACTTGTGACTTAGGGTATATAGATATTTTTGTAAAACTATTTATTTTTTCTTGGAAATATATTTGATTTGATTATTTACTTGTTGGTAGATAATTCTTCTATTTCTATTCAAATATACTCCTAAAATGGGTAACACATTACAAAAAAATGAATGCAAAGATTGATATTTAATTCTACAAAATTGATGCAGCAATTATAAGTACATTCCAGTTGCTTGTTACGAAATTTCTATTCACAAAATAAAGTCTCAACTTATGCTCTAAAATAAGTCATTATAATTGGATGATACACAAATAAATATTTCCTACACATCTAAATCGATTTATATACAAAGTATTATTCAAAAAAGCACTCAAGAACAATACTCTTGCTGTAGACCTGCTGCTAACATTGCCTTATCTATAATAGTAAACAGTTTTCCTGAAATCACAATTTATAACTAGACATATAATTTAGTTATTACATTATATTAAATCTTTTGGTTTATACATATTCTCTAATTTCATGTTGAAAATTGAATTCTATTATGACTTTTTTTCAACTGTATAAGTTAATCTTGTATGGATGAAGAATTATTTTTTCAACAAATTTACAATTTATATGAAGCAACAACTAATTCTCGCAGCATTGAACACACTGCATTAACACATTCATCTTCATCATCAATCTCTTCCTGCAATATGTTTATATCTTTATTCCCCCATGCCAAAGTTCGAAAATGTTCTTGAATTATGTAACGTTTATCATCCTTATAAGACAATGCAACTTTATTTTTCATTTGTGTGTACATATCATGTTTTTATGATTTGAAGATATTCATATTTCTATATTTAATTATGGAATTCTCTATCACATCACAATAATCTTCTTCGGTAATAGAATTTTGAATTACACACTTTTTCACACCCTTTGCTTTTTTCTCATATTTATCTTCAAAATTAACACAATAAGCTTTTGCACCCGTCCCATAAAAACTCATTATTGGTTTTCCAGCAAATTCATCCTTCATCTTTCCTACCTCAGAAATATTTTTAGTAATATTATGCATGTTTTCTTCATCATAATTTGAAGTATCAAATCTCTCTAAATTTGATTAAATATCTTGATAAAAGTTATCTGTTTTCACAAACAAAATTAAACTGTCCGTATCCGTATACAATAAAATTGCATTGTCTCCATATTTACTTTTTACATAATCATAATAAAAGTCATAAATTACTGTTTTTGATAATTCCAGAACTGAAAATCCAACATATATCGGTTTATTATAACAAACTTTCACTCGCTCCATTTGAATAGCAACAAAGTTATTCGTAAAAACTATGGCATTTTTGAAATTGGGTTTTGCAATTAACGTTTCCGCCCCTTGCCTTTTCCCAACATTTTTCCAATGTGTTATCAATCTCACATCGACTCGCTTTTCAACATTTTCCATACTTTTTCCATATATTGCATTATTATATAATTTGTAGCAATCTTTTTCGAGCTTGTTTTTTGATTGATTACTCATTTTGGTATTTAAATCAATATATGGTTTGAGAAAAGGTGACTGTTTGAATTTTATTACCCTGTGAATCTTTTTTAATTTCAACCCACTTTTTAAAGCTCTCTGAAGATTTTGATAATGAATGATGTATTTTTGTTTATCATGTAAATTGCAAATTAATTTTTCTTGCTTGGAACCAGGTGCACAAATATTTTCTGGTAAAAACGGAAGTTCATTATGACGAAAATGTAAACTCTCACAATAAATTATATCTACTTCCAAAACATATCCATACTCTGAATTTTGTGGAATAGATTGATAATCAAGTGAGTTGATTCCATCTTGCGTTAACCAAGAAAAATCACTCACAGGAAGGTATTGACACATACTATGTCCATACAAGTTTGTTGCATCTAAATACATAATATATGATTTTGGTATTGATGAGTTGAAATTTGGAAGAAAGGGGTTATTAGCTTCAGCTTTTCTAACACTGCAATGACAAATTCCACCTCTAATATTATTTTAAAAAAAATTAACCATATCAATATCAGTTAATAATTCCAATTTGACTTTTGTTGTACGTAACATTGCACCCAACTCAAACCTGGAGCTGTGAAATATTGAGCTGGATCCAAATTGTAAATTTTAAGAGAAACATTTCTGAATGCTTCAAAGAAGTCTGTCAATATGAGAACATCTGATAATAAGTAGACTTTGGTATAATCCATTAAATTTTGACAATTGAATAATTTCCAAATATTTATGCTCTTTCATAATCTAATGGATCAATAGGTTGTTTTTTAAGATTATCATAAAATGCATCAATACTGGGAAGTTCAGTTTCATACAATTTCTCCATTGAGTTTACATAAGAATAAGGATAAACACCTTTTTTTCGAACTTCATGAAACTGTGTTGAATCATCAAAATATCTTTCAATTTCAATACATTGACTCGTCTCTAAACTCTCACCCAATTTTTCCAAAGAAGAGTTAACAAAACGGAAAGAATCTAAGAATCTCAGTTTTACATAAATATTTTTTTCCTTATTATTTTTAATTATTTTATCAACTAAGATTGATTTGGAAAAAGAAATATATTTTTCTTTTGTTTGAGCAATGCATTCAATTCGACTATCTTGATTACAAAGTAACTTGATGTACATAATATGAAGATCATAATTTGGGTTATGAAAAAATATTGGAAGTGGGGAATTTGATAATTTAGATTACATACACTATGTGCAGATCTTCTAAACTTTCCAGTTAGATGATCATGATCTCTGACTTTCACTTCCCCAGGTTTGAATAATTCTTGACAAATATGACATGCTGTACTATTTTCAAATACAAGTTTCTCTTCATAAGTTAATTTCATTGGTGTAATTGTTTTTAAATAATCATTATAGATTCTATGAGTATGTTCTTCAATACGTTTACAAAATCCTGCACCTGCATCAATACCAAAATAATAATCTTTCACAGACAAAGAATCATCATATGAACATTTAATGAAATATGCGAAAGCGTAAGGTTCATGCTTAAAAGTATCTATAGTGTAAGGTTTAGAATCAATTTCTGGTTGGTTATATTCTAAAGGTTTTAGAAAACATTCGAAATCTGCATATATCACAAAAGGTATTTTCATCTGTTTTTGGAAATTTTCAAATTGGACAATATTTTTAGGAATAATTTGACCAAATTTATTGGTTTTTAAACTTGTATCAGGAATTTTTGTAACTATATGATTGCAAAAATATTTTGTATGCATATCTAATTTCGTTTGTGATTTGAAAATTATCAAACAACCATCACAGAAGTACTTTGCAGATTCCGATTTGTTGATTTGAGATGATAATAATCGAGACATATTCTTTATCCAACAATAGTGATTATTTTTGTTGTCACTTATCTATAACAAATTAACATGAATTGGTTGTTTCTTATCAGTAAAATGAAGGGGGCCAACCACTTCATATTTAACTCTATTGTTTCCACAAACACTTTCAAGTCCGTACACATTTATTGAAATTTGATTTAAATTTTCAAATTTTTGTATGTCCTTCAACTTCACAGGAAATTTTATATCACCAAAATTGAAATATTCGAAAAAGTTTGGATATGAAGAGGGTCTATCAACATGTTTATCTACTGGCACTATCGCACTAATAATACTCCATCCAAAACCAAATTCATCACTGTTTTGCACGTTGACAACTGCTTTTTTGTTTAATATTGACTTGGGTAATGGAATATATGAAGATGCTCGAGTAACATTCAACTTATTCACATTTACTTCCAAATACATAATTTTTATCAACGCCCAACCTGACCCATTTTCAGCAAATGTTGAAATTTTTTCTTTCAAAGTCTCACAAAACTCTTTAAAAACTTTATTTAAATTGTTTGATAAATGTATATTTTTGTTTTGTGTGTTGAATGATTTGGTTTCTTCATTTTCACTTGTTGGTAAAACAAATTTTCCAAACAATTCCAAATTTATTTTGAGTGAACGATGTTTTGTTATTTCATCATTAATCAAATTAACAAACTTTGGCTCGATTTCCTCAAAATAATTATCCAAAATTATAGTCTTTGGATGGAAGCAGCATATATGTTATGATTCGGTTTTTGAATGCCGACTGGATAATTTTCACATTATCCATATTTTTCTTCTCCACCTCACCTTTGTGAATATTTGATCGCAAATGTCCACTGATTTGATTTTTTGGAAACCAAACATCACAATCACTACATCTTTTCAAAGTTAACTTATGAATTTTGTTTAGATTTTGGTCACGTTTACACTTTTTTTCAGGGATCAAACACTTCACTAGATTTTCACTTTTTCTTTCCCTGAGATTTTCATCTGTAGTCCTGAACTAGATGGTTGACAACTGATAGACTCTTTTTGATGCCTATTCAGATTTCTTTTATGTTGAAAACTTTTATTACAACTATTACATTTAGACATGGTTAAATCTCTATAACTTCATCAATTGAAGAATAGAATTAGAATAATATCAAATGTTAAAAAGCAGACGTTTTACTGTTTCTTGTCAACCACTTTCCTGAGTACCTCCCCACCCCCAAATCCCCCACCATCATCACGTAGCAAATTCAGTATTTATACGCTTACGGCCTTACGTCTCGTCAGTTACAATCAACCTTCGATATGACTGATCAAATCTCAATCCAAGATGATGTTAGTACGTTATTGGAAGATTTGTTAAAATCACCAATAATGTACGAAGATGTGTCAACCTACACATCACCTTTGAAAGGTAAGCAACATCCCAATGATCAAGGAGAAGAGTCTCTTCATGATCAACCTATTCAACAGAACCTCTCCAAGACAATACAGAATGCTACAACCCCCAGCCCAACCCTCTCCAAGAAGATTCAGAATGTCTCAACCAAGAACTCGATGAAGATTTTGAGCCGGGACAGGTGTTTGCTCTGGAAGAGCAAACACAGGAAGAGACAACAGTATTAAAAGAAATAAAAAAAAATAAATATAAAGTTAGAAGTCAGGTTAGTAGATTAGAATTTGAATTAAATAGATGTAAGGAGGTTTTAAATGTTTTAGATTTAAGAGAAAAATATATAATAAGAGAAAATAATTTAAAAAGGAAACAAGATAATTTACTAAATTCTATTTTTAAGGAAGATGAGTTGAGGTTTAGAAAGGTAAATAGTTTTTTTTAAAAAATAGTTTTTTTCATTAGATGAATTCACCAGAGTATTTAAAAAAAACAGGTATCTTTAACAGGTATAAAATGATTGTACATGCTTCACGAAAGCATATTTCATGTAAACACTTCAACAAGACAGGTCGAGGTTTGATAAACAGTTTTATCAGTAGACTACCTGTTGAGCTTCATATCCCAGGTTATCAATTTTGCGGTCCTGGTACAAATTTAGAAGAAAGATTGAATAGGGGGGATTCTGGTATCAATCTATTAGATGCAGCGTGTAAAGAACATGATATAACATATGCGAAAACTGACAATCTACCTCAATGACACGAAGCAGATGAAGTTTTAGCAAATAAAGCTTGGAAGAGAGTTAAAGCTGAAGACTCATCGTTGGGGGAAAAATTTGCAGCTCTTGCAGTAACAGGAATCATGAAGGGTAAACGTAAACTTGGAATGGGTATCAAGAAAACTAAGAAAAAGATGAAAAGACGAGTAATAAAACCACCTGAAAAGATTGGTGGTTTTCTTCCATTACTTCTTCCAATCTTGGGTGCACTTGGGGCTTTAGGCGGTGGTGCAGCTGGAATAGCTAAGGCTTTTAATGATATAAAAGTATGAAAGGAGCAACTTGAGGAATTACATCGACACAATAAAAAAATGGAAAATCTTTCCAAAGGGTGTGTTCTTTACATTAAACCATATAAAGGAGGTGCTATCAAAAGAAAATCTTTAAAAAAAAAAAAGTCAAATAATATTTCCACAGAGAGCTCTTTCAAATATTGATATACTAAAATATGTAAACATTTTAAAAATTCCACATTTTAGAGGTGTTTTTATGCGTGATAATCTCCCTAAAAAATGTAAAGTGAATGAGTGTGGTGTTTTGAATCTAGATAGTGAAAAAAATCATGGATCTCATTGGACTGCGTACATAAAAAAACAAAATAAAGTGTTATATTTTAATAGTTATGGAAAACTGAACTAATCAAATATTTAAATTCTTGTGGCAAAGTTGAAATATGGTATTCCTATGACGCTTTTCAAAAATTTGATACAGTTATTTGTGGACAATTAACATTAAAATTTCTTGATTAAAAACTTAGCGTCCTTTGTAGATTAATAAAAAGTGGTGGTTATTGGGAATGAGGACAGTTAAAATGAGAATCACTTATTCGAAAATTATTCCCGACGTTTCGGCCTATAATTCAGGCCTTTTTCAAGGGCTGAAACAAATGAATACAAGTGTTATTCTTTCCTAATTATACAGTTGGTAAAAACACACTCAATTTCAATAAGTGGCAGTACATCAAAAAAGTAACATATAGCATCACGGACACTAACACTGATTATACATAATTTAGGACGAAACCGGTAAAACAGACTATAAAAGCCGACAACGAAAAACGAAAATCACACATGGAGCTCAAATTAGTCAATAAACGATAATTACAATCAATAAAATCATTATCATTACGTCATAACATGTCAAATTGTCAACGTCAACGGTCAAGCAAAAGATATCGAAAGCTGCGATCCACAATTCAAGATTTACATATAAACAACAACTATCGACCGTTTGTGGGTTTGAACTTATTTAACACCCCCTTATAAATACCGCTGAGTCCCGCGGTATCGGTCCTCAAGTTAACCGTATCACCCGTCAGTTCGATCCAAATCATTTCACTGACCGCTCTTTTTGAATAATTAGTTTCATTATCTAGAATTGTCACTCCTGAAAAGTCAAAGTTATGACTCTTCATAAAGTGATGATTTGCTAGAGCTGTTCCTTCGGACTTGGTGACATTCTTCGGGAGGCGACTCGTTTTATGTTGTTTCAACCGCTTTTCTAAATTCTGTTTCGTCTGACCAACATATGACATATTACAGTCTAAACATGGGATCTTATAAACTACATTATTTTTATACAATGTTGGCAAAGTATCTTTAATATTAGAGAAAAGTCTACCCACAGTTTTAACATTATAGAAAACTAGTTTACTGTGTATATCATCAACCATGTTACTCAGTTTGTACGACAAGCCGGGAATGAAAGGCATCCGGAAAAACCTGCAATTATCATTATTAGCAAGCGCATCATTCAATGGTCTCGCGTGTATTTGACTGAAAACCTTATTTATAAAATATTTGGGGTAATTATTGGTTGTGTTCAATCAACTTGTTGAAGATCTGAGACGAAATAACTACATAACGGACAATACGGCAAAGGCTTTAAAGAGGTATAATTCCAATCCTCCCAGACTTTACGGCCTTAGGAAAACTCACAAGGAAACCTTAGCAATGAGACCGGTCGTCAGCTGTGTGGATGCACCTACTTATAATATTGCCAAGTTTCTACATGATGTTCTGTATCCTTTCACGACTACATTCTAGTATGCTATCAAAAACTCTTACCATTTTGTAGAATCATTGTCTAATGTGCAACTGCCACAGGGTTACATCATGGTGTCTTTGGATGTGGTATCGTTGTTTACTAACATTCCGAAGGCATTAGTTGTAAACATTGTCAACAAATACTGGAGATATATCGAGCCTTATACTGAAATGCCACGCAACGTGATTATTGATCTCATATTGTTTAACTTTGAGAACAGCTACTTCAAGTTTGACAATGTTTATTACAAGCAAATTGATTGTACTCCCATGGGTAATCCACTCAGTCCAACTTTGGCCAGTCTTGTCATGAACGATCTAATCGATTCTTGTATCAAACAACTTCCATTTAAAATTTTATTTTTGGGGTTATACGTGGACGACACACATGTCTTGCTATTCCTGTCGATACTCTAGATACGGTTCTTGATGTGTTTAACTCATACCATCAGAAATTGAAATTCAATGCAGAAATGGAATTGGATGGTAGGTTACCATTTCTTGATGTTATGGTGACTAGTGTCCCATCAGGATATCTACTCACCAACTGGTACCAGAAACCATCTAGTTCAGGTAGGATTTTGAATTTTAATTCCAATTGTCCAACAAGCCATAAGTTAGCTAGCATCAAGGGTCTTATTCACCGATCACAGAGCCTGAGCAGTCCTTGTTTCCATTCAGCAAACCGTAAGCGCATTTTTGATATACTCACAACCAATAATTACCCCAAATATTTTATAAATAAGGTTTTCAGTCAAATACACGCGAGACCATTGAATGATGCGCTTGCTAATAATGATAATTGCAGGTTTTTCCGGATGCCTTTCATTCCCGGCTTGTCGTACAAACTGAGTAACATGGTTGATGATATACACAGTAAACTATAGTTTTCTATAATGTTAAAACTGTGGGTAGACTTTTCTCTAATATTAAAGATACTTTGCAAACATTGTATAAAAATAATGTAGTTTATAAGATCCCATGTTTAGATTGTAATATGTCATATGTTGGTCAGACGAAACAGAATTTAGAAAAGCGGTTGAAACAACATAAAACGAGTTGCCTCCCGAAGAATGTCACCAAGTCCGAAGGAACAGCTCTAGCAAATCATCACTTTATGAAGAGTCATAACTTTGACTTTTCAGGAGTGACAATTCTAGATAATGAAACTAATTATTCAAAAAGAGCGGTCAGTGAAATGATTTGGATCGAACTGACGGGTGATACGGTTAACTTGAGGACCGATACCGCGGGACTCAGCGGTATTTATAAGGGGGTGTTAAATAAGTTCAAACCCACAAACGGTCGATAGTTGTTGTTTATATGTAAATCTTGAATTGTGGATCGCAGCTTTCGATATCTTTTGCTTGACCGTTGACGTTGACAATTTGACATGTTATGACGTTATGATAATGATTTTATTGATTGTAATTATCGTTTATTGACTAATTTGAGCTCCATGTGTGATTTTCGTTTTTCGTTGTCGGCTTTTATAGTCTGTTTTACCGGTTTCGTCCTAAATTATGTATAATCAGTGTTAGTGTCCGTGATGCTATATGTTACTTTTTTGATGTACTGCCACTTATTGAAATTGAGTGAGTTTTTACCAACTGTATAATTAGGAAAGAATAACACTTGTATTCATTTGTTTCAGCCCTTGAAAAAGGCCTGAATTATAGGCCAAAACGTCGGGAATAATCTTCGAATAAGTGATTCTCATTTTAACTGTCCTTATTCCCAATAACCACCACTTTTTATTAAAATTTCTATATAATAATATGATATAAGAAAAAATTGCTAGTAAAGTTGAGAAAGTCATGACTACAACTATTGCCATATCAGGAAATACTTCTGTATTATCAGCAGAATTCAATCCACCTATATTTTTGGATGATGATAGAGAATATTGTTTGGGGTTAGCAGATTTTGAAACGTTTATGAGTATACCAAACATACAAGCAGGCAACAATAAACTACATGTAGCAGATAAAGTAATAATATTTCCGGAAGGAACTTATGATTTGGAAGATATTGAAAAATATTTAAATAGTGTGATTGATGAGATTTTTGGGGAATCAGTTGAATTTATATTGAAAGCTAATCCTAATACTTTAAAATGTCATCTTTATTGCTCAAAAGAAGTTGATTTCACACCAGAAGATTCAATTGGTAAACTATTGGGTTTTAAGAAACAAAAAATTTCATCAAAAATATCAACGGAATCAAATGAAGTTGTGAATATTAGCAAAGTGAATGCAATATGCATTGATTGCAATATTTGTGTAGGATCATATAGTAATGGTCAACCTGTTCATATAATCCATCAATTTTTTCCTACCGTTCCTCCTGGGTATAAAATAGTGGAGTCACCATTGCCTATACTGTATTTCCTCATTAGCGTCAAAACAATCAACAATATCACTGTTAAAATAGTGGATCAAGACGGAGATTCAATACATTTTCGTAACGAAACAATAACAGTTCGGTTACATTTGAAATATTAAAAAAGATGGTTATCAGATACAATTACTACCCCAAATCATCACCTTATAAAGAGAAAAAATCCCTGAAAAAAACCAGTTCAAAACGAGACTCTAACAAGTTAACATTGAAAAATCGTCAATTTCTTTTATCTCTTGGATTGAAATTATTAAAGTGATTAATGTTCTTAGTGTTGACGAAAAACTATATGTAGACAATTCAATCATTAGCTCTGAGCTTCATTCCTATCAACCATTCGTTTCTTCAAAATTTGAATACAATGATGAAATTCGTATTCC
This sequence comes from Orchestes rusci, assembly GCA_958502075.1. Taxonomy (NCBI): domain Eukaryota; kingdom Metazoa; phylum Arthropoda; class Insecta; order Coleoptera; family Curculionidae; genus Orchestes; species Orchestes rusci. The sequence continues at coordinate 88,866,167 of OY293304.1, read as the reverse complement.
CATACAAGAACTTGATGTCTACACTCTACCTTCAGAGAGTCAACTTTATATTGAAGGACAATTAACTACTGAAAAGGGAACATATTCAAAGAGATTACGATTTATCAACAATGGATTAGCTTTTTTGTTTCGAGAAATTCGTTATGAACTTAATGGAGTTACTATAGATTCCGTCAGAAATGTAGGAATATCATCAACATTTAAAGGATACCTTTCATATAACACAAATGAAAATTTAAAACTTGAAAATGCTGGTTGGTTTCCAAGGAGAGATGAAAAGGATAGAATTTTGGTGGATGATAATGGAAAATTTAATGTATCCATACCCCTAAAAATGTTAATGGGTTTTTTTGAAGACTATAAAAAAATCATTTTAAATATGAAGCAAGAATTAGTTCTGATCAGAGCAAGTAATGATATAGATGCTGTTCAGTTTATTGATGATGTTACTGCCCCTGTTTCCGAAGTGGAAAATCCAAAAGAAAACGTTTGAAAAGATTTATTGGAAAATACCACATATTCAAGTAGATATATCACAACAACTAGATTTGACTAAAATTCTTGAATCTAATAAAGATTTGTTAATTGGATTTCGTAGTTGGGAAGTTGTAGAATATTCCTCACTACCTGAAACATCTCGTCATACATGGCCTGTGAAAACGAGTAGCAAACTTGAAGCACCTCGACATATAATAATTGGTTTCCAAGAGAATAGAAAAGGATTGGTTACAAAAGATATGAGTCAATTTGATAATGTGGATTTAACAAATATTAGAGTATTTTTAAATTCAGAAAGATATCCATATCACGATCTATACTTGAATTTCAAAGATAACAAATTTTCTGCTCTGTATGAAATGTTTGCAAACTTCAAAAATTCATATTATAATATGCAAAATGAACCAATTTTCAACCCACTAGAATTTAAAAAAAGATGTCCTATCGCACACATTGATTGTTCTCATCAAAAAGAAACACTTCAAATGGGAACTGTTGTTATGAGAGTGCAATTTGAAACCAACATCAACACAAAGAAAGACACTTCGGTCTATTGTCTCATTTTACATGATAAAATATTCAGTTATAATCCTTCAACCAAAATAGTCAAGCAGATGTAAAGCGCAGGTCTTCAAAGTAATATAAAAAGTAATTACTTCTTGAAACTATATTCATGATGGATTCAGAGTTGAAGCTTCGCTTGTCTAATTATTTAGCAAAGTTGAAAAAATTTAAAAAACAAATTCAATATTATAGTAATAAAAAACAGATGATGAAAAAATTTTCACAAATGAAAATATGAAGTTGCTCACTTTAGATGTCCAAGGATTTATGATTGAAAATAAAAAATTTATTCCTAAAGAATTGGCTGCATATGATGGAGATAAAATATGTCATTATGTATTTAGATCTCCTTTTGCTATAGAATATTTGTCTCCAGAGCTATATAAACAAGCAAATTGGTTAATGAAAAATCATCACTGTATTTCGTGGAATGAAGGATTCACCCAATTACATAGGTTTAGTGAAATTGTGAAAAATGTAACGAGCGGTGTTGATTATGTATACGTGAAAGGAGCAGAAAAAGCAAAGTACATCAGGAAATATTCAACGAAGCCTGTTATAGAACTTGATGATAAACCAGCTTTACCATTAGAAAAACCTCATTGTTTTTATCAATCTCATTCACCCTCAAAATGTGCACTTACAAATGTTTATTATGTATATAAAAGTTGTCTAATGGTTGAATAAAACATAATTTCATTCTATCTTTTTATTTCATTTCAAACACCTTTTTATAAATATTAACAGGAATAAATTTCTCGAGATCCGTGATATAACGCACAAGCTCCATTTCTTTTATAGTCTCTAGAAAGAATTCAAGATCTGATGTATAAACATAATGTCACGCAAGTTGTACGACTGGGTCTTCGGCTGGACCCACAACACCTGTCGTGCTCTAGGGAACGTAGCTGGGCTGAACAGTAGAGATACTCCGTATAGGCAACTTCTATTTATTATCGTCCATGCATGGTACATCCCATCTATCCCTACCATAACCCTAGGACGAGCATGTTCTTTGAGGCTGAGAGGGGTTACACTACTCAGGGTGAGAGGGATTACACTACTCACAATGGAGAGTAGTTGGCTAAGCCAACCACTGACCACTATCTCGCTGAACGTGTCTTTTTATAGCAACAAAACTGCTCGCTCAGCGATTCTACCAGTGGCAAATTGGGTAGATTTACACCAAGTATAATTGCCTCCAGTACTATTGTGACATATGCCCTCACCTCGTGAGCATTGGACCCCAATGCCAGAAAAGAACATGCTCCATCCCTTACAAAAAACTTAAAAACTATTTACAAATTTTGTGGCTAAAATCTCTTGCTCCGGTCCTGCCATCCATACGTTTAGTTTTCCCAAGCCCTGGCCTGTGGTACTGCACCGCCGCGCCGTGCGTTCAACGCTTGTTCACTGCTAATAGTGCTGATGCTTGCGTTTGCAAAAAATTGTTGGCCAGCCGATCTTCCTTGACCTCGTTAATAGTTGCCTATCACAGGGTGTGTATATGGTCCCCTTACTCAGTTCAGAGGGCCGGTATCCCTGTAATATGGCTGAAGGTTGTGGATTCCTGGCCGGTTTCGTGTTTTCCAGTTGGATGGTTGTGGAGACCGGTAGCCGTTATATGAAAAACAGAAAGTCTATATAAGTACATCATCCTATACAGGTCAAAACATAATATTAACAACATCTCAAAATAAACAATAACATCTCATATTAAAATCGTGAACATATACCCCCTAAATTCTTATCTATATCAACTCATCATGAGGGACGGCAATAGGCGAAAGTATTATCTTGTCCACCATGTACATTCGGCAGTATGTGACGTATCCGATTGCGGTCTCTCTGAATCCCTGCTTGAATGGACCGCGTCCGTAGCGAGTTGAATGGGCTGACATCCTATCGGTCTCTTGCTGTCCTGCTCGGCTATCGTCAGCAAATAGGATCTCCTTTTCTTGGCTCTGTGCACCGTCTCCTGGGTCAGGCCACCATAACACTGGAGGAACGGACTGTCGATCCCTTTGTATGCATTCAATGCCTCGCCGACATATTCCAAACAGTAGACACACCAGGACTAGGGACAGTGCCACACACTTTGACACAAAACTACTATCGTGACGACGCCGATCTGGGACGCCTTGTGCCAATGAAGGATGGACGGTGGCCAGAGGCATCCATTGGTTTCTGTGGAACAACATGTAAATGAGAGCGATCAAAAGTACCATGCTCCAAATCATCAGGACCCGACTCTCTTCAGGCCCACTACAACTATCGATGAGGGCTTCCATCCCTTGATGACTCCCTTGAACACTTCCGTTCAGATCGACGCTCGAAGCTTGGAGCGTCCAGCTCTGGTCCAGGCAGTCATCAAACCAAATTTCTTCTCGGGCCTTCCTGTACTCTACTTGGCAGCGGGGGTGATCGTTGGCGCCTCCACCAAATGTCACGCAAGTTGTACGACTGGGTCTTCGGCTGGACCCACAACACCTGTCGTGCTCTAGGGAACGTAGCTGGGCTGAACAGTAGAGATACTCCGTATAGGCAACTTCTATTTATTATCGTCCATGCATGGTACATCCCATCTATCCCTACCATAACCCTAGGACGAGCATGTTCTTTGAGGCTGAGAGGGGTTACACTACTCAGGGTGAGAGGGATTACACTACTCACAATGGAGAGTAGTTGGCTAAGCCAACCACTGACCACTATCTCGCTGAACGTGTCTTTTTATAGCAACAAAACTGCTCGCTCAGCGATTCTACCAGTGGCAAATTGGGTAGATTTACACCAAGTATAATTGCCTCCAGTACTATTGTGTCACAAGCGTCAGCAGCTTTTCGGTATAGTTCAGACTTCTTTTTGCACTCTTCTTCAGTATAAAATTTTCCCATTCCATACACTGATTCATGGTCTGCATCGTACTGTCTTTCTCTAAACTCATAAGAGAGCTTTTCTACTGCGGAAATCAAATCATGTTTGAAAGATGACATCTTGATTTGAAATGTTGGAGCTAATATGATTCGATGAGTTTAAATATCAATTATTTGATAGAGGGGGAATTATTTGAAATCAGCTTGATAATTTTAAGAGAAAGAAAAAGATAATAAATGAGAGATGCTCTCTCTGTCTCTGTCTGTCTGTTTGTCTGTCTCTGTCTCCGTCTCTGTCTATCTTTACCTCTATCTCTCTTTTCAATTTTTTATTCATCATCATCATACAAAAAACAATATTTCACAATACAAAACATTTATTTATCAATACAACTGTTGACAATCTCATTACATGCATATTCCTTCACATCCTCTCTAACAAAATCCGAATGAAAATTTAATAATTCCAACACACAGCAAACATTAAAACTATTTGGATTGTCTAATGGCGAAATAATATCATACACTGATCTGATAACGTCTCCTGGTATCAGTGGCACTCCTCTTATTATAATGTGGTAGTATCTTGAAAATTCTTGATTCTTCAGAAAATCATAACGATATTTCAATAAAGTCACTAAACCATTCAGTTCCTTTATGGATTCACTTGCTAAATATATTTTGTTTTCGTCTTGAATGATCTTGATAACTTTCACATCATTTATAATTTCGAAATAAACTTCAAATCTATTTCCTCGCATTGGTGGCTATCCAGGTTTCTCACTAGACAAATAACTCAACACAACTGCTTGTCCGTTCAAAAATGATAACCATTGCACTTCATTGAATAGCACACAATTTTTGTTCGTCGATTCACCAATCTTGATAACTGGCTCATATCCTTTTTCCGCAGAAAAACCGACACTTATCCATTTGCTTTTTGATTTATTCAAAAAATATTTAGTTTCCCTTATTAAGACACCCACTCTATTTGCAAACTGATTTTTAAACAATTATTGTTTTTAATATTCATCATGATAATTTCAACTTGAACACAACTGTCAACAACGTATGAAAATTGAATGCTCTTAAATACAAAATATGATAAACAGGGTGGGATGAAAAAAATGATGGGGGATCAAATCAGAGATCAAATCAAAAAAAGGAGTGGGGGGAGCATTTTTGTGAGCCAGAAACCGTACAGATGAAAAAAGTGGAGGGGGAAGCAAAAAGGAGTGGGGGGAGCATTTTTGTGGGCCAGAACCGGTATATATGAAAAAAGTGGAGGGGGGAGCAAAAAGGAGTGGGGGGAGCATTTTTGTGGGCCAGAACCGGTATATATTCCCTACTTTTATTGACAGTATGAATAAGTAACTATTTACCCCGCTATTTACTTAAAAAAATAATCAAACCAGTGCTTATGCAGCTGATCTTTATTTGATTCCCAAAAAAGAACCTATTAGTGAATAACAAAACTTCGTAAGATATTGTTTCTGTTAAAAATATATAAAGGTTAAATCTTGGGTTAAATTCTCATAGGTTCATAAGTTCGTTTTCCTGCTTTCAATTTCTTACCAAAGACACTACTGTACCCACTAAATGTTAGTTTTCATGTGTGAAATGTGAATTGATAATTTCATTTTCCTAATTAACAAATCATTCTACTAATTATCAATACTAGGATTTTACTAGAGTAACTAGAGGGACTGAAGAACATATTGATCCCATCAATTTGATGAGACTCATGGAGCTCATAAGTTTCGAATGTTTTTCTAGAAGATATCAACTTTTTTCTCAATTTTATCGAACTACGTTGTATTGTGGAAATTCTTCACGCATTTTTTTGCTGGGACAAAGACTCTTTAGTCACGAAGGGTATGAAAGCAAAGTAACATACTATCTAGTTCATATAAAAAAAATCGATGAGTTTCTTTTGTCGGGAATAATGGACTGTGTTTGATGAAAAACCTCTATTGTTCTTTCAGCGACGTTTCGACAAACATTGAAAAAGGCCGGGCCTTTTTCAATGTTTGTGGCCGTTTATTATTGTGTTCACCTTACTATTCTTAATGCTTGATAAAGACGTAAACCAAACGTCGAAACGTCGCTGAAAGAACAATAGAGGTTTTTCATCAAACACAGTCCATTATTCCCGACAAAAGAAACTCATCAGTTATCGAAACTTTTGGACGCTAATTTGCAACTCTATAAAAAAAATCTTGAATGCTGGCATGTTGGCCCCTAAATTTAATGACACTCCTGCCAATTGGTTTTTCTCGAATAACTTCCACAGTAAAGGGTGATCCCCTATTATATATTCTTTTCTCTTTAGCTTTTTTATTTCAAGTGTCAAAAATATTACATAGACTCACGTGCAAATTAAGGATAATTTTTAATGACAAAATAAATAGTTATATTTTGATTTTGCATAAAGTTATCTGAAATGGTTAAATGAAAATGTTTGTTTTCACGATTATTGAAGTTCCTTTTTCTTTGGTCGCGTAGCACATTTTCATCAAACGAATTGGTTTGAGAAAAATTAATAGACAACTTTCTCGTGAAAAACATCAAATTATTTCAAGTAGGTACTTTTTGAGTTTTTGGAAAGAAGATATCGATTTGGTGGATGAGAAATCATGCATGGTTTTACCTACATGCAAAAATTCTAGTATTGATCTTTTCCTTGAATTTTTAAAAACACTCTTTAACAAACTGCGTTTGTATTTTCACCAAAGGACAAAATGCATATAGAAAGTCTGTTCCCCGTATATTCTTTGGGGTTTGGGGGCCCATCTCAGTAAAGAAGGCCTGAAGACTGTCCACATATTCTGGGGAATCGTGGGTGAATCCAATATAACCGCTGCACAAAGAATGCATCAACATCAGTTACCCTACACTCACTATGACTATGAACAAAAAAAAACAAAAACCATCAAATATTTGAGCTGTCAGAAAATTTTTAAATTAGCTAATGTCACTAGATGCTGGGACCTGGGGTATACACACTTACCTGAAATTTACAAATATTTTGTGTGATAAAAAAATATGAAATATGTCCTGAATCACCCTAGTTGACTGTATGTATGTACTTTGCGTTCATTATATTTAACAGTATTGACGGAATATTGCTTTTTTATAGAAATTCCGAATCTTGCAATCACGTGGTTGGACTGGGTCATACTATCTGCAGCATCTGATTTTGAATGGGTTTACAAGAGCGCCATAAAGAGCATCATGCACTTCAATCCCAATGAAGTGCAAAGGGAAACCAAAATAACGACAGAACAAATTACTGAGATTGTTTTCATCGACCCGACAAACATCAAGGGGACAGAAATCTCTCTGCTTTCTCGTATAAAAAACCGCATACGGAAAAACCAGTTGATCGAAATTACCCGGTCGAGTTAAAAGGGATCAACCCGCCCAAACCATTTGCCACTACACTATCTACCGAAAACATGGCTGATCAAGAAACAATACAACTGGTATGGTATGTAGTACCAGCTTTGTAATTCGTAATGGTTTTTTCTTAACCAATATAGGTATTTATGTGCCAGCGTCTTCGCTATTGGGGCATATGACACGTTCCAAACGTACAGATGTTGCGGGACTTGAAAAGGAAAGTCTGGACGAGTGGTCCCAATATTTATTAAAGTGAGAATTTGAAAAATTAAATTCATAACTCTTGAAATTTTGCCGTAGTTTCAACAAAATTGTGTAGTGTTTTTTAGTGCAGATACCCATAAAATGTTTTAGGAATAAATCAAAGAGTTATGGTTTTATAATCATTATTACAATATACATTTTTTTGTCATAGTAAGCAAATAACTCTTCACTTGTGAGCAGGAAAATATTATACTTTTGTGAGACTTCTAGAGTATACCTACTTTTAAACTGTACTTAATCAAATGTTGACTGAAAAATATGAAAAATAAAGAATAAACTTGCAATATGTGTTTTTATTACCGATATAAAAATAATTGATATAAAATAAAGAATAACAAGTACTTGGGTATTCATTGATATTAACCTATATCCAAGGCTATACCTAGAATAATTACTAAATTGTAGCCAAAACTGTATAAATTTGTTGCATTGAACCGAAACTAGAAATAGCAATTTTTGATGATGATTATTCAATCTTCCATATTTTTTCTTTTGTCATTTCCAGATTCCAGAGTACAGTTTTAGGCAAAAAAGTGGATTAGCGAGGAGTCATTATTGTAATCGTTGGTTTTCTTGCTTTAGATATGCAACCTCCTTCTCGTTATGATTTGCAAGCTGGAAAAGTTTCCTCTGTAGCTCCTGATTTCTTTGGAATCCTCTTCTCCCTGAAATGTATAATGGTGTATTATGCTGAATTAACATTTATTGTTGCTAGTTTCGTGACTGGAGCGGAACAGAAATATGTAACAGGAGCTCGTGGGGGCAGTCAATAATACGAGGAAGGCTACTTTAAGTCTTCTTTATTCATTTTTCAAGCTTTCGGAGAAAATTTCCAGCATGTGCTGGTGCCTTTTGAAACTGTCCTTCACATTCGACTTCCTGAAGAAGGGAAAAATTTCTCCGAAAGCTTGAAAATTGAATAAAGAATACTTAAAGTAGCCTTCCTCGTATTATTGACTGCCTCCCACGAGCTCCTGTTGCGAATTAACATTTCACAAACACTAGCTGGAAAGAATTTTCCCTAATGAGAAATGTTTTATTTATAAATTCTTTCTGCAAATAATGCAATAAAGCTGCCATCATTTTCACTCTCTTTCCTATAAAAAAGGTTGATAGATATCAGTGGCGTATCCAGAGGGGGGGCAAAGGGGGCTATTGCCCCCCCCCCAGACATATCTGGTCAGCCCATAAAGTCTTATTTTGTCACGATATTATTCATGTATATCACTAAATACAACATACGAACTGAGAGCGTTTTCGTATTTTGTCGATATTTGTATGTAGGTTCTATATAATACCGTTAATAATACCAATGTTCAGTTTAGACTACCCAAACCGAAGATAAAAAATGTAGCCCCAAGTCCCACACTTCGCGGAGTTCCCCCACGTAAATTCAAGCGCGAGTGTAGAGCGGCCTTTAATTCCATGCGCTACAGAGATCAGATGACACTGATGACAGACGCCACATGCCACATGCCATCGTTCAATAAATAGCGATTCAGTGTTGTTAACTCGTAGGGAATTTCCCTATTCGTAGGGAAAATTGTGTAAAATACTGCCAAGTAGGGAAAAAGGGTCAGAAATTTATATTTTCTGTATTTGTAGGGAAATTTGTTGTAGAATAAAAAATATAGTGGGAAAACGGCTAATTTCTCTAATATTGATAAAGCTGAACTACTGTGAATAGTAATTTCTCTATCTCCGTTATACAGGGTGTCCCAGCAAGGGTGGCCACCGGCCATATCTCAGAAACTACTGGACCTAAAAGTTCAGAAAAAAAAAAAATTATCACTAAAGTGGCCACGAGAAAATGCTGGGAAATATTTATAACTTCGAAGTTTTTCCGCTAGGGGGCGCAATCAAAGCTTAAATATTAAAATTCGAAATTTCTCCGGAAATTCTCAGATTGAGGTATATCTTTATCAACATGGTTAGAAAACCTAGACAATTTCACGTCTTTTTGGTACAGGGCTCATTGGCGTACCGATCTTCGTGTGAGTAGGGAAAGGTAGTGAAAGTGTGATTGTTCAAGTAGCTGTAATCTATTAACGACTTGTCCGATTTTGTTGCGTATAGGCTTGTTTAGAAGATAAATGTGAGTACTTTCGAACATCGTATCCAGTAGTGCGTGATTGTCTCCAGCAAAATTGCTAGAAGGGGTTGAATTAAAAACAGTGTCTTTCATTTTACCGCAAAAAATTAAATGGTATGGTATAATTCTGATAAGAGCATCGAAAGGTACATTAAATTTACAAGAAAAAACCTACGAAACGCAGGTGGATATCTTTTTTCGTTTTCGAGTTATTGCCGAGAAAAGAGTTTTTGACACTCGAAAAGTTAATTGTTGTGTAGTTCTATTGCAACCTGCTTTTTCTTTGGCTTCAATAATAATAACTAGTCCAAATTGTGTAAAATTTAATGTTTTCATTTGTTATTTCAATAGAACAAAACTCATAATAAATGAAAAATATTTTGATGAGCATAAATCCCAATCTAATTATGTATTAAATATTGCAATGATGGGTTGAAAAAAAATCTAGGTAGCTGTGGAAAAACATCGGCGGGTTTTCATGGAGATAATTGAAACAGATATTGCAATCATAACAATCTCTTAATTATCATTTCAACATTCTCTGTTAAAATGTCTTACACCAATGCCGAGGCTTTTGATATGCTCGCCGTTTATTTTCAATGTTTTGGAAATGCTCCGATTGCGGCACGTGAACACGCTACAAGGTATCCTTAACGAAGGCACTACAGCAGAAAGGTATTTCGGCGAATGGCAATACGTTTAAGAACAACGGGAAGTGTACAGCTCAATCCAGTTCCAATCAGAAGACGTCCGGTGAGAAACCATGAAGAAAATATTATAAACGTTCTCGCTTACGTGGAAGCTCCACCGCATTTGAGCACAAGAGAAATTTCCCACCATCTAGGATTAAGTCGTTCTTCAGTGCTCCGAATTTCAAGAGACTTCAAACTTCGTCCATATATACCATCTTTCCTTACACCAAGCTCTATCAGAAGATGATTTCAACAGGCGACTAGACCATTGCTATTGGCTTCGAGAAATGTGCAACGAACATCCTCAATTCCTCTCCCAAATTTTATGGACAGATGAAGCCCGTTTCTCTAGTTCTGGAAATGTTAATTTGCATAACATGCACTTTTGGTCGCGGGAAAACCCACACTGGATGCGGGAAGTGGATCATCAAAACAGGTGGAGTGTAAACGTCTGGTGCGGAGTGTTAGGAAACAAAATTATTGGGCCGTATATTATTGATGGCCATTTAAATGGTGAATCATATTTGAACTTTTTAGAAAATGACTTGCAAATACTTTTAGAAGATGTTCCCATTGGTCTTAGGATGTCCATGTGGTACCAACATGACGGTTGCCCAGCTCATTATGCACGGAGAGTTCGTGATTTTTTAAACAACCGTTATCCAGATCGCTGGATTGGAAAGGGCAGTTTTTCCCATGGCCACCGAGATCCCCCGATTTAACTGTGTTGGACTATTTCTTGTGGGTACGAATCAAGGACATCGTTTACAAAACTCGTCCCACCACAAGAGAAAATATGATTGAGCGGACTGAGAATGCTATACGTTCCATTGCACCAATTGAAATAGAAACAGCTGTTTCTATTTGTAGGCACAGAATTGAGAAATGTATTTTACAAGATGGAGGACAATTCGAACATTTATAAAGTTAAATAAAACTACACAACAAACAACTTTTCGAGTGTCAAAAATTATTTTCTCGGCCATAACTCGAAAACGAGAAAAGATATCAACCTGCGGTTCGAAGGTTTTTTCTTGTAAATTTAATCTTCATTTCGATTCTGATATCAGAATTATACCGTACCATTTAAATTTTTGCGGTGAAACGAAAATAACAGTTTTTAATTCAAATTACGCCTTCTAGCAACTTTTCTGGAGACAATCACGCATCACTGGATACGATATACGAAAGTACTCACATTTATCTTCCAAACAAGCCTATACGCAACAAAATCGGACAAGTCGTTTATAAGTTACAGCCACTTGAACAATTACACTTTCACTACCTTCCCCTACTCACACGAAGATCGGTACGCCAATGAGCCCTGTACCAAAAAGACGTGAAATTGTCTAGGTTTTCTAACCATGTTGATAAAGATATACCTCAATCTGAGAATTTCCGGAGAAATTTCGAATTTTAATATTTAAGCTTTGATTGCGCCCCCTAGCGGAGAAATTTCGAAGTTATAAATATTTCCCAGCATTTTCTCGTGGCCACTTTAGTGATATTTTTTTTTTCCTGAACTTTTAGGTCCAGTAGTTTCTGAGATATGGCCGGTGGTCACCCTTGCTGGGACACCCTGTATAGCATACATTGAGGGCTGGCAACAGCGCTTGAAAATGAGGAATCATGTAGTGCGTTTGTGCCATTTTATAGATGCAGTGACGTTGACGTTTACATTTACCCATTATCCATTGCATTATCCGAATAACCGTCAATTTCAAATTTCTGTTGACTGTCTTACTGTTGTGTTCAATGTTTATTGTTTAGTAATTTCAGTTATTCAGTTTGTAATTTGTTTAATAAAAGAGAAGTGTGTGATTGGTCATTTTTGATAATGTCGTCGGACTCATCTTCTGATGGAAGTGGACAGCGTTGCCAGGTCTCATGATTTATCATGAGATCTCATGATTTTGACTTACATCTCATGATATCATGATTTTGTTTAAAAATCTCATGATTTAAAAAAAAAACAAAGATTTATAATCATAACTCAGAATATTAGTCGTAAAAATAAAAATAACCTAATACCACAACTTAATGTACAAATATAAATATCATAAAGCCTTAAATAATAATCGCACAGCCCTATATAAAGGGGAAATACTGACGAGTATGGGGGTTCCCCAAGCCAAGATTCTCGGATATTTCTACGCGCTATTTTTCACGAAGTGTTATGCATTTGCTCGTGTATTCGGTATTGTAACGAATTATTTGTGAGTTGAAAATAATTAAAAAATATGAGTGATAGTGATTCTAGTAGTTCTAGTACTAGTACATCCAAGAGTATATCTCTTCCAGGGCCTAGCAAGAAAAGAAAGGTTTATAAGCAAAATTTTAAAAAGGAATGGAAAAATATACAGGGTTTGCAATGGATCAAGATCAGCAGAAAGGGGACAGGCTTTGCCTGGTAGGTATTTATGATACACGATATTTTAAATTAGGGTAATTTCTGTAAAAATAAATGCAATTAGGATTTATTAAGTACAAAATCTAAATTCACTTGGAATAATGTTAAATCGAGAATTAAATGATAATATGAGTTACTGAATCGTAACTGATTAAAATTTGCTATAATGCGGATATCTATAATTTAAAGCGAACAAAACTTTTTTAATAGGGGTAAACGGTTTTTTTTTTAATTTAAGGTGTGATTACTGCAAATGTGATGTTAAGGTATCTGCAGGGAAAACCCAGCTAGTAAAACATTCTGAGACTGAAAAGCATGTTAAAGCTTTGCAGAGAGCATCAATGGGCAAGCAAAGTCAAGTAAAAATAAATCAAATGTTTGCAGAAAGTTCTAAAAAAACAAGCATTGAAGAAAGAGCGAAAGAAGGAATTATAAGAACTGCAGGGTTTCTAGCCGAACATAATCTCCCTATGAATTTGATGGAGCATTTCATCGATTACCTCAATGCTGTATGCACTGACTCAGAAATTGTCAAACAAATGAAATGTAAACGAACAAAGATGTCAAGAGTTTTACAAAAAGTTACAGGCTTGTCTCAAGAATCTTGGCTACTTGGCCTAATGAGGGATAATAAATTTAGCATTATCATAGATGAGTCTACTGATAACTCGTGCACCAAACATTTATGTTTAGTTGTCAGAATGTGCATTAATTTGAACATTGAAGACAACTTTTTGGCGTTAATACCAGTAGTAGAGACCACAGGGGCTGCACTTTATGAAATTTTAATCAACTTCCTTACCGACAATGGCGTTCCATATAAGTCAAACTTTATTGGCTTTGCTTCAGATGGAGCGAGCAACATGGTTGGCGTCAATAATTCTGTGGTCAGTCGATTGCGAGAAAATATTCCAGGTATATTCATAATGAAATGCATATGCCATAGCTTTCATTTGTGTGCATCATATGCATGCCACAAGTTGCCAGAGGAAGTGGAACAATTTGCGAGAGAAGTAAGCTATACCCTAATAAAATGAATGTATATTTAATAAAAAAATATAATTTTTTCCAGGTATATAACTATTTTTCAAATAGTCCAAAGAGAGTGGAGGAATATAAGGAATTCCAGGAATTTGCAAATGTGTCAATATCGAAGATTTTACATCCTAGCCAGACACGTTGGTTATCTCTGGAATGCGTGGTTAAAAGGCTTCTTAATCAATATGAAGCTTTGAGGTTGTATTTCATAGATCAGGCGTCTCTTAAAATCAGTCAAGCAAATACCATTCTAGAAAAACTAAACACGCCCGAAAATAAATTATACTTATCATTTTTATCGCATGTACTACCTACTTTTAATAGCTTGAACAAATTAATGCAAAGCGAATCGCCCAAAATTCACGTTATTTATAAAGAGGTTGCTAGAACAGTTAAAATATTTCTAGATTATTTCATTAAGGACGAATATCTAAATGCCAACATTGAAAATATAGATTTTAAAAACCCTAGACTTTTTTTAAATTTAAATGACATGTACTTTTCTGCCCACATAAACTCTTCCGATCTGGAGAAAAACCGACTCGACAAAGTAAAATTAAGATGTCTAGACTTTTAAATTGAGAGTGTGGAGCAAATATTGTCAAGATTTCCTCTTAAAAATTCAGTGTTTCCGAAATTAGAATTTCTAGATCCTGAGGTAGTTAAATCAAGAAAAATCAGGTCTATTAGTAATGTTTCTACGTTGTTTCAAAATTTGATTGCTGCTGATATGCAAGTTATTGACAATGAATGGTTGTTACTTAGAAATTATGAAATTAATTTCACCTGTGTGGAAAATACAGAATCCCTGTTTCCCAATTTAAGTAATTTTGTGTTTAATTTATTAACTTTGCCGCATTCCAGTGCTAACGTAGAGAGGGTGTTTAGTCAGATAAATTTAAACAAAACAAAACAGAGAAATCGGTTGAAAACTCCTATGATAGCTGCTATACTGCACACCAAAAGTTTAGTGGGCAGAGAAAACCATATTTGTTCAAATTTTCCAATAGGGAAAGATTTGCTTACAAAATTAAATAAACAAATTTATGATTCCGATGAATCAGAATAAAATAACGGAGATTTCGGGTTTTTGTTTTTCAGTTATTTACTTTTAGATTATGTACGTTTGTTTACTTTAACATATAATTTTATGTTTTTTCTATTCAAATTTGTTAATAAAAACGTAGATATGTTGGTACTTGTATCTTTATTTCATCAAAAAAATATTTTAATAAAAATAATATATGGTCTTTTTTGTATAAGGCTCAAAACGCCATCTCATGATTTTTTTTCCAAAACTCATGATTTTTGGTTACATTTTTCATGATTTCATTTTATTTCACCTGGCAACACTGGAAGTGGACCATCGTCATCAAAAAAACAAAAAAAGTGGCGGAAACAAAAATTCAATCAGAACTGATGGTTAACCATGGACGAATTCAAAGGGTGGATGCAGGAAATTCAAGAAAATCCATATAGTTGCAGATGTAAGGCCTGTAACTGTACTCTATCTTGTGGAAAATCAGAGTTGCAAAATCATGCGAAAGGTCGGAAACAT
This sequence comes from Orchestes rusci, assembly GCA_958502075.1. Taxonomy (NCBI): domain Eukaryota; kingdom Metazoa; phylum Arthropoda; class Insecta; order Coleoptera; family Curculionidae; genus Orchestes; species Orchestes rusci. Next base: position 88,850,776 of record OY293304.1, on the reverse strand, counting down.
CAACAAAATGTAAGATCAGTAGCTAAAAACACTAGTTTGATCGGTACATTTCTGAAACCACTAGAAATCAGAAACAAAGATCGTCAGGCGAACATATTCGAAATTCGTTTGAGTACATTTTTTGCTGAGCACAATGTTGCTTTCCAAATAATCGATCATTTAGTGCCTTTACTCAAGGATATTTTGCCAGATAGTGACATATTGAAAAGTTACTTTGGGTCGCCAAAAGTGTACAAATATCATCAAGAACGTTTTAGCCCCTACATTAAATGAAGAACTAATTAGAATCCTGAGGGTTACCAAATTTTCTGTTCTTATCGATGAGAGTACAGATATCGCATTAAACAAAACAATGTGCGTGTTAGTGCGATATGTCAATCCCAGTAATGGTCAAGTCGCGACGAAACTTTTGGAGCTTTTGAAATTAAACGCTGTAGACTGTAGTGCAGAAAAACTTTATAGTGAATTTAAAAATCTTTTGAAAAGACATGACATACCTATAACAAACGTTATAGCCATGGCATCAGATGGAGCGAGTGTTATGGTGGGTAGTCATAATTCGTTTGCTTCTAGACTATTGAATGATTGTAAACATGCAACGATTATGAAATGCATGTGTCATACATCAGCAATAATTGCTAATAAAGCTTGCACACAATTACCACGTGCACCAGAAGAGTTGTTAAGACAAATCTATACTTATTTGTCAGGAAGTGCCAAACGATGTTCACAACTTGAAGAAATGCAGGACTTTTTCAACCTTGGAGAGAAAAAGATTTTACGGGCAGCAGGAACAAGGTGGCTTTCATTGCAGAAGTGTGTAGAACGAGTGTTGAAAAATTGGAATGTTTTGACAGGATACTTTCGTGTTGCTGTGGTCGATGACAAACTTAAATCGGTAGAGGTAATTCTAAAAGAACTGGAAAACTTGTGTACCAAAGCATATTTATTATTTTTGAAATATGTCCTAAATTACTTTAATTCCATCAATCCCCTTTTTCAAAGTCAAAAACCATTAGTTCATGAGCTGTATTCTGAATCAAGAAATCTATTTTTCAGATTAGGTCAAAATTTTATTAAAGCCGATAAACTTGATTTGGATATTGATATCCGTTGTCCTCATAACTATCTTGCAATAGAAGACATATATGTTGGAAGTGAATGCAAGACAATTTTGTTAGAGATATCCAACTCCAACACAGTTAAACAAATCAAATTGGATTGTTTGAACTTTTATATAACATCTCTAGAGGAGATGCAAAATAGACTTCCAATTAATAATAAATATAAAGTTTTTCAGAGTTTTCAATTTTTAAAGCCCGAAGTAGCTCTGAATAAAAATCGTGATCTACCATTTATTGACTTCCAATCGTTGGGAAATCATTTCGGAATAGAGTCCGAAAGGGTTGATTAAATGCGGGAGGAATGGCGTACAATGCCTTTTCTATTAGATGAGGCTGATAAAACCCATTTAATTAGAGAAACAGTTGAACAATTTTGGTGGAATGTTTCTAAGAAGAAAAGTTTTGATGACATCCTTGCTTTTCCAAATTTGTCAAAATTATCAACATTAGTGATGACTCTTCCACATGCAAATGCAGATAGCGAAAGGATATTCAGTGTTGTCTCAGATGTTCGAACTAAGAAGAGAAACAAAATAGGACATGATGCACTTGAGGCTATTTGTATTGTACGCTCACACTTTAGAGATTTACAGACTGACTGTGTGGGTTACAAATGGACAATTGATTCTAGTATTTTTGAAAAAATGCGTTCAGTCAATTTATATGAACATAAGTCGAAAAAATAACATCCTCCGTAAACCATTAGAAGTAATGTACTTAATTCTAGTCCATGATTTGCGTGATTTTTGAGAAACTGAATTAATTTATTTTCTAGAACTACTGTGGTATTTTCTTTGTTTCATAGTTTTATATAATCTATTTATACCAGTCATGTTTTCTTTGTTTTTTATTTATAACATGAGAATATAATATATTTATTTTGTCAAAGTCCCGTTATTTTTATTTTCAGTTGTTGAGCGTTGTTTTTCTCAATGTATTTTCTATGTTTAGTTTTTAAGATTTATGTGATGATTTGTTTATTTAACAACCAAAAAAATTTTTATTGTGTTGAAATAAATACTTACTTCTGTTTCGGTAATGTCTTATTTCTAGTATTTGTTAGAAGCATACAGATGTGGTCATACATAGAGAAATACCCTAGAAAAAACTTGATCTTACACAATTATTCAAAAAAGTAGTATTTCATTTGAAAAGTTGAATGGATTTTTATAGCTTCACATTTTTCCTTCTCTCGACCATGTCTAATAATTCAATAAGTCTGTCTCTCTTTCCTTCACTTATATCGTATTTGACGCCGATGCCAAGACCACTCCATTTTAATTCAAGCTCGTTGTTTGTTTCTCTGAGTCTGCGCAGGCATCGTAGGGAAAGTAGGGAAATTTTGATGTAGCATACGGGGAATTTTTGTTCAAAAGGTTAACAACACTGTAGCGATTGCGATTAATAATTATTATTAAATGCTGTTATGTGAGTGAATTGTGCAATAATAAATAAACGGAGTTATAAGTTGTGTTGATCCAACATTCAGTCGCTGTGTTTATCTTGTCACAATGAAACGGGCGGGAGTTCAAAGTGATTTACTGAACTTTGTTGAAAAAATGAAAATAGAAGATGGGAACCAATCTATGCCCTCCTCCTCGTCTGCAGCCAATAACACATCAACCATAAACATGAATCAGCAGTTGGAGGAGCTGTCATCTACACCCACACCATCGACGGAAACTCACTCGGGAAACCACCAAAATTTTCCCGTCAACGACATTAGCAATATTCTAGCACGTAAATTACAAGAAGAACAATGTGCCAACTATATAAAAATCATGGAGGAGATATGGGTGCCACCTTCAAACTTTAGTTTTCCCGCAAAAAAAGAAGGTAAATTCACGAGAAAATTTAACAAGAAATATTTGGACCAGTATAAGTGGCTAGTATGAAAATGCCGGATACCACAAAAAGTCGGTTTTAGACTATGTAAATAGAAAAAGAGTTTTAGAAAATAAGCAAAAGTCAGTAGATGAATAAGTGTTTACCAGTCGCGAAAAACAGGTACAAGAAAATAGATTGAAGTTAACACCTATTATAAAGACTGTTATATTTTGAGGTCGAAACGGTCTTTCATTAAGGGGACATCGAGATTCTGGATCGTTGGACCCGGACAAATTATCTTCTTGTACGCCTGGTGAATTCCGGGCTTTGTTGAAATTTCGAATTGAGTCTGGAGATGAGATATTAAAAAACCATTTATTGAACGCTGCCAAAAACGCCACGTACTTGAGCAGCATGATACAAAATGAAATAATAAATGCATGTAATACAATCATCCTGAGAAAAATAATTGATGAAGTTAAGTCTGCAAAATATTTTACGATTTTGGCTGATGAGACCACGGATGTTGCCAAAATAGAACAGTTTGTTCTTTGTGTTCGTTTCTTGTGCGATAATAAAACTATAAAAGAGTCATTTCTTCCATTTGTTCCGGTAACTTCAACTACTGGGCAGAATTTGGCTAAAACATTCATTGAAAATTTAACAAAATGGGGTCTAGATTTAAATAATCTTAAAGGCCAAGGCTACGATGGGGCAGCGGCTATGAGTGGCAATTTTCAGGGGTACAGGCTATCATACGGAACCAGTATCCTACAGCTTTGTATGTACATTGTGTTTCACATTCCCTGAACCTTGCTATATCTGATGCAAGCTCAGTCCAGGCTGTACGAAACTGCATGGGTGTTTTTGAAAACGCTTACAATTTTTTCAATACACCCAAACGTCAAAATATTTTGAGTAAAAAAGTGAACGAGCTGCCGGAGGAAGAAAGGTCGAGAAGAGATAGACTAAAACAACTTTGTCCAACCAGGTGGGTTCAACGACAGGATTCGGTGAGTATAATGAAAGAGCTTTTAAAGCCTGTTGTATTGGTGTTAGAGGAAATAACGGAGTGGCCAGAAAAAGAAGCTTCCACTAATGGTAAGTTGTTGCTAAATACTCTGAGCACTTCAGAGTTCCTCATTGCACTTTCAGTGACAGAAAATATTTTCGCATTTACCACTCCTTTATCAAAAATACTACAGTCAGTCAATATCGATTTATGTAAAGCAATATTGCTCGCTGAAAACTGTCTGAAGGAACTTAAAAACCTACGAAACAATTCGAATACCAGCTTTGCAAGTATTTTTACAGAAGCAAACAGAAACATGGACAAATTATTTGGACAAGAAATAACAAAACCCCGAATAACTAGCAGGCAAAAGAACCGATCGAATTTTGAAACCCAAACTGCGTCAGATTATAACAGATTATCAGTCTTCATTCCTTTTTTAGATCACGCAATATTACAATTGGAAGAGAGATTTGTTAAGCACAAAGACATACTTCGCTCATTTAACTGTCTTATTCCATCCCCACACAAAAAATCTCACAATGAACTGTTCGGTCTTGAATACCTTCTAGATTTTTATAAAAATGACTTAGAAAACTCATCATCAACAATAGTTTCTGCTGAATTCATGCTTTGGCATAGACAATTTGAAAACTATGCACCAGAATATGTGACCAGGTCGTATTTCCCAACATATTTCTCCTATTAAAATTGTTTTGTACTTTACCCGTTAGTACAGCTACACCTGAGAGAAAATTTTCCACGCTTAAGTTGTTAAAGTCCTACTTACGTAATACCATAAGCCAGGACCGACTAAATGGCTTATCTCTTTTGTATGTTTAGCCAGAAATCTCGGTTAGTACAGAAGAAGTACTTAACGAGATGCACTTGAAAGCCAGAAAGCTTGACATTGTTCTTTAGTCTGTCTGAAGTCAGACAGATATATGCTTTAATTTATGTTATCCTGTTTTGTATTACTTGATATTTTATGTTTTTGTTGAATCAAAGATTATTTTTGTTTTTGTTATGCTGAGATGGAGTCCTTTCAGTTATACATTCTTGTTGATTGTACTTATTTTATTTTGATGTTCATAATACTTTAATTAATAAACCCATTTTTCTAAAGTATGTCTATACAATTAATTATTATCCCTACCAAAGAACCTATTTTACACTTTTGAATAGTAAAAAAAAATAATTACGTAAAAATGACCATACATAATAATATAGTAGATATGTTTGTTTGCCCCCCCCAGAAACAGATCCTGGATACGCCACTGATAAAAATGTACCCTGTATATTTGTGTGGCATTATGATGAACAAAGTCTTGTGTAAATCTTGAAGGGATCATAAAACTTGTCCAACAAAAGATAAAAGAATGCGAATAAGAGGAGGAGAAATAGTATTGGATATACAGGGTGTCCCTGCACAACTTCTAGTGTAGAATATTGAGAAAGCATAAAAAAATAATTTGAGTTGTGACATCAATCGCCGTTTCCAAAATTCAGGGTGTACAATTTTTTTCCTCTGTTTTGAAAACGCCTTCGCCAATCTTGATAAAATTTTACGCGGTTTATACATATGATAGGTATTAATGAAACTTTCTGAGCCATTGGAGCGCATTCAAATTATTTAGGGCCGGACTTGGAGAATTTGTGTGTTGTATTTTTGATGAAAAAATTATACGCCACACTTTTCTCAAGAAATATTCTTTTTTAGAATAACTTATTTCAACGAAAAAGGTCACGTGAGATTTTTCTCTCCGACGCACGATTTCGAGTGAAAAAATAAAAACTAAACTGGTGTCTTTCAAAGCATTCATTACCTGACATTTTCAGTTTTGGGAACAGTCGGTTTTTCTCGTCTCAACGAAAAACTCAAAACTCCCTTTTCATAGAAATGAGTATTTAGAAAAAAAAAGACCTGTGTAAAAAACAGTGGCATACTTTTTTTTTCGGAAATACAACAGATAAACTATATTTTAGAAATGATTCACTTGCGGCCATCGGTGTCACTGTATTTATGCGTCAAAAATAACCAAAAGTTACCCTATAAACATAAATCGGCAAACGCCCTCTAAGAGAGCTATGATTCTCATAGACTACGCCCTTCCACCTGAGGATGGACTATTTCCGAAAAGGTTTAAAATAAAGCTTTAAAACTTTGGAATCTTACTAATTTGAATGTGCTGAATTCAAATAATATTAATTCAGAAATTTGATAACTTAGTCGGATGCGTATCATTTGGGGGGTAGAGTGAGTATGAATAATGAATTGAAACTTTTTTATAAGTCATGTTCGTAATTTTTTTACAAATTTAGAAAATAACCACACCATTTTCAAGAAAAAGGAAATTAGAACTTACGCTGCATAGTATTCACAATATCATATTACAGAGTATTTCCTAAAAATTGGTACAAAATTCGTCGGGTGATTCTAGAAGATTTTCATGAGACATAGTTCTCATAAACATCAATTTGTCGAAAATTGCTTTCCAAGGGAGCTACGGTTTTGGAAATATTGAGGAAAAGCTGTCCTCAGGGGGCCCTATTTAAAGGGGCGTAGCTCTCTTGGAAAGCATTTTTCGGTCAAATGTTTATGGGAACTTCTTTTCATGAAAATAACCCAGGAATCACCCCACGAATTTTTTATTGATTTTTAGCAGGGTTTGAAGGATAAATCAAAGATATATCACCCAAGAAACATTTTTAGAGCTTATTGGTTTCAAGGAAGCTTTATGTAGGTTTTAAGGTGGTTCTACTCAAGTGCCATGTTTTAAGGAAGCTTTAACTGAAACCAAATATGCCTTACGACAAAATGATCCTAAAATAAGGTTTTAACATTAGCTATAAAACTCACTGATAAAACCAATAAAAAATTGGTTTTAAGCAAGCCTTATGGAGGTCATTAAATATCTTCGTTACAGCTGTTTACTCCTAAAACTTCCTTAAGAACTTCAGGCTGTAACTTTGACTCAAAATATTCAAAATGGTTTCAAGCAATCGGATATATTTACTCCATAAAATCATGATAAATAAAGCCTATTTCTTTGGAGGTATATTTGGTTATATTCGAGTCAACGAAAAAGCATGTAAGCTTCAAAATTACTTAGAATAAAACCTTGATAAGCCCTCTTCAATGTAACAATTTTGTTCATTTACTGTGTTTTTACATGAGCTCAAATTCATAAGAATGGTTTAAAATCAAGAAATCTGGGTAATTCAAAAGACAAAGACGGAGGAATTATTCAAACTTCATAAATACAATTGAAAGGTTATCAGAAGGCTCTGGAAGCATTTAGGATCAAACGGTAAATGTACAAACCCCTCAAAACTTTTTCAAAAATCCACGTGACGAAATTGTCAACACTCCAGACTCCAGAGCAAACAAGCATCCAAGGAAAAACACTGAAACTAGTGAAATTGCTCTTCTTTTTGTTTTTACAGCCAATTAAATAAAAAAGGTTTAAAAAGGGTTTATCATGAGACAATTCTAGGTGAACCTTGAAACCATATTGTTCTATGAATACTTATGAAAGGAGCTGTTGCACTAGAGACATATGGAATGTCTACAAAAATTGTTCTTAAAGTTTAAGTGTTTTAACGAGATCTCATAAATGAACAATAGGCTTTAAAAGTATGACGGCCATATTTTCACGGTATAAGACAACCGCCATTGATCAAATTATTAGAAAAAGATCAAGAACCCATTGAATTGACTTTCCAATACTTTAGAAATTTTCAGAACATAGTTACCCTCCATTTTTATTCATTATTCTTGTACAAATTCGTCTGATTTTGATCATTTTTCAATTTTAACATATGGTCTTGAAAATATATGAATATATATTTAAACGCAATATTTTCGAGGCGCTAGTGTTTTGTGTGAGTTTTAATATACATTTATCAGAAAACTCACATTCGTTGGTACATACTCGCATGATGATGGCTCATTCTGAGATTGAGATGTTCAAATAATGATATGAATACCTGCTTGTCCATTTTCATCAATTTGAAGGAGATCTCAAGTAAAAAAATCACCATCTTCTGCGTCAATCAACCATGTCGAAACCTACAAAATATTCCAGAAAATCTTAGATCATAAAGCAATTTTTTTATGCAATACCTTTGATGTGGAGTTTTTTTTATGTTTGGTATTTCTGTCTGTTTTCACTCTATGGGGCGTTGCCGAAGTGAATTCATTTTTGTAGGGTTATTCGCTGGTCCAGTTTCTGATGATAGATCTGCCCTTTTCATTGTACTGGATGAAGCAGAGAATATTTTCCACCGGATTTGAGAAAGGCAACGTATTATTTACAGATTCCGCATTTGGAACGGCGTTTTTCCTTAATTTGGACAAATGTTTTCCGAAAATAATATCTTCTTTTTTGAACTGCTTAGAGCAAACCTGAAATGCCTAGGATAACCAAATCATATGAATTTAAATCTTACTCTTGGTCTGCGATCCCATTTCACTCCATAACAGGTTACTTAGGGCCAATGATCTACACTCAACCAACCACTGACCCCACGATTTTTTGCGATTTTGATTTGCGCTCCCGTGCCGAACATGACTGAGTCATTATAGCATTTAATCAACTACGTCTTCTGAATATTGAAATATAGAACAAATCATGAAATAGATGAACCAAAACCAGATATTTATCGAATCAGCTGTTCATTTTATGAAATGTCATTATTGTCAATATTGTCATTTCATCCTGTTTCATTTTTCATATTCTCACCTGCCTGCTTTAGCCAATAAAAACGTTCCTCCCATTGCGCACGCAACTTTCTCTGCTCAGGTGTAAATGAATAGGTCTATTGAAAGTGTTGGAACTTGGAACTTCGAACCAATCAACCAAACTCAATTAAATTTAATAATAATTGCATAACGCCGAGAGGAACCATTTCAGCTGCGCAAGTACAGTTTAATATTCAATATTAAAATATATAATCATTGATACAGTGATACACTACAAAAGCTTACCTCTCTGTATCCGGTCTTGCCAAGTCTCAGACGTCAATCCGACAACTGCGCTTTGCGCTGCGTCAGATTGGTATTACATTACAGTATTGAAGCAGCGGCGCAAATTAGTGTAGGTATCAACGCGATTGCGCCGCGCAGCGCTGCGTTACTCATGACTAGTTGAGGCGGTCCCGATATAAATGGTATCCTCTTAATCAGGAGGTGTTTTGGCCGCCGTACAAACAAACGAGTCAATTTAAACGAGCCCTTTTGGGAGAAGAAGTGGACCAAGAAAAATGGAAATTACATCAAATTAACAGAATATTCTATCAAACAGGTGAGTAATATGTAGGTTTGTTTTCGACCCCTTTTAGTGTTAGTAATTGCAATGGAAGTTTGGCTATGGTTAATAATAGGTATGTCTTCATTAGACGATTTTCCAATACGACACTAGTGAATATCATTAATTGGTTTATCATAAAACTCATATGGAGCTGATTATCTGAAAAGATCACCTGAAAAACAAATAAACAAAAAATATAACTCGTCAATCAATAGGCTTTTGTTCTATTCGTTTATATGCCGTAACCTGATCCTGATCGGGTCAGGTTAAACTTGAGTAGCGAGCAGCTGGCTTTTCAATAACGTTCACTGTTGCCAAGTTTGTGATGTGACATGCGGAAAAAAAATTGTTTAGGGTAGGGTAAACGGTACAATTGTTGGCACTCTTCCAATTATTGGCCCCTCTAGCGGTTATAAGCATTTTATAAGAAATCAGACATTACATAGTCATTTCTAAGATTTGTCACGAACTTTGGCAACATTGATTCATCAGATGCATTTCTTCTTTTGGTTTTGTCATGTCAGTTGAAGGAATGTCGCCATAGTGAATAGGTGTGTGTGTGGACTTTCTACAAAATTGGGTAAGCTACTATGGGATTCATAAGGATTGGTCAAATAAGAACACAAGTCTCAGATTGTAATATCATATTTTTTGAGATTTTTATGATTTTAATTCGTTATAGAAGGTGTAAACTTTGTTATTTTATGGTTACGAATGGATATTTTCCCGCCAATTTTATATAAATGTGGGACAATGACTGTGTAAAGTTCTGATCCATTTTACAATCATTGGCATGGTAGTGCCAATTACCGATTTAAGTGTTACAATTGTTTTCAGGTTTTGAGTGCTTTTCTTTTTAGATACAATATGTTTCTTTTGTTCTAATTCAATAGATAAACTCGAAAATTCAAGCCCAATAGTAGTTGGCACTATGCCAATCACTAAATTTTAAGGGTGCCAATTAACATATATTTGTTAATTTTGTCTGTCTTTTCAATAAAAAAAAATACATTAAATGAAATTCCGCGTTTACAAGGAAAGAAAGGTCAGTTTTATGTTAATAAGATAGAAGATATTTCTTACAGAATACCATCATGCCTAAAATCTGTGAAGGAGCAACGGCTTATCGTAAAAAGTATAACGAAGATTCTATACAGAAAGCCCTAGAGGCCATACGCGATGGCTTACCGAAAAAGACAGCGGCAAAAAAATAAAACATCCCACGTGCTACCCTTCAATTTCGTTTGAGCGAGAAATTTTCGAAGACTCGTCACGGACCACCACCAATTTTAACTGAAAAAGGAGAGGATCTGCTGGTAAAGTGGATTGTCGAAAGCGTCCGCAAAGGCTTTCCACAGCGAAAGGAAGATCTACAAACTAGCGTCAAACTTTTCTTGGAAGAATATCCAAGGCCTAACCCGTTTAAAGACAACTGCCCAGGTGACGGATGGTACAAAAGTTTTATAAAGAGGCACCCAATTTTAACGGAAGGGCAACCAGAAGCGGTGACTGCAGCTAGTGCTACGGTCTCTGAACAAGATATTAGGGGTTGGTTCTCCAAAATAGAAAATTATTTGAAAGAAGAAGATCTTTTCGATATCCTGAAAGATCCTGAGAGGGTTTTTAATTCCGATGAGACTAACTTCAACTATGTCCAAAGACAAAAAACGTTATAGCGCCTAAGGGTGCTAGAAATATCTATGAGGTTGACAGAGGCTTAGCAAAATCCACGCTAACTGTTTTGTTTACATTTTCTGCTGCTGGTGAGACTACTCCGCCGATGATTGTTTTTCCATATAAACGGTTACCTTTGGAAATTACGGCAAAAGTTCCAAACAGTTGGGGAGTTGGATCATCACCGAACGGCTGGATGAAGGCAGAACTTTTTTACGAGTATATTGCCAACGTATTTTATCCCCATCTCTTGAAATCAAATACCATTTTTCCTATCATCTTATTTGTGGACGGTCATTCTACTCATATCTCATATAAAGTGAGCCAGCTATGCACCAAACTGAAAATTGAGTTAATTGCACTCTATCCGAACGCAACAAGAATTCTTCAGCCGGCGGATGTCTCTGCTTTCAAGCCACTCAAAAATCTATGGAAGAAAGGTGTTTTGGAATGGAGAAAAAGTAATCCATCTATTTCATTAACGAAAGATCAGGTAGCACCCATTTTAGAAAGAGCCATTCCAAATCTCAAGGAACAAACAATTAAAAATGGCTTTCGTGCCTTTGGACTTTTTCCATGGTGTCCTTCTGCAATCGATTACACAAAGTGCCTAGGGAAAAAAAATAAAATGATTTTAAAACATGAGAATACAAAGACTCTTCCCTTTGCTACTTTTAGAGCCATTGTCGGTGAAGAAAGAATTGTCGCATTTGAGAATGCTGATGGTTCAGGCAATGGCTTCACTCCCAACTCAGACTCCCAAGCACTCTATATTATATATAGAGCATTCATATCAAACCATGTCACGGCAGAAACAGAAAGAAGAGAAAATGTCGAATTAATTCAAGAGACTGAAAAAACTAATGACAGCTACTACAAGCGTCTCGCTCCAGCGGTCAAGATATCGATTTTAGGCAGCGCAGCTGTCTCGCGCATTTACGGTCCACGTTGTTCGTAACCGTGACGCAGGATGATTGCCGCGCTTGTTTAAAATCGTAATTTTACCTTGGTGTTCAAATTGAAGTTCAGCAAATTATTTATTTGAAGAAAAAAGTGAAAGCTGATAGATATATGGTAATTTCGATTGTTGGAGATCATGTACCTGAAAAATCGTATCACGAAGAAAAATATTAGTCTATCCTTTGTTAAATCACATATTATTGTGAAGTGTTCGTGAAGCACATAATTTTTTTGACCCTCTTTTGAATAGTGTTACCCAATGGTAGCAGAAAAAAGTATTTAAAGATGATTTGAATTTTTTTTATTATATCACAGCAGTAAAATTTATTATTAAATTTACATTACCTATATTATTATAAGTCGTGAACAAATCAATTTAGTGCTATTATCATTAAAGTAAAAAAAAAATGTTGTGGAAAAAAGAGGTTTAGTGGTTTGAATCGAACCAGTTTTTCAGAAAACCAGTGTAATATACAGGGTCCTTCATTAGTGCGTCGGGCAATCCTAGCGTGGTTATTTACAAAAGTAGAAAACAAAGTTTTATACAAAAGTTGTAGAATGTGACTTTATGCATATTTTAAAAATATTTTCAAACATACAGGGTGCGTCACAAAAGTATGGCACGAAAAAGTATGATTTTTTTAAATGGAACCCCCTGTATATTAATTGATATTTCAATTCTTTCTTCAATTTGGAACAAAAATTGTGCTACAACTAATGTTCCTAAATTCAACCGTTATCGAGATATCGCGTTTTAAAAATGGCATTTTTGCAACTTTGACATGCTATAAAACTCAAACTATTCAAGTTAGAGAAAAATGGATTGCACATTCCTATCTTAACTTTTCAAGAGCTATTCAAGGAGATTAAATCCATTATTGTGAAAAAATGTCAAAATGTGCCGAAAAAAGTTGACAGTTGACGTTACCTTCTATCCAAATGACAGAAGAGCTCTTGAAAAGTTAAGATAGGAAAGTGCAAACCATTTTCCTCTAACTTGAATAGTTTGAGTTTTATAGCATGCCAAAGTTGCAAAAATGCAATTTTTAAAACGCGATATCTCGATAACGGTTGAATTTAGGAACATTAGTTGTGGCACAATTTTTGTTCCAAATTGAAGAAATAATTGAAATATCAATTGATATACAGGGGGTTCCATTTAAAAAAATCATACTTTTTTGTGCCATACTTTTGTGACGCACCCTGTATGTTTGAAAATATTTTTAAAATATGCATAAAGTCACATTCTACAACTTTTGTATAAAACTTTTTTTTCTACTTTTGTAAATAACCACGCTAGGATTGCCCGACGCACTAATGAAGGACCCTGTAGAATATAACCAGAGCACCGAAACCAAGGTTAAATATGGAACCCTGCATCTTTCACATTAGGTAAAGTTGCGCAGGAAAAATATCAAAATACCAAAAACTCTTCTATCTCCTAGACTAATAAAAATATTTAATTGAAAACAGGTAGTCTGACCAATAAAATACAGGGTGATTCAGGGGAAATATCAATACTTCAGGTACGCATTCAGGGACCAAAAACATAACATAAAAGTTCATATAAATATGGGTCCGCAAAGCCTTCATTTTCGAAATACAGAAATACAAAAAAATTAAAATGCATTTCTATCGGAAATGGTTCGTCCCAGCGAGGTACGAGAAGAGTACTTACCTTATTTGTGTAGAAGACTCCAGATGTTTAGAATTTATAGGCAAAACTACTACTCAAAATCAACAATAAAAAAAAGTGGGGCATATTTTTCCTGCACCCGTCCCTGTATATCTCACTCATGAAGGTTATAAAATACAATAAGTTTTCATTCATTAGATAGAGTGTTGAAAGTTGTACCCAATTTTATTCATTTATCTCAACAAGATTCGGAAATATCTCCAAAAAACAATCATCAGGTCTTCACCCCTGTATTTAAAAAACGAAGGCTGTGCAGTCCCGTATTAATATGAACTTTCATGTTCATGTTTATACTCAATCATAATCCAAATGACAAGCGAAACATTAAGCTATTGTCAAATGACGTCACACGTACAGGGTGATTGTTTATATTTTAGTCAATAGATATCTCAGTTAATTTTTATTCTACAAAGAAGTTTAAATGACCAAATTTGCAGTATTTTTCATGGACATTCAGAATTTGATAGAAAATGCCAAAATGCTTCGAAAACCCAAACATTTTACACAACATGGAAACATGGGGGTGGACCACCCCTTCCATAAAATGTCCCCTCGAATGTCCCTAAATTTTGATAGAGATTGATTAGGTTTGTCGATTAATTTAGATTGAAGAAGATAATCTTCATTTACATCGAGAAAAAAGCTCGTTTTTAAGAAAAACACCAATTTATTGAAATGTTCAAATTGTCCGAGAGGTTGTCCTATTTTGGATACTTTTGCGGGGTATCTCCGTTATTTTTATAGATAGAAAGTTGCGGTTCTCGCGACAGTGTGTAAAACTAAAGATCATGCCGTTATCAAAATTTTCATCGTCCTTTTAGTTATCAAGATAAAGGGATAAATTGGAAATGTTGCTTTTTTATCTAAACTATCAGATAACTTATGAAAAATGAAAAATGTGAAAACTGTTTCTTATATAACTTTTCCCGCAGAACTCAATTCTGCCTTCGGAATTATTATACAGGTTCAGGTCAAAAGTCATGATGGACATTCGAATGATATTATTTTCAAAACTAAATTGTAATTGAATACTCTTTCAAATAAATTATCTTTTTTTTGCTTGCCCACAATCTCTAGTGTTTGATTCCATTTGAAATCCTAAAGCACCAAATGGATCACCCTTTATAACGACGCAACCTTATTACTTGGTTGTAAACGCATCCATTTTTAGAAAAAGTGGAATAACTTTTGAACGACTGAAGCGAATTGCAAAAACTTAACGGATTTGAGAATTGAGATGCCAGAAAAGGTTCGATTTCAAATATCTAAAGATATACAGGGGTTGTTATTTAAAAAAAGAACTATGTTGAAGCCGGTTCTGCAGAAATGATACACTCTGTATATTAAAAAACATTTTCACAAACTGCACTGGGACACCCCTTTTTCAAATCCATTTTGCTAATTTCGATTTCTTTAACGGTTCAGGCACAATTTAGCTTTCCCGTTTAAATGACTCACCCTCTGTGTAAAAAAAACGGGGATACCCCCCAAAAGTACCCAAAATGGGACAACCTGTTCATTCAGGACACAATGTCATTATTCATTAAACATAAACATAAACTTCAGTTTTTTTTCGACCATTTATTGTCAGATTGTCAAACTAGCTGGTCAATTTGACGATGATTGGTGTTTTCTTGAAAATTATTGATTTTTCCGATGTGGACCAAGGGGATATACCTACCTGTTTTTTGTTTTATTCTAAACTAATGAAATTGAAGAATCTAAATAAGAAACTCGATAAAAAATAATAACTTAAAAAAAAGAAGTCGTATCAAAGTTCAGCGGTATCTAGGGTAGAGGTGGTCGGCCCTACAGTGACTCGATAAACTACAGTGACGCCAATGCATGTCGTCGTTTCTATTGGTCGTCCGCCATATTCTGGCAGAACATTGCTCGCATTCATAAGACGAAACAGTTGTGGAACTGTTTCCGCTCCTTCTTATGAATTAAGCGGAAGTCTCATATAAGACACAACATTCAACTGTCAGATGCCAAAGAGTGCTCCCGGATCGTAGCGAGCATTGTTTCGTCTTATGAACGCGACCAATGTTTATTGTTGTGTTGCCATTGACAACCATTTGACAACCATTGAGAGTTTGAAATGTTATTAAGTTGCGGTTTGTGAAAAATATTTTTCACCAAGGTTTCTTTGTGATTTGACTATTTGTTCATAAGGTACGTACTTATTTATTATATTATTTTCTTATTCCTATTTTTCAAAAATTGCGACGTTCCTGAACGCGCCTCAGCGTTCGCCTTAACATGGCCTCAATGGCGTCACTGTAGTTTATCGAGTCACTGTAGTCGGCCCTAGGTTTCCGATATGAGATTGAATTACTTCTATAATCTCAAATCATCAGTCCTTATTGCCTATTCGGTCCAAGATTCATTAAAATTATTTTCACCTTGTAGGAGCTATCACGGAAAATTTATTCAGAATATATAACTTCGTACGAAAATATTTTATAGAATATTTTAATCTTATGTTTGTTCCAACTTACAGTCCTTAAAATATCTCCCAATACTACTGGGACACCCTGTATGAATATTAGCAAAGAGATTCATGTGTATGAAAGGACTGACCTGGATGTTTTTTCTTAACATGAACTCTCAAAATAAATGTTTTGTAAAAATCCTTTCCGCATTCCCCACAGTGTGCCATTTCCAATCAAAAACACTACACGAGTACTGATAAAAATTCAAGCATCAAAACTCAAAAACACATAAGGGAACGAATTAAAGTTTCTGTTGGAGTTGGATTATCAATAAATTAATTGGCTATTATTTCACAGAAAGCAAAAAAACACAAGTACACAAGTAGGCAAGAAGTATCAAAACAATATTATATTGACAGTGCGTGTCCGTTCGTTATACACAATACGACGTCATGACGATGGAATATCGATACTCTATATCGATACGTACAAAATGCGCATGCCCGCTGCCTAAAATCGATATCTTGACCGCTGCAGCGAGACGCTTGTCAGCTACTTAGATCTAGAAAAAATTGAAATTGAAGAAGAAAAGGAAAATGAAATTGAGAACAAGATGATGATAGACAGTTCAGGTGAACTAGCGATAACAAACTATCGATACTATCGATACCACTATCGATAGTTTCTTCTTCTTGATAGTATCGATAGTAATTATTGTATCGACAATAAGGCCGTTTTCGGTAAAGATGATCGAGTTAATCGAATCAGGTCAGTCTTGTTCGAATACTGATCTAATTCATCATTTTCCCAAATCGCATCAGCTGTTTGGATCTCGTCATTCTCACCAAAAGAAATCACCTATCAATGTTGTCGAACTTGATAGAAGGGAGAACTGACAAATTTCCGCTTCCCAAACGGGAATCATATGCTACCATCTACATTATATTTGTGTTCAAAGTCACGCTCACGCCAAATTCATTGTGTATGGTATGGTAGCATATGATTCCCATTTGGCAAGCGGAAATTTGACAGTTCTCCTTTCTATCAAGTTCGAGGGAACGATTGCTCCCTAACTCGAGGATTGGGCCCCTGACAGTTGCTGCAGTTTTGACAGTCTGACTTCTGACAGTTCTGACAGTCTTGATTGAGAATTTAGACTTTAACACTTCGAACTTTGTTTTTGTTATTGTTTGTGGTTAATTCTTAATTCGAAAGCGGAAAGCTTATTGTTATTAAGTGTAAATCGATACTGTGTGCTCTGCTCTTCTGTTTTCTGTTGTGAAAAATGTCGAGTTCCAGGTCAAAATCCAGTGCATGAAAATATTTCACTATGATTAAAGGCAGTAACAATCAATCCAAAACTGTAAAATGTACATTATGCAGTAACATGTACAAGTTTAGTAACAACACAAGTAATTTGCGTGATCATTTAAAACGTAAGCATCCAATTCAATTTAAAGAGATATACAAAAACACAAATTTGGATTCCGATTCCGATATTGAAACTGAATATCCAGCAAAGTCTGCAAAACATCATAAACCAAACAAATTGACACAATTCATGGAACGTAATAAAGGATATGGAGATGATTCTAAAAAAAAGGAAAGATTGGACAAAAAACTAGCTTTTATGGTTGCGACTGATTTGGAACCGTTTTCAATTGTCAATAGAGATGGTTTTAAGGAATTTGTGCATGAGCTAGATCCGAAATACAACATACCATCAGCAACGTACCTGAAAGATACATTGATGACAGAATTGTATAGTAATGCTGAGATGAAGTTGAAACAAATCCTCATGAACGTAGAATTTGTAGCCATAACTACAGATGCTTGGTCTTCCATCAACATGGAAGGTTATATATCTTGTACTTGTCATTTCATTCTTGAAACGAAGTTGTATGCAGTATGTCTAGAAACGAAGCAAATAGAAGGTAGTCACACTGCTGTTCATCTTGCTGAGGTAAAATTGTGTAAATAATTTTATGGTGAATCAAACCATACCGACCTTCTTCATTTCAGCTGTTACAAGAAATATTTATTAAATGGGACATCCAAGACAAAGTAATTTGTGTTGTAACCGACAATGGAGCAAATGTAGTTGCTGCCATAGGAAATCTTAGAAAACGTCATATGCCGTGCGTTGCACATACTTTAAATTTAGTTTCAACTGACTGCCTAAAAATGGAAGGTATTGAAGGTTTAATAACCAAAACTAAAACATTAGTTTCTTATTTTAAATCGAGCTCTAAAGCTAGTGATAAATTACGAGAAGTACAAACAGATGCAGGGATTAAAATACCTCTTAAACTTATACAAAGTGTTCCCACCCGTTGGAACAGTGTGTTTTTTATGCTAAAGCGTATTATTGAATTAAAAAACTATTTGGCAGTGTCTTTAGCTAGTCTGCCTAAGGCTCCAGCTTTGCCAACTGCAGAAGAGTTCCAAATAATGAATGAATTTGTTATTTGTTTCGAATGTATTCAGGATGCAACACAGGAAATCAGCGGGGAAAAATATGTTACCGAATCCTTAATAATTCCATTACAGAGAACTAGATAACGACGAGAAGCGACAAAAACTTTCCCGCCAAAAAAATTAGGTGGGGGATCTGATACTTTATGTCAAAAGATTTGTCAGCTGTTTATTAGTCCGAGTGTTTAATCAGTTTCGACTGTCGAATTCAACGGTTACCTTGGTTACCATATGTAGTTTATCGTTAGCTACGGTCGTTCAGTGGATCAATCGTGGTTTGAGAGATTAAAAGCTAAGTTAATCTGCTTAATCGAATCTATTTCGAAAAGTTTTGTTAATGCCTGGAAGAAGTTGTACTTTTCGCGGGTGTCGTTCGAAAGGAGGGGAAGGAATCACCTTCTTTGGATTTCCCAAAGATCCCGAACGGAAAGTAATTCATATTTATCATTATATTGATTCTTCATTTGTGCTGATGTTGAGCATTTATGTTTACGAAAACAGTAATGAATAATTTTGATCTTTGAGAAATCTTCTGTTTTTTTTATTAGTGGAATATGAGGTGAAAATGTGTAGATTCTGTTAGTCTGAATACCTGCTAGGATATAATTATTTACATCGGAGTTATTTCAGGGGTGTATTATACCACCATAAACCATAATATGTTTTTTTACACTGTTTTATAACTCACTTCTGAAATTTGGTCCGTTCGTCCCGTCTCACCCTGTATACAGGATGTCAATTAAGTACTTGTAAAAACTTTTAAGAGTGAATCTTTGACTAATTATTTCAAGACAATATGTTCATATGAACATGGGTTCACAACAGCTTGGTTTCTGAGATACAAGGCGTCCAAAAAAAACTACTTTATTTGGTTTCTAGCTTATATTTTTGTTAACTTATATGACAATTGGACAAAATTCGGGACACTGGGAATATTGATGACGGGAAACTTGAATATTAACTTGGTTTTAAAAAATTAAAAAATAAAATAAAATAAAACAAGTTGTTGTGGACCTATGTTCATATAAACTTTTGGTCTTAAAATTAGTCAAAGATTCACCCCTAAATGTTTTTACAAGTACTTAATATACACTCTGTATATAGTACAGAATTAAATCTCACCAGCTTGTTCAAACACATTTTAATAAAACCATTCCGAAAATCATAAATGACAATAATATGTAGGCATACTGAATAAGTCTAGATACCTGACAAAAGTATGATTATTCAGATCGGAATTTTTCAGCTAGTGGCGACTTCAATTGCTTTCCTGAAGTATAGAAAGTATTCCGAAAATCGTGAATAATTACATGTCATTGTATATTATGATGAATACAGTGTTCTAGGAAACCGTGGCGTCAAAAAATACAATTTTTTAAAATAGCTTCCCCAACTTTTAATTAGAGAATTGGATTCAGCGCAAAAAGAAAGAATTTAAAATTGAGCATTAACATTTTTTAAAAGTTATTTACATGACAAAACTGAAAATATTTTTTTGTTTCAGAGCCAAAATTTGGATAGATGCTTGTTTTCGAACTGATTTGCTACCCAAAGTGGCATTGTTGTTCAAATCCTTCAAATCATGTGAACTTCATTTTGAAAAATATCTTATTTTGGAGAAAGGTAAAAGAAAGTTTTTGGCACCCAACGCGTTACCTACATTATTTCTCAAAAGGATTAGAGATATTGAGGAAGGTACCACGGAAGAACCTCCCAAGAAAGTTGTTATCTTATCAGGTTGGTTTCCATGTTTTTATATACCTATAATGGTTGTCTGCATTTCTTCAATAATTTGTATGCCCATTTCAGTTTGTTTAGGTACAAAGATTCTATTTTTTTTCCAGATGTCATCATTGCTGCTCCGTTGGATGCTCAATCGAAAAGCAGTCCCTCTATAGAACCGCATCATAGCAAACCTGATTTTGAACAGCCTTTTTTGAAAACATATTGTAAGAACTTACCTGCATTCACGAATTATGTTTGATACAATTAAATATCTACAGGGTATTTCACTAAGGGTGAGTACCGGCCATATCTCGGAATTTAATTAACATGGAAGTTCAGGAAAATAAAATTATCACTAATGTGGCTACGAGATAATGCTGGAATATAGCCACTTGGAGAATAATTACACTTTCACTACCTTCGATCCCCTACTCAAATGAAGGTCGGTACGTCAATGAGCCTTAAACCAATATGATGAGAAATTGTCCAAGCTTTCTAACTGAGTTGATAGAGACATACCTACCTTGATTTGAGAATTCCCGCAGGAATTTATAATTTCAATTTCTACCTTTCAAATGCGCAGTAGAAAAATGTCGAACTTGGTAATTATTTCCAGAATTTTCTTTCGGCCACTTTGGTGATAATATGTTTTTCATGAACTTTTAAGTCGGGTAGTTTTGGAGATATGGCCGGGGTCCATGCTTACTGAAACACCCTGTATATACCGGTGCTACAAATCTCGTATACCGTAATAGATAGAAATTCGTTTAAGTGTGGGCAAAGCTGTGTATTTTGATGCTCAACAAAATGCCGAAATTTTTCAAAACCGTTTTCAATTTTTTACGCAACTTTGCACTCATTTAAACGAATTTGTATCTCTTACGGTTTACGAGATCCCCATTCTTAGCCTCGAATTCGTAGCAACCTCATGCTTGGTTCTAAAATGAACTAAGAGTGATTTTTATTTCAGTTTCAGGTCCCACACCGAGAAAAATCCATTTAAAAACTAGTTTTTTGGAAAAATTTTAGCTATGACGGAATATATTTTTATTAATGGTTAAAAACGTTGTTTTTTGCCACAACAAAAAACGCTTTTCTAAATGCAATAAGGTTGTTTTAATACAAAAATTTCAACCACAGCCAAACAATTCTTTACAATCATTTTTTCAGCAAAAGTTTTCTTCCCAGTAAAAAAGCACTTTTTAGCTCCTAAAAAGGAGTCTTCTGCAGCAGAAATCAGAAATATTAGAATGTATATATTGTGAAATAGTAAAATGCTCTTCTGTCAGTAAAAAGCAATCTTCTAGTCTGAAATATTAATATTCTGATCCTGAAATACGTTTTTATAAAACATTGATCGGACGTTTCCGGTTATCATCGCGTGTGGGATTCACACTGCTTCGGGTATTGTTTCTCACCCCACTCCTACTTAGGAAAGAGTCAATCACTCAGAAGTGCTTTAAGAGTTCAGACGTTGACGTGCAAATTCTTTCGCTGCGCTGAGCTGTTTAATTCTGGATAAAGTGACACAGTTAACAATAATAATGGAATTTGTAGAAACCCTTAAGAATTGGGGCTTGGATGCCTATACAGAAAACTTTATCAGTAAGTATACCCAATAATTTATACAAGGTGGGCCACGAAAATTATTATAAAATAATAGTCAAGAATCATTCACACACGCCAATTTTATTTTTTTGGTTCATATCTCTTTGATCACAGTCACAGTTTGAAGAAATAGATCGATCTCTCGTGCCCACTTCATATCTCTTTGATCACAGTCACAGTTTGAAGAAATAGATCGATCTCTCGTGCCCACTTCATTTGCCTCCATTGCAATCATTGCATGTCGGCATCGCCATGACAAAGACAAAGCGGCGCCGACTGTGTGGATTGCGGTGGTTCCCCGTATATTCTTAATCTGTGCCGGTATATTACCGCCGCTGCCGGTCTCTTGTGGCGATTCTGACTGTGGTTTTTGGATGTTTTTTTTTGTAATATATTATATAATGAAATAAAATCCTCGTCAGGAGTTATCGTGCACTTCCAACCTATGTAGTTTGTGTTTGTATGACAAGCAAGTTTGACAATGTGACAATCTGGGGGTGTGGGTAAGGTTTTCATTGAATTCCACTTCGAAGTTGTCACTGTCAAATTTCATTGAATTTATGTTCAAAGTCACGCTGTCGCCCAATTCAATGTGGATGGTAGCATATGATCCGCGTTGTGACAACTTCCAAGTGAGATTCAATGTAAACTAGGCAAAAAGGCGTATGTCAGACTTGTGAATCATACAAAAATACAAACATGTACCTAGATCGACACGATAAAATGTTCTAGAATAAAGTTGTTCCGAATTAAAAACTAAGTTCCTAAGAATGCAAAATTTCAAAACCCCCCCGCCCATTTTGATATTTTGTGTTTTTTCATTCCATGTCTTGAAGATTGATTTACTAACTCCCTACCGATCAACCCCCCAAAATTGATTTAGATTGGAAAATACCTCACGGATGTATACTTTTGATAAAAATAGTTATCAAATGACGCTTTACTGAACACCACTTTCCTTTTAAAATTTTGGTAATGCGTGATTTGATTACATCCTTTGCTGCTTTGACTATATTAAAGTCAGTGATTACATCCTAGAAGTTATTTCCAATTAAAAAAAAATTTTTTTGAATTAAAATTTATTTTTTTCAATTTTGGGTTCCTATCTTTAGTGTTTGAAGGTTGATAGTTACGGGGTGATTAATACTACCCCCCCCAAAAAAAATGAGCGATTTTCGACTATTATTTATAATCATTAATCTCAAATGAGTGGAAAGTTTTTCGTCGCCAACTTATTGTATATACAGTGTGACCCATTTGTTTTCGGATCACCCCGAAAAATGTTTATTAATTGACCGATTTGGCTCGAATTTTTCTTTAAATGGTCTATTCACGCCACTGGCTTCTGCATCCCTCAAAACGGCCCTATACCAAATTTCACCGAAAAAAAAAATGTTCATTTAATCTGCGCCTATGGTGAAATCACTTTATAGTAAATAACGAATGTAGTTTTCTATATTTGTAATATAAATGATAGGTTTATTGAAGAAAATGGTGGTCTAGTGAAAATTACCAGAATTAAGTTGTTTTTTCATGATCAACTGCGATGTTTTGAAAACAAATAAATAATCTATTTTTTTTCACAAAAAAGTTACTACTCGATACTTTCTGGTAAAAATTGGTACAGGCCTGTTTTGAGGGATTTTTGTCTAAAAAAATCGCTAATGTGGTTTGTCAAAATTTTGGTCGTGAAAACTGGCAAAGTAGACTTAGGATTTTGTATGAGGGAAGTCATTTTTGATGAGAAGATACCAGTTTGTCAAGCTCTACAATAAAAAAAAACTCGAGCCAAATCGGTCAATTAATACACTTTTTTTCAGGGTGATCCGAAAACAAATGGGTCTTATTATGGTCCTGCTTGAGCAGTTTTCTAGGTATAGGACTGGTATAGGTAAGTACCTATATTTTTATTTCGATATTTTGAAGACATTAAATACTTAGGTATGTAAATTTTTGTTAAACACATACATGGACGCCATGCACTGACTTTGACTTAATTTTTATTTTTTTCTCAAATGAAACTTTTTTGCCTCTTTTTCGTTTTCGAACAAAAAAATCTTTCAAATTCAACAAAATATTTTTATCATTTTTTAACGGGTTAAGTATCTTGACACAAGGAAAACGAGGCCAGATACGAAAAAAATCCAAGAGGCAGAAAAGTTGTATTTTGAGTTGCTCCACTTAGAAGAAAATAAAAATTACGTCAGTGGCGTACATTTTTTTTTTTTTAATAGTTCAAAATCCTGTATCTTGTTTTTGAGATACAGGATTTTTTGAGTGGAGCAACTCAAAATACAACTTTTTTGCCTCTTGGATTTTTTCGTATCTGGCCTCGGTTTTCCTTGTGTCAAGATACTTAAACTTATATGGACTTTTTTTATGAAATCAGCTTATAGATACGTTCTTGAATTTAATGTACGCAGTTAGGAAACACCCTGTATATTGATTTACAAAATGAATTCAAACTAAAATATTTCAGACGTATTAGCACAAAAAGTATGAATTGTACTCCAACAAGTACCAATTATTAGAAACATACCTATACGTTTTTCTTAGAAAGATAAATATGACTCAAAATCTATCATTATTTTTTATCCGTATTAGGTATTATCATTCTATTACTTTATTTCGCAGCTGAAGGAATAACTGATGAAAGTTTCAAATTATTGAAATCGGATACCGAAACAGTCAAATCCTTGATTCCCAAATTGGGACCAAGGCTGATCTTTTGGAAGAATTTCAATTCGAGTTTTGAGCCTATCGACATCCAATTTGTGGAAGACAAATCAAATGATTTTGAAGCGGCGACCGATAAACAGGACAATATTTTGGTGAGTATTTTGTACCTGAATAAATCGGAATTATGTGTATATGTAGTTTGTTAGATTACCTTTGACACTTACGTCACAATGGATCATAGATAAAAAAAAAAACAATGGATACACCAGAAAAATACATATAAATACGCTTGGTGTCTAGAAGACCTAAAATTCAAAGGTAATCTAACAAACGATACCTAGGTAGGTACTTACCTACCCAAATAGGTATATAGTGTTATTGATTTTATTCCTACCTTTTCCAGGTAGAAGAGAAAGAAACCAGCTCATCGGCACCCTCAGCAAATACTGAAAGTGTTGTTTAGGACGATTTATACAGTTATATTGCTGACAAGGAGTTAACTGAGTGCTTAAGTCTGTATGATGAGTCTACATCGAACGCATCACAACTAACGCATGTTGACATACAAAAGCGGGTAGCACCAGAGGATTGGGGCCATCAACCAAGCACATCTGGGGAAAGATCTCCCAAAAGAATCAGAAATTCTGTGTTTTCACAGGTAAGTATCTCAACTATCATAATTAAATAAAAATACCTATGCCTTTATAGTAGATATCCCTGTAACTCTTAGAACTGTTCAGGAAACTTTTTAATTATTGATTTAACGAAAAGAAGTTGTTCATCATAGAAAGTTGCAGTTCTGAAATCTAAGATACGATCACGGGATGTGTTTTTTTCAGGAGTATGGTCGAAATTGGGTTGATTTAATAATCAACTTTTTTAATAACTTGAAAAAAAAACATGCAGCAGTTCTATATAGCCTATATTTTATTTTTCTAGGGTTTGAGGGCAGTATTACAGAAATACACCGAGGGGCAATGCTTATTGTTATTGAAAGACAAGCTGTCAAATAATCTACGACAAAAATTAGTAAAAATTGTAATCACTGAGCTTTTTGGGATTTATGGACTAGAGTAAGTAGCAATATGCAGAATATGCTTATAACATATTTCTGATAATTACTAATTTCAGTAGTTTTTTTTAATAAATTAATAAATCTGATTTTATGTTACTTTTCCAGAATTAAACCTGACATTTTTATCAGCGCTGCCAAGGAAATTGAGACGTTTTTTCCAAACGAGACTGCGTCTACGTATTATCAACCTTATTTGAAAATCGAAACAGACAGAAAGAAGTCAATTGGGCCTAGGGGAAAGTTGTATACCAAATACGTCAATAGCAAAACCCAACTCAGACTGGCCAAAGCTCAAGTAGCAACCGAACATACAAAATCTGTTTCAAAAAGCCCAGTAAAATCACATACTGAAGAAACCAGTTTTGCTTTTCTGAGAGAAGCAATAGAGCCTCAACAAAAAGTGTTCGAGGCTTGGGAGGATAGTCATAACCTCAGAAAAAAAAAATATCTGAATTCTTCTTTGGCTGAAATATATGAAGAACTGCCTTGCTTGAGACAGAGTTTCGGCATACAATTAGTAAGTTGTTGATACATTGCTTAGAATTTTTAATAATCACCATATTTTCTCATATTATAGGTTGAGACTGATTTCAATAGAAAATTTCCGGAACATATAGACATAATTTATACAAATTGGCCAAAGATTGGACAGGCAATACTCGAGGAAGCGAAAGAACGGAAGCTTCAAGCTATTGCTTGTGAAGGTAATTTTGTGATCGCATTTTATTTTGAGAGATGTCTTTTATCAGGTATAGTTATTTAAAATAATAATGGTTTGTTGCATTGTTTCAGACTACACAACCCAAGCTTTATTGATACTACCATATTTATTAACGCCCGTCACAGTTAAAAAGTCAAGAAAAGGATGCAACTGGAGACCAAGCCGCAGCGAGGTCCAAGAAAGCTTCTTTGTCCATGTATCTGTAAGTTCATGCATTTTTTACGAAATTATTATGTTCCTTGAATTAAAAATACTCAGGGTGTTGCAAAATTAATGGATGGGCCATGGAAACTTCACAAAATTGAAAAAATTGATAAAGTTATATTTTTTTAAATGGATATCAATGGCAAAAATGATAGTTTTTTTTTCTGATTCCAAATATACGGTATGTCTCACCAAGTTTTATTCCATTTAAAAAGTTCTGCATGTTCTAAAATCTAAATTACAATCATCAGGGGTTAATCATAAAATATGAATTTCGCTCAAGAGTAAAGTATCTTTATTTCTGACGATATCGAAAAATGTTATTAAAAAAAGTTGATCAGAATCAAAAACCATGTTAAAATATGGTATTACACCCTTTTATTTTGAAATCATTATTTGTATGTATTTTCCTATTCTCAATATCAAATGCATAATAATATTTCTTCATTATGTGTTTGAATCGCCAAATTTTAAGACAAAATTGAGAAACGAAAAGGTCATCGCGTTTTTGATAATCACAAGGGCCAAATCTTCATTCATAATTTAAAATGAAGAAAAATTTATCAAAATTCTAAAATGGTGTAATTGCAAATTTAGACGTGGTTTTTAGTTCTGATCAACTTTATTTAACTTTATTTTAACAATTTTCGATATTGTCAAAAATAAAGGTACCTGGGCAAAATTCAATTTTTTTGACTAACCTCGTATACAACTGAAAAAAAATTGATATCTAATGATTGTATTTTTGATTTTGGAAAATGCAGTACTTTTTATAAAGAATAACTTTTTTTTCTAAAATTAAGAATAGTTTTCCATATGGTTCCAACTTGTTGAGACATAGGTACTGTATATGTTGGTAGTTGGTTCAGTGGCTTTTACGCTATTCAAGTTCAAAGTCTCATGAAATTTACATTACGTTGATCTGGATTTTACCGTATTAGTTCAGGAGGCAGTGAATTTTTTTTCGACATATTTTTCCAGTAGCTGTATTTCAATGAATCTGTTTTTTTAGTGACAAAAAACCAGAAATTTTGAGTCTGGCTAAAATTTCTGGATTGATTCAATGTAACATTGAATTTGAATAGCGCAAAATCGGCTCAACCAAATACCAACATATATTACATATTTAGAATCAGAAAAAAGGTCTATCATTTTAGCCAATAATATACAGGGTGTTCCATTAAAAAAAGATAACTTCATCAATTTTTTCAATGTTGTTAATTCGATTTTTTATTTCCGCCATCACCAAAAGATACTACTTGAAAAAAACCTAAAACTTTTGTATTTAACTTTTTTTTCTACCACTGATAATAAGAGCTGTAGATGGGGGTCAAAAAATAATGGATAACCCTGTACCATAGGACCGTTCTTTGTTTCAGAATCTTGGTGATATTGATACACTGCGACTCAACCGAAAGGCCAAACTTGAGAAAGTTGGATTAACCTTACAGCCTTTTTGTGCGGTGATAGGAACTACAGAGAATCCCAGCTGTTACGTCTTGGTCATTGAAGAGCAAAAATATTTCCTGGATAGCTGCATCAGAGCGCTGGAATTACTGTTCAAATCTTTTCATGCCCTTGATGTGGAATACCCCGCTGAAAGTGAACACCTCTGGACATTCGTAAGCGAGGCAGTTTTTAATATTAAGCCCTTATACAAATCTCCAAATGTCACCTCATTCCTCAGTGATCTTTCATTTCACCTGTCAGAAAAGAAAGACAACCGATAAACATCAGGTTAATAATTATCATATCGTCTAGACTGATTAAGACTGCTTCAATTTTATATTGTACTTATCGGCTTTAAAAAATTAATCACCGAGATGTATTCTTGCAGCTTCTGTAATGACGCTTTTAACACAGATGAAGCTTTGATCACGCATCTGAGAATTATTCATAAAACACAGGACGACAGTCTTTTTTTTTGTATAGGAGAATGTAGAAGAAACTTTCCTTCTCTTAATAGTTTCAGAAAACACATAAGGAAAAAACATTCCAAAACCCTGTCGTCGTCGCTTCAACCTCTTAAAATAGCTACTAGTTCGAAAGCTGATTCTGAACCAAGCTCACAACGTACTATAAATATTTCAAACCCTTTAGAACAAGTGGTAGATGAAGCTGACTTTAATGGGCATCTTTTAGAATCGTATCAAAAAACTGATAATAATTTAACAATTGATAATTTTAAAAATG
Organism: Orchestes rusci; assembly: GCA_958502075.1. Taxonomy (NCBI): domain Eukaryota; kingdom Metazoa; phylum Arthropoda; class Insecta; order Coleoptera; family Curculionidae; genus Orchestes; species Orchestes rusci. The sequence continues at coordinate 88,822,056 of OY293304.1, read as the reverse complement.
AATTGATGAAAAAAAAAATTTCCTTTGTGTGCAAACTCTATTCAGAGAATACATTAACTCGTAAAAATGTTCAACAAATTATTGAAATGACTACTGAATTATTTAGCACGCCTCTTGAGATGTTTGAACTTGTATTGGAGAGGATTATATCTGGTGATGAGGAAAAATGGACGGTACAACAATTCTCAAGAGAATTAAAAGACATATTTTCTGAATTTGAAAGTGAACACAAAAGGTTCAAACTGTTGGATAAATGCGAGTTTCTTATAAAACCGATTACTTATACCGTTGGAGAACGTATAGAGACAAAAAAAAATTCCATTATGATAACCAAACAAAATACAGCTCAGTTCATATCTTTGTCTAAAGTTTTAAAAAACGTCTTTTCTTTGCCTGGTATTTTATTTGAAACTCTTCAATATGTAGAACACTTAAAATCAAAGCATGATATTGAAAACATTGTCCAAACAGAATTCTGGAAGCAAAACATTGCCAGTTTTAAAGATTCTGACATAGTATTGCCTTTGTATATATATTATGATGACTACGAAACTGGAAATCCCTTAGGTTCACACTCTGGAATGGAAAACTTGGGGCTATTTACTCTTCGGTGGCTTGTTTACCCCCAAAATATCAATCTAGTTTAGAAAATATTTTTTTAGTTAATCTATTTCATACATCAGATCTGAAACAATTTGGTCAAAAGAACGTTTTTTCGCGATTAATTGAGGAACTTAATTATTTAAGAAGAAATGGAGTACAAGTTACGTTAGGACTTAGAGTATATCAGATATATTTTAGCACAATTCTTATTTTGAGAGATAACTTAGGATTGAATTGTTTATTGGGGTTTCAAGAATGCTTTGTCTCAAATTCTTTCTGTAGATTTTGCAAAAAGACTCGAACAGATGCCCAATCGCTCACTTTTCAGGATGCAATGAGTCTACGGAACAAAGATAATTATAATGAGGATTTGCTTTTAAATTATCCTTTTCAGACGGGTATCAAGTTCTCTTCTTTTTTCAATAATATTGAAGGATTTCATGTGACTCAAAATTATTCAGTGGATATTGCTCACGACATCTTTGAAGGTATCGGGCCAATTGTGATGGGCAACTTGTTGTATCAATTCATTCATATTGACAAATACTTTGATATAAATACGTTGAATGACCGAATAAAGTACTTCAATTATAGCAACAATCATAACAAACCCCCCGTAATAATGATAGAACATTTAAAAAAGAAATCGATTAGGATGTCAGCATCAGAAATGAAGACATTTCTTTTGGCCGCAGGTTTACTTATTGGAGATCTGGTTCCACATAATAACGAGTTTTGGTACATTTATATCTATCTTAGAAAGATAATACAAATAATCCTTAGAAATAATGTCAACATAGATGAAATCCCGCAGTTAGAAAATTATATACATAATCACCATACTTTATTCCGTGAAAAGTTCTCTTCCAAATTGAAACCAAAATTTCACTTTATGACACATTACCCTTCTATACTCAGAAAAATTGGACCACTCACAAATATAATGACATTACGATATGAATCAAAACACAGACTATCTAAATTATCAGCTGGTGTAGTAGCATCTCGAGTAAATATTACGTATACTTTAGCGTTGAAACATCAGTTAAAATTATCCTCTAGATTATCTGAGAATAGTGGTTTTATAGATCATTTGTACTTCAACTCAAAAAGTCCCAAATTAAGTCTAAACGAACTTCTCCCCAATATTGAAAAAATTATAGAGGAATCTGAGTATCTCTATCATGAAAATCTAGACGATTTTGAGGATAAAGTGATATCTCTGAATAAAATTACTGTGAGGAGCAAATCGTATTCCAAAGGTGATATAATTTTAATCAAAAAAGATAATAAACCAGTTTTTGGGAACATTTTGAAAATAATTTTGAGTTCCACAAAAAATATCTTGATTCTTTACAAGAAAGTGATAACAGGTACCTTTTGTGAGCAATTATTCTCTCATCCAATTACTATTACTGATGATGTAAGCTTGGTTTTTCTACACGATTTGAGTATAATTGATTCATATGTAATTAATTCGAAGGGTGATGTGAAATATATTTCAATATGATTGTTTTCCATATTTCAGTGTTTACATTTTTCTTAGGTACCTACTGATAGTTTAGTTTATACATAGTTATAGTTATAGTTATAGTTATAGTTATAGTTATAATTATAGTTTATAGTTAGTTTTAGTTAATTTTAGGTAGTTTAGAGTTAAAATATAACTTTTATATTTTTTTTTAAATAGATTTTCTTCTGTAAATTTTTGCATTTTTTTCCATTCTTCCTTTATACCTAAAAAGCTCTTTAAGTTCCAAATAGTACTTTTTGGATACTGGAAAAAAAGTTTTTGATTACTAAAAAGTGGATTTCTGTGGGTGAAAACTAGAGTTTTAACCAGAAACACGCAATGTATAAAGGTTAAAAAACGCCTTTTACTCATTAAAAACCAGTTTTTTCGCAGTTAAAAACTGCTTTTTACGTATTAAAAACACCTATTTCCAGTTTAAAAAACGCATTTTACTGATTAAAAGACACTTTTTACGCAGTTAAAAAACACTTTTCACTTATTGAAAACAGTTTTTTTGAAGTTAAAAAACGCCTTTACTTATTGAAAACATTTTTTCTGCGACAAAAAACAATATTCTGATTATCAAGATATACTTTTTTAAAGATTAAAATACAGTTTACTACCAGAATATAAACAATTTTTATACTTAAAAAATGGATTTGCTATCTCCGAAACATTTATTTTTGATATAAAGAAATGAGTTTATGACGTTCGAAAGAAACTTTATCATACGTAAAAGTTATTATATGCACCGTTTTTGAAAAGTACTTTTTAGTAGCTAAAACTCATTTTCAAAAAAGTCAACTTTTTAGTGGCGAAAAAGCTATTTGGCTGTCCCCTATTCCAATAGAATTTTTGGTAACGGTTAAAAAATTTTTGGCTACCGTTAATAAAAAATTTTCTCAGTGCAGTACTTCCAAAGATACTGTTTGTGACCCACTTGTTCTTTCTCAAAGTGAACTCCAAAAAACACCTCCCCTCACTTCGTCAACATTTTGCAGTCAGACCCCCCTTCATCTGAGCTCCAACTCCCCAAGAAAGAAAAAACTGAAAGACAAAGTAAGGATTTTGAAACAAACCATGGCAAGAAACAAAGTCTTGAAGAAAAAACAGCATGATTGTACCGTTGAAGAATTCTGCAAATTGTGTGACGTCTTTCTTGATGAACCTCTCGCAGAAATAATCAAGACGAATGTTGATCTAAAAAAGAAAAAACGAATATCACACCGGTATTCCATGGAGTTGAAGCAGTTTGCCCTAACACTTTATTTTTTGAGCCCTCGAGCATATCACTACCTCCGCCAAATGCTGACGCTTCCAACAAAACGAAGCTTAGAACGCCTCACTAAACGACTGACATGTAAACCAGGACTTGAAAATACTTCAATATTCAAAGCCCTGGAAATAAAAGTGAGAACTATGTTAGAGCAAGACAAACGTGTCATTTTGTGTATAGATGAGGTTTCCCTGAAATCTAATCTGACATATTGTCCAGGTACAGATGAAATTGTGGGCTTTGAAGACATCGGTAATAGGAATAGCAGCACCGTAATTTGCAAAAATGCTTTGGTGATCATGGCCAGGGGTTTATATTCGTCATGGAAACAGCCATTAGCATTTTTCTTCGTAGGATCTCAATTAAAATTGAAGGATCTCAAGCCCATATTGGAAAAGTGCATTCACAAACTATCAGATATTGGTTTGAACGTCGAAGGAATTTCGAGCGACATGGGTACAAATTTCATCCAGCTCGCAAATGCTTTTGGTGTAACCCCAAACAATCCAGAATTCCAGGTAGGAGAACGTAGCTGCCTTTATATATTTGATCCATGCCATTTGATAAAAGCTACGAGGAATAATTTATTGAAGCATACTTTTCATTTTGATGGAAAAGAAACGCGTTGGTCTCATATCGAGAAATTTTACAACATAGAAAAAGAACAATTCTATAGATGTGCTCCAAAACTCACAAATGCACACCTCAACCCATCAAATTTTGAAAAAATGAAGGTTAGTCTTGCAAGCCAAATTTTAAGTAACAGTGTGGCGTGTGGAATGAACACGCACATTGCAGTGGGTGCTCTGCCTCCAGAAGCCGTTGCGACAGCAGAGGTGGTCGCAAGATTCAACAATCTTTTTGACATAGTGAACTCGTGTTCACTAAGAAACCCAGCGAAATTTAAAAATGTGTGATGGATCTACATTTCAAGTGGAATTCCTAGATAACACATTGGGATTTTTGGATCAACTTCGAGTAACAAACAAGCAAAATGAAGACATTACCAACAAAACAAAATTTATCACATGCTGGAAGATTACCATCAATAGTCTCAAAAAGCTATGGGAGAAGCTGTCAACGTTGGGATACAGGTATTTGAAGACAAGGCGATTGAATACAGATTGCATCGAAAACTTCTTTGGCAGTATAAGGCAGCAGAGTGGAAATAACGTTAATCCAACGCCCATACAGTTCCAGAGAGCGTTTAGGAAACTTTTTTGTCAAAACTATATGCACAGCCATAATATGAACTGTAACAATGATTTAGACAAAGTTTTAATCGATTTAAGATCAACAAAACTAATGACCAACATTATTGACCAAGGATCTCAAATGAAACCTGTAACAGCGCTTACCCTTCCTGACTACGATTACAGAACGAAAAGCATTCCAACACAGAATGCGTTTACCTATGTGTGTGGCTATATTGTAAAACGAGCACTGGATATCCACAATAATTGTTATAATTGTCAACTCTTTGGCAGACAATGCCAAGAGTTAGACATTAACAATTTATTGTCCACCTTCAAAGGATTTGACAACGGGAAAGGAATTTTCGGTGGACTACAATCTCCGCCAGAAGATTTTATAAATTATATATATCAATTGGAAAACATTTTTATCAGTAATTTTAAAGAAATTTGCAGTGAAAATTTTCAGATTTCACATAATTTATTTAATCTGATGAACCCTGTGGAGTTCAATTATCCATGTCCCCGGTTTCCCAAAGATTTTGTCTTAAAATTATTCATCAGAATGCGCATTTTTTATACCATCAAATATTTCAACAGAGAGCTAAAAGACGACAAAAAAAATATTAGAAAATTAAATATCTTATCACATATTTGATATTATGTATATTATGTAGATTTATTGTAGAATATCTTTATGTTTATTTGGTGTACTGGGTTTTTCCTTATAATTTGTCACTCCTTTAGAAACTCTACATAGATACAAACAAATTGTTGGTATGAAAGTTTCATGATTTTTTCCTGAATATTTCATAATTACTAAGCGAAAGAACAAATCGCCATTGAAGATCAGAAAACTTTGGAAGGTCTAATTTTTTTGAATGGAATGCCCCATATTTTATCACATAATATTCAAGATCTCCTCATTTTCCTCTTTATTGAAAAAGTTAAACTTTTCCACATTCGCCCGATTTCCAAGGGTGATATTATGTTCTTTCTCTTTTAGTTATTATAAAATCTTCAGGAAAAATCATGCAACTTTCATTTGAACACTTTTTTTGTATCTTTGTTAATAGGGTTTCTAAAGTGGTAGCAAATAATAAGGAAAAACCCTGTACACATGAGTTCATATTTTTAATTATTGTCAAATAAACGTTTCATTTTTCAATCATGCTTTATGTTTGTTTTTGTTGAATGTTTTTGAGAACCTAGTATAAAAAACACATATCAGGCATTTTTTTTACGATTGGCCCACGTCTTATTTTTGTTAAACAGGATCAAAAATCCTCCTATATTATTATCAGACTTCAGAATATCTCACAATTTTTATTCTGGGCCTGGACGCTCGGACTATAAGTATTCGTTGCCCCGCGTTTGACAGCTCTCATCGTATCAACATAACTTGGATGTGATACTAGTTGTCAAAAATTTCAATGTCAAGGCCAAATAAATGTGTTCTCATTAAAGCAATGGGAAAAACAAGTTTTTGTCGCTTCTCGTCGTTATCTAGTTCTCTGTCCATTATGCCGAGGAATAAATATGAAATTAAATAGTATAAAAAATTCCCAATCAATAGAAACAGAAACAGGTAGATCTTTATTAGCGTCGCTAAAGAGCTCAATAGTGAAAAGACTGAATCCATATGAAACCAGAACATGTGCTATGTTAGCAACACTTCTTGATCCTAGAATAAAAAAATTTGGTTTTAGAAATGAACAAAATGTATCTAATGCCAGTACATTACTATTAAATGAATTGACCTTTATTTGTAATATGAATAATAGAGCAAGAGACAATCAAACTGAGGATCAAACTGTAGATGTCGGTCTTCAGGTCCAGGCCCACGAGCTTAACAGTAAAAGTTTATTAAGTTTCTAAGACGTTACCTATGAATCAGTAAGCCAAGTTCAAACCCCCAGATCCAATGCTATCATAGAATTACGGCAATATACGGAGGCCCCTATTATCAACAGACATGAAAATCCTTTGAGGTACTGGGAAGATAATAAAGTGCAATTTCCTAATTTGTATAAACTGAGCTTACGATATCTTCCAATACCTGCAACATCTGTTCCCACAGAACAAATATTTTCTGCAGCTGGTCTACTTATTGGTGAACAACGCAATAGATTAAAAGCAAAACATGTCAATAAGTTATTATTTATAAAGCAGAACAAATTTTTGATTGATATGGATTAGTTTTTTGTCGTTTTTGATTTAATTATATATTTAATCAAAAGTAGTTGTTTTTATTTTGCCAAAGAAAATTATATGTTTTGTGTTATTGTTATTATTGACTGGGTCTGAAAGCTGAAAGCTAGTCATTGTTCAATTTATTTTTGTTTTGAAGAATTGTATGTTTATTTTTATTATGTTTTAGAATTAATATTTGTTTCATTGTTTGTAAACCACCTATTATCAATAAAAGTAACCTTTAAGAAAATACTCTTCAGACTTTTGCTTTTGCTAACCGACTATCGATGGTACTATCGATATTATCAATAGTTTTTAGACATATCGATATTACTATCGATAGTTTTTTTCTCGATAGTTTTTTTCTCGATAGTTTGTTATCACTAGGTGAAACGCTTAATAACACTGCTACAGGGTCTAATGATAGTAATGATACACAGGTATTTCGTTTGAAAGATATACCAATCATATTCGTGGAAGACTTTAAAGTGTCTAATGAATCGATGAGCCAAATTATTATACAGGAAAAAATTGACAATGAACTAGAGGACTTGAACATCACACAACGATATACAGACAAAATAAAAGACCCAAGAGATAACTTAAGAGAAATCTTACCAGAAACTCCAATTAAAAAGTTAAATTCTGAAGAGGCCTTGGATTTGAAAATTGACCAAAATAAACCGTCGATTTTTGAAAAAACACCAGTTTCCAATGATACAATCTCGGATACACCAGAGTTGAAAAAATATTTGATGTGGCCTGAAACACCTGATCGTAAATGGAAAAGAAATACTGAAAGACTACCTTTTGTCTTAACTTCTAACGAGTGGAAAAACATCAAGTCTGAGAATTTAAAGAAGAAAAAAAATGAAGAAGAAGCAAAAGAAGCAAGAAAAAAACTTCGACTGGAGAAAAGTACAGTTAAAGTGAAATCCGGAACACAAAGAGGACAGTTGAAAAAAACAAAAAGAAATAACAAAATAATAGAGTACTCAGCAAATAATACAAAAAAATCTCTCAATAAAACTGCTTTACCAACGCAACAAAAGATAAACGTTATATCAAATGTTATAATACCGCCAAAGAACCTCACCAGTGATGGAAATAAACTTGGTCATGTCCGGAATTTGTTTGCGCAAGACGAAAATAATGAACAACACATTGAAACTGAAGAGACTGAAGATAACAAGACTGAAAAAACAACCGATTTTATCAATAACAAAAGAGTTACAGTTGGTCTCTGTTACGTATGTACCCTTAATATTACAGATAAAAATAATGGATACTTTGTTTGAACTGTGTACGTACTTTCCACCCAGCTTGTATAAGGAAATATAATAACATGCCATCAGTTGTAAACTCCTATATTTGTAACTCATGTGTAAAAAAAATGTGTGTATAGTTTTATAAGTTTTTCTGCCTCCATCTATTTTCATTTATTAAGATCTCTTAGGCCCGGTATCTTCATGTCGGGATAAATACGACATATCTTACAGATAACCATCTCATGGTTAATTTTATCCGATACCCGTATCTTCCAGATATTCCATGTTCGTATTTTCGCGACAATTTAACTGTCAGATAACTAAACGATAGGCAGTCCTTTAGATACCGCTCAAATTCAATGTTGCCAACATCATGATACCAAAGAGTGAGATAGACCAATATGGAGTCGTGTTATTGAAAGAAGGACGGAAGAAATCTTTTATGCCATTAATCCGTTTGTCTTAGCAGGTGTTGCGGGTTGCGGGTGACAGAGTTGACATTGACAACGTTGACACTGTTGACAGTCCGACGTTTGATTTTGATTTGTTTTGTTATTAAATAATTATATATTCTTTATTCTTCATTCGCTTGGTTTGGCAGTTTTGTTCGTGTTCGTTTATTTATAAGTCTTTGTGTTGGTGTTACTTGAGAGTAGTGTTCTGGTAGTGTTTTGTTCGTGTTTCGCATCCCATCATGGAGAAAAATGGAAAAAGAAAAAGGTTCAGAGCCCCAAACTTTACTGCGACTGAAAATAGAATCTTGTTACGTTTGGCATTGGAACAAAGACATGTCATTGAAAACAAGAAGACAGATTCGGATACCTGGAAGTACAAAGATGAGACATGGCAAAACATCATGGATGCTTTCAATGCTGAATCAGGTAAAAATAAAACTTTATTTAAATGAAAAATAGGCTCTATTATAATATGACTGATATTTTTATATAATGATTCCATCTTGCTTGTTTCAGGTCAGACTTTCAGGACCATTGAGACTCTTCGCCAAAAGTATGATGGCTTGAAAAAGGCTCTTAAGAAAAAAGTAAATCTCAATAAAGCTGAGACGCTGAAGACGGGTGGCGGAACGCCAGATTACGTAGTCATAGATGGTCCCGAAAAAGAGCTGTTGGAAGTCCTCAGTACTTCAATTCATGGACTGCCATCAAAATTTGATTCGGACTGTGTACTTCCAACAACAAGTTAGTATAATAAAATAACAAATAAGCATTCGTTAATATGTATTAAAATGATTTATAGCAATCACTGGCGAAAAAGTGGACAAAAAAGTTGTTTCAGAGGTAACAACTGAAGAAATTGAGAATTATAATCCCAATAATGGAGTCAATGTGGTAAGGGTTAACAATTTTGAAGGATATGTCTTATCGATTCAACATTCTCTCCTTTCAAAAGATCATGGTTGAAAATGGAATGGACTATGAAGAACAAAATACTACAATATCTGTTGCAACAGACTTCAATCAACTTGAAGGCGAAACCCTTGGCGAAACCAATACTTGTGAAATAGAGGTATGCAAAAATAATATTGACCTATTATACAGATCAATTAATTTTTCGCCAAGTACGATAAATTAATATTTTTCACTTTTTGTTATGGAAAACAGTATTTTTACTTAACAAAACTTTCAAGTTAACACTGACAGTAGCCTTGTTGATTTATTTTGACTTTTTTTTTAATCGTAACAGTATTTAAATACCCTCGTAAATCCTACCATACCTCATAGGGTTCTGCGTCGTCAAAAATAATGAACTGAACAAATTTTTAAAATTGAATCACATTTAAAAATGAACTTTTTATGAATTCAAATGGAATTCTTTGCAGTGTATATTTATACAAACACAACATATCATAATATGAATAAAATGATAGATGGAAATTATTTTTATTATTTTTTGTAGGTATCTTTATAGATACCTACAAAAGCTAATATTTTAAATTGAACATCAATGTTTGAGCAAAAAAGTTAGCGTAAAATAAGGAAACCTCGACCTTTTTACTTGTTTTTTTTTATTTCTTCACAGATTATCCTAACATTTACTCACAAGAATTTGCGTTTCTGTATGGTTGATAAGCTAGATTTTCATAAGTTTATGAAAACAATGATTATTTAGTCCTTCCAGTAACAAAGTTGTACAATTTGTACAATAATTACTAATTGATTATTCAAATCATTCAACTATCCAAACGAACAAACATTTTCATCGATAAATAAAAACACACACAATCCAGAATCTTCAGTAACTTACCGATATAAAAAAGGGCCACTACATTGGTTATCTCAGTACCTTTTTTGCATATAATTTTTGGTCATTTTCCAGTTTACAAACTATTCGATAATGGGCTCAAAATAACTACTTACCTGATTCTCAAGAATATCCAGAATACTATTAATATGCTCATATGCTGCGCAAATGTTGATAACATTAAAAATCAATAATTATTTCTTTTTAACATTTTTGTCAAGTCCCGGATGTCATGTGCCATTAAGATTATAAAATTTGGTTACCTACTATTTGCTATCTTCTATTTTTCAAATGTGTTTTTTCTTTTCCTAAAATATCTATTTCAGTTTTTTGCCAATTGTGTGGAAAACTTTGTGCCATAATTTTAGAGTCACAATTGACTACGTTCCTGCTTGAATACATGTGTGGTCATCTGGCAATTTTACAGGACTGGGAGCTAATAAGAGTAATGAGTGGGTAAGCAAAGGCACAAAAGTCGTTGAAATCGTAAGTTTCTTGCTATTTCATGATAAATCAATCGAAAATTGGCGTTTTCTTTACGACTTTTGCGCGTTTCTTTAACCAACCAGAACCCCTTTTCGCTCCGAGCCCCGTAAGATTATCATATAACAACAAATTTGGGCAACGTTTCAACGGTTGCAAACAACTTCTACAAGGGTCTGAATAAAAGGTAAACAAGAAAGAATGGAAAACTGCAATAGTTTGTAAACGGAAAAATTACCTAATTTTTTTGTAAGTTAATTTTCGGAGAATTAGGTTTTAGCAAATAAGAAATCAGGTAAATCATGGATTTACCTTTACTGTTATGATAATGTTGTCATCGATATTATCCGAGATATTATTTTAGCTTTCTTTTATCAAAAAAAACATTCTCCTCTCTGGTGTCCCCGTTTTTTAAGTTCTTTTTGGTGTTATAGTTGCTCCATTCAAGAAATACTTTGACAAAAATACAATTAATAAAAAAATATATACACCCACCGACAAAAGTAGAGAAACCGCCTAAAATTTGCGAAAATTTTGGTCCTGTATCAGTTGCCAAAGAACTGATGATGCATACAGAGACTGAATTCATTTGTCAGTTTGCGTGTCCTTAAAATTTCACATTAATTGAACAAAGGATCGTCTAGTTATGCAATCTTGAACTTTGCAAAAATGACCCATTTTTGAAAAAATCATGAAAAATAAAATGGGTCATTTTTGCCAAGCTCAAGATTTCATAGCTAGACTATCCTTTGCTCAATTATTGTGAAATTTTCAGAAACTACATAATTTTTGCCCGTCTTTCGAATGGTGCTAGCCATGTTTATCAAAAATTACACAGAAAAAAGTTATGAAAAGTGTCCGTTTTTTAAACGTGAAAAAAGGGCACTCAACAATTTTTTGAAAAAAGTCGCCAGGACACGTCAATCGACATTCAAATCTCTAAATGCACCAAAAAAACTTTGATAACTGATGCAGGATCAAAGTTTTCGCAAATTTTAGGCGGTTTCTCCACTTTTGTCGGTGGGTGTAGTAGGTACGTAGTTCAGTTAGTGAATAGCTTTCGAGACCTGAATGGAGTGAGTGGGTTATCAAAAAAAAGTTCTATGTTGTAATTATTATACAGCGTGTGCTCCAATTTTAGCGAAAAAAAGTATTTTTCATAAAAAGTTTTGCTTGCAAAAAAGACCTGATTCATCCAGAAATTAATTAATTTGTATGCAAGTGGTAGACAAACAATGCAAAAACATTATTATTACCTACGAGTAAGCTACCTCTAATCTCAATTTTTAAGGAAAATTCTATTTAAAAAACTTGTTCAGAATCACATACTCGAATGATATACGAAATTTCATGTTAAAATTCCACTTCACTTTTTCAACATTCCAAGGACGTTTTAACCTTCCCCATAGGTAAAAAAAACATAATTTCTGGATGAATCAGGTTTTTTTTGAAGAATACTTCTTTTTGCTAAAAACGATAATAAAAGAGTTTTCCATTTGTTAACTAAATTTGGACACACGTTAAAGAAAGCAAAATTTTATCATGAAATTTTGTATATCATTTGAGTATGTGATTCCAAACAACTTTTTCGATTACATACAATTTTCCTTGAAAATTGAGATCAAGGGTTTTTATGAAGAATACTTTTTTTCGCTAAAATCGATAATAAAGGAGTTTTCCATTTGTTAACTTAATTTGAGCACACGCTGTATGAGCATTATGTTTTGGAGAGATGAAAAAAACCTCTTATTTAGTAGAAAAAATATAATGCGGTGTTCCATTAGAAAAATTATTTGTTTCCCTGTAAACTTTATGATGTCCATGTATTATATTTGAATTCATTCTCTGGCTTGTTATGTATGTCAGTTACGCCACTTCGTGTTTTGAGAGACGATTAATTATTCATTCAAGCCATGCTGTCCTGACATCAATTCATATGATATCTGTCGATATAACATAATCTCTTTTTAATATTTCCAGGAGAATTGCAAGATATCTACGGTTGAATCCAAAAATGATGTGTGGACGACATGGTCATCGGAGAAGCTTAAAAGAAAAAGGCATCCAGTATTAACACCAAAGAGGTCCACGAAAGACTCGCTCAATTCAAAGTTGAGTAATGTAATAACTCTCCGGGAAGAGCTTTTGCAACAGCAGTTGGCATCCGCAAAAGAGGAAGAAAAAAGAGCACAAGAAAAGCATGAGAAAGAAATGAAGATATTAGACATTCAAATTGAAATAAAAAAAAGAGAGCTGGATGTTTTGAACAAATAAAGATACATGAATCGACTTTGTATTTAAGTTCCCAAAACGCAAATCCCACAATAAGATAAGTGCAAAAATCATTACATGTCAGGATAGATAGATTTTCACATTATTTCTGAAAAAAATTCTTGGTCTTTATCAAACAAATGATTTTCTTATTCACCAATATGAAAAATTTTTGGATATATTATTATCCTGAATTGTTCATATTTCAATTGGGTTGAGCCCCTTCGTAATAACGGCGATGATATAACTGTACTCCAATTTCTTGCTTATTGATCATTGATTATGTTTTATGTTTGATGCAATTTTTCGGACTCATAGTCTCAACTTCTTTATTGATCTACCCGACGTTTCCACCAATATTATTTGTGATCTTTAGGTATGACGGTATGACGCTGAGAAACTTGTTTCAATTTGATTTAAAATAAAAACACAACATTGAAAAATGATAAGTAATTTATTTTTTAATAAGAATTCATATAAAACAACAAAAATATCATCATAGATTCCTTTCATTCAAAAGATTTTGAAAAAAATCTATGAATGGTAGACGAGCTTCATCTGCGTCATTTTCTTCAGGTTGTACATCATGGTCTTCAATTTCAATGTTCTCATTATCTTCCTCGAATAAGTCTTCTTTTTGATCTATGGCTATATTGTGCAAAATGGCGCAAGCAACTATTATCATTTGTGTCAACTGCATTTTGCATCTTATGCCTACCGATAATATTGGAAATCGTCTTTTCCAAATCCCAAACAGCCTTTCAATAACATTCCGAGTTCTTATTTGCGACTCATTGTAAACATTTTCAGCTTCTGTTTGTGGATTGTCCAAAGGCGTCTGCATAAATGGTCTCAAAGCATATCCTCGATCTGCTACCAGAACTCCATTTCCCATTTTTCCATTTTGTAATCTATTTTTGAGTGCACAGTTCCCAAATATGTGGCTGTCATTAGCAGATCCCGGCCAACGACAAACCAAGTCAATAATCTTCATTTTCGCATTACAAACAACTTGACAGTTGATAGAAAAGTATGCTTTACGATTTCTATATATTTCTGCATTGTTTCCCCCTGGTGACTGTATTTTGACATGAGTACAGTCGATGGCACCAACTACTCTGGGAAATCGTGCAATATTGAAAAATGTTCTTTTTGCTTGTTGTTGTTCCACTTCAGTTAGGGGTAAACGAACGTAATCGTTAAATAAATTGCAAATTGCCAGGATCACTTGCTTGAATATCTTCCCTGCGGTCGTTTTATGAATTCCCGCGAAATCGCCCATTGTTATATAAAAATCACCAGTGGCCAAAAACCTGAGTGTTAATAATAATCTTCCCAATGGACTGACAGCGCGGTCTGGGTTCCTATAAAAGAGAAACATATAATTCAATCAAATAATCGTGCATCGAAAGAGCCTAAAATAATTTGTATTCGTAATAAAGTGAAGACGCTTCACACAGGCACCTCGAAACGTGTAAAACTATGATAAATCAACTTGATTGTTTACATACTTCAGTCACCGTAAGTGCTAGTACTTTTTCTGAACTACAATCAGGAAATAGAAATTTGAGTTGATGCCTTTTTACACAACATATTGAAAAGTTTTATTGAAAAAATGTGCTTAGAATGCATAATTATACTTGCATATCGAATTGTAGAACCATTTGCATGCCAAATGGTTCAATTTCAACTTAAAACATTTTTTTGTCTTGACCGTCAAAATTCGCTTATCTTTAAGTGTGTCCAAGGATAAGAAAAAGTAGAGCATTCTGGTTGAAGATGATTTACAGTTTGTTGTAAATATAAAACTAGCGTTATCAACTGCATTTTTACATAAACCAACCGGAAACAGAATATAATATCAATGGTATTTTGCAAACAAATATCAAGCAATAAACAGGATATATTTGAAGTTGGGGATTTCCTTTCAACATGAGACAGGACTTGATAAAAGAAGCAAATTACTAAAATAACATTTTTTCGAAAACTCGAAAATAAAAAAAAAAATCAATCACACCATATAAGATTTTGACATGCATCAAATTAGCTTTTATTTCTTTTAACGAAAACCGTTCGTCGTTCAATAAAATATCAGTAGACCAAACCAACTCCAAAGTAAATGAGTATTTCCAAAATAATATTGATTTTGAGGAAAAGCAGTGGCGTACTATTTTTTTTTTTCTTTAAAAAAATCAATACAAATCCGGTTCGAACGCCACTGGTAGATTTTTTTCAAAAACTTGAATTTGCAATCTTGCCCAATAATGCCAATGATCAAAAGAAGTGTACCAAATTTTGTGGAATTATCTGGAGTGTTAGGAAAGTTATGACAAAAAAAGCATTTTTTTCTTAAAACTTTTTACACCCTGTATCTTGGAAATGAAGAATTTTCGGACATAATTTTATTTGAAAGATTATCTTATTTTCTTGAAATGTGTACTGTGTACAATGTTGAAAGGAAAACCCCAACTTCAAATACACCCTGTATACAGGGTCTTTTTTTTTCAAGGGACAATAAGTCTTATATGGGAAAGTAGTGATGATACGCTTATAAAAATTCACACAGAAAGGTTCTCGACCATGAACTACTTTTTTAAAATAGTAACAGTTTTCTATCTCTTCCGGATATACCTACCGGAAGTAGCTACCAACTTCCTTATTTTAAATCGCGAGCCCCCATTTTCTACTCCACACTTGGATTCCTTTTTGAAAATTAACTTCAGTTTATTGAATAATAACTATAGCCATCTTTGACAGTTTTGGAGATATTAGCATTTTATGAAAAAATCTGACTGTTGGGGTATTTTGACGCTTTGTATCAGTCGTGAAACAATATGTCATTTTATAAAAAATGTTGGTTATTCAAAGAATCTTGATCATTGTTAACAATAAGGGTCTTGACAAATTATGAAAAACAAAAAACTTTTTTTTTTTTCAAAAATCTCTGGTTTTGTAATTGGAATGCCCGATTTTGTATTTCAGATATTAATTCTTGACAAATTTTTTTTTCGATTGACACTGCATTGTCCTATACCTAAAATTGATAGTTTTCAAGTTATTTATATTTTGAAATTACTGAAAAAAAGTAAATAACTATCAGTGTTTTAGTCTATAGTACCATGCCAATCAAAAGAAAATTTTGTCCAGAATCAATAATAATATCCGAAATAAATAAAGGGGCATTCAATTTGAAAAACCATAGTTTTTTTGAAAAAACTGAGGTTTTTTGTTTTCCTAATGTCATGTCAATCGAAAGAAAATTTTGTCTAGGATTAATATCTGAATAATTGAAAAAAGAAATATGTATTCGTTATGAAAAACCCAAGTTGTAATACTCGATTGTGTAGATTATTGTGAAAAATTATAATGATTATTGAAATAACCAGATTTTTAGAGGTACTTCAAAAATTTCATTGTTTTACGTCTATTAGTCTCTGGGATACAAAGCGTCAAAATACCCCCCTTGACAGTCAAATTTTGTCTTAAAATGCAAATATTTCCAAAACGGTGAAAAATATTTTTTGGTAAACTGACCTTGATATTCAAAAAGATCTCTAAATGACATCATCGTCTATTTAAAATTGATAGTTTCCAAGTTGGTCAATTTTTTTCAATAAAGTTATTTTAAAATTTAAATAGGTAACTCAAAAACTGCTAATTTTAGGTATTGGACAATGCAGTGTCAATTGAAAGAAAATATCTGAAGTACTAAAATAAAAAATGTGGTATTCCTGGGTATTCCATTAAAAACCCATGTTTTTTGGAAAAATTGGTGTTTTTTGTTTTTCATAATTTGTCAAGACCCTGTACCTTATTGTGAACAATGATCAAGATTATTTGAATGACCAGCATTTCTTATAGGCACTCCCAAAATTCCATTGTTTTACGACCAAGAGTCTCTGAAATACAAAGCGTCAAAATAAACTGAATTTAATTTTCAGAGGAATCTAAATGTGGAATAAAAAATGGGGGTTGCCATTTGAAATAAGGAAGTTGGTAGCTACTTCCGGTATAACCGGATGAGATAGAACACTGTCACTATTTTTAAAAAATAGTTCATGGTCGAAAGCCTTTGTGTGTAAATTTTTTATAAGCGTATCGTTTTATAACTTTCTCATATAAGGCTAATTGTCCCTTTAAAAAAAAAGTCCCTGTATGCTTCCATACTTCAAAAGATAAGAGGAATTATAAGTAGGTATCACATAAAAAAATATTTCTCCTCAAGTTGAAAGTCACTTCTTGTTACTCTATTGAATTATTTCTGCCATGTAAAATTTAAACCTAATTCCCTCTCCCTCAAAATCTACTTTTTTTCGTTTGGTTCCATTTTGCATATAGGTAGGTACTTACGTCCAAATGACACAATAATGTACGATATAGTTATAATAATGGTACATACCGTAAAGTTCTGTTAGAAATGTCATTCTCAATTGTTTGAAGTATCAAAAGTACTGTTACTTTTGTGAATCCGAATCTGTTGAAAAACTCCTTGTCATCCCAATGATTGAGATGATCAGTTCTTGGCTTCAAGTGATATTCTCTATATGGATTGATATTTTCAACAAGATCTATGAGCTCCGCATCTGGATCATTGAATAAATCCATTTCTTCCAACTGTAATTCATTCTCCATTCTAAAAAAAGAATAAAAATACTACCTATAACAATAATAATAATAATAATAATAATAATAATAGGTAATGATGGCAATATTGATATTAATAATTATTACTCTATTTAAGTAAACTTGTGAAGTAAAATTTTGGCATAAACTTCTATTGAGACTTTGAGACACAGATAATTGCAAATACATACCTGTATTCAAGATAAAATACAGCCTACTCCCTCCAAATATGTGATTATTCAAAAAGAATGTGGTGATAAGCTGTGTAGGTGACAGTACAAAAAATCGCTTGAAAATTTTGATGAAAAACATAAAAAATAACACTACAAAAAGTGAGGTTATGATGAATACCGATGAATTTCATTTGAATTTTAATAGATTGCGCATGATCCCCAAACTTATCCGCCAGATCAAAACGTTATTCCGAGGTCTGTCTGACAAATAAGCAATCCGGAAGACAGGGACTATTTATCTAATAGATAACTCTATTATAGGCTGAAGATACCGTAACTTTCGTTACCTTGAGGATAAATGTTATCTTACGGATAAATTTCGTTTACCTTCAGGTGAAGATACCGGGCCTTAGCATTATTACCTGTCTTTGAGTCTATTTTTTTTATTTTTTTACCTTTATTTGTGGCTGTGTTGGAGTTCCTCTAATGTGTATCTTATACCAAATATTGGGTAAGCTTAAGTTAAAGCAAGAAATGTATGTTTATTTGGTTGTATTTTTGTTCAAATAATATATGTTTTATTTTGATTTTTTTTTTGTACTTACATGATATGTTAACTATTAAATAACCCCAGACCATACCTAGGTATAATATATACCAAATGTACCATGCCAATGATTGATAAAACCCAATGCCAATAACTTGCTCTTGGGTGCCAATATTAGATTTTTGGATGGTTTTGAATTTTCATGATTTTTGGCGTATTCCGGGACAAATTTGAAGTAGAAAAGTTCACATAAATAATATGTGTTTCAAAATGCCTAGTTTCCAAGATACAGACTGCCAAATTTTTTTTTTTTCGGCTTTTTATTGGAATTTGGCAGAGTTATTTGAGGGGTCCTAATATGCGTACCATGCAGACCCAGATTTTTCGAATAATGAATCTTTGTACTTTCAAAATACTTATGGAATAAACATTTTTAGTGATATTGCCGACACAGACATTGAAAACAATAACTCAACAGGGAGACCGATAAGAAAAAGAATACGAAGGCAACTTGAGACATCAAGTGACGAAAGTGAGGTAGAAAGCAGTTTCTCCAGACCCCCCAAAATCAAAATTAAAAAACTCACAGGTATTAACATTTTTAGTTAATTTAAAACATTGCATTTTATCTTTTTGTGAAATATGTGTTTGAAATTTAATAATAGTGTTAATAAAATAGGGTTTTCTTGGTTTTATACTAAAGTTTAGAATATTTTTGAGGTTTTTGGTATTTTAGATTAGATATTTTCAGGAGTAACACAGTCTCCAGTAAGTCGAGACCTCAGTCATGTGAGGACTGAAGCTTCTGCTTCTACATCAACCGCTTTCTCTTCAACAGCACTAAATCCTAGAGATACAACTACTTCAGCTTCTCAAGTGCCTGAAATAGCATTAGATGCGCTAAATGATGCAACTAAGTGTGAGATATAAAGTAATTTCTGATTTCTGTCTATATAAAGTATTTTCCAAAGTTTGGCAAATGTTTTATGGTCCGCAATAGGATGCTTTTGTACATGTAAATTTTTTGAGTGTCTTGTTTTAAAACTGTAATTATTATAGGTCATAGCCATATCATTTTACCAGTTTTACCAAAAAAAAAAGTACACCTTGGTTTAAAATTTAACATCCAAAAATTGACAATTAACAGTTTGACTTAACATAATAATTTTTTAGGCATCAAGACATTTGTTTCTCTCCCAAATCAAATAAAGGAACAGAACAAGATAATAATATCAAAACTAGACAATTTGGAGAAACAAACGATTTCTAAAGAAGTCGGCACAAATCACTTTGATTTTCCATTTGACCTGCCTTTAAAGATAAGATCAGACTTGACTGATTTGGAAGAAATCCTAAAAAGTGATGAAAAGTTCAATTCATTGGTAAATATACCTGCATATTATACTAAGTCCATACTCTACCATATTTATTAATTTACATTTTATGTAAGTGGTCTTATGTAGATATTTTTTGTCACAGATTGTCTCCTTCACGTCATTGGGAGGAAAAGATTTTAAAACAAAGACCCATAAGATTTTAAAAAGTGTGTTATCAGATGCTCTTGCTGCTACATTTAGCTATTATGGGAAACGAGGCAAGGAAGCTTTTTCAGACTTAAGAATTGATAGAGCAATAATACGTAAGTATGAATGAAAAATATGACTTGCTTATATTTTGCACATATCATATTATCTTATCTGCATTGCAAAAATGTCACAAATTTTAGGCTCATGAATAATTGAAATTTGTTTGTAATCCAAACCATGTGAATAATTTCTTGCTGCTACATTACCTATAGTGGTGAATTACGAAAAAAAAAGTTAAATCTAATATTCGTTTGATTAAAATATTTTGTGATATGTTCAATTGCTGTGATAAATTACTCATTAAAAAAAAACGTTAAATCATTTTTTTTTCTAAGCAGCTTAACTGATTTGTTAACTTCTGTGTAGGGGCTGTAACAAACGAAACTTCCACAACAATCACGGATACAGAAGATTCAATTAAGAGCTGGATTAAGCATGACAGGATTAAATTACAACATTATAAATTAAGACATTAAAATATGTATAAACGAAAGAGTTTTAAAACAGACATCGGTAAGAAACAATTTTATAGAAGAGTTGCAAGAGAAAATAAAATTATATTTGCTGAAAACCCATTCTGAAACTGTTAATAATTGCACAAATAACAATGCAACTAGTTCAAATATTGACATTATTAATGTTGGAGAAATAGGTGGTGACAGTGAAACCCTGACAGAAAAAAAATCAATTATTGAAAATGATAATGAACTCTCTGATGGGGAAAATCGTGATATTTTAGCTTTAAAAAATAATTATTCGGTTACAGCTTTTTGTAATAATGACGGGGATATTCCCGATAATGAGACTTCCCAAAAAAAGAAGATTCTCAATCCCCTGCATCCGGAACTTCCCTTAGACAGTAGAACATTATTGAGAACTCCTAGAACTGCTATTATAAAGAAGTTGGATAATGGAGAATATTGCCACTTTGGTGTTCAAAACGTTTTGAAAACCATTATTCCTTCCAGTTGCGTTGATGAAAAAATCAACCTTAGTATTAATATAGACGGTCTACCCTTATTTTCAAGTACAAATTTACAGTTTTGGCCCATTTTAGCAATTGTGCGAAATTTTGACTCATACCCATTTGCAATAGGCATATTTTGTGGAAGGTCCAAGCCAAGTCCTTTAAATGCTTTTTTAAAAGACATGATCAATGAAATGATTTGTCTAGAAGAAAATGGATTCAATTTACATGGAAGACTTTAATTTGTTAAAATTTTAAATTTTATATGTGACTCTCCAGCCAAAGCCTATTTAAAATGTATAAAATCATCCCCCGTGTGATTCCTCTTGTGGTAAATGTTGGGAAGCTGGAACTTATGATCATAGGTTTGGAAAAGTGCTTTTAAAAGGCACAATATCTTCTTCTCGAACTGATGAACAGTTTATACATCAAATGGATGATGAACACCACAAGGGCATATCACCATTGCTCAAATTAAATATAGGTCTAGTATCAGTGGCGGAACTATAATAGAACAATTAGAGGCGAAGCCCGGGGGCCCGTGAGGTTGGGGGGCCCTGGGCCCAGTCTCCATTCGTCGCACTAAGAGACTTACTTATATATTGTCACAAAATATTTTTCATAATCAAATAACATCTACAAGTACTAGTACTAGTAGTAATTTACACTATAATCTAATAAATCGTTAACTATTTTCAAATACTTGCCATCTTTACAATCTGGCAACCTCGGAATTACAATCTGTTGGTATTTAATAGCTCGTCTGCTTCGGTTATTCACAGCGAGCGTTTGTTTACTTGAAATTTGACAATCGATAATAATAGGTAGGTAACTGAGCTTGGGAGTTGTTATTGAAAAGTGCCACAGATTGCCAAAGAATATAGATAATAAGTTATTATTTTACCTTCCCGCCTGATAAGTATTTGAGAGAGAATCGTAATATTCGTATTGCATTATTATTATTGATTGTGAGAAATGTGAGAGTGGACAGGCAGGTAAGTTTGAAAGTTTGTTTTGGATTCTATTTTTGTAATTCATTTTTATCCTCATTCTGTTCTCTTTTGATAACAACCGTAATTTGCATTTGGATTTATTGGTTCTCGCTACTACTACACATGAATTCAAAGAAAAATGAACCAGGAGCGTCATTAAATAAAGATCGCAAATATTGCGTCTGCGTCCCAAATTGCGTAGGTAGATACCTGCAAATTGAAGCAGGTACACAATATTGTTTATTCCCCATTCTTTCTTAAAATTATTTATCTATTTTTAGAAAACTTTTGAGAGTAGTGAATATTATTCAATTATACAGGGTGTCCCTGAAATTACTGTACAACGTTCAACTACAAATTCCTTAACCAAAAATAAGGCGATCTAGGCAAACTTACCTATATCCAAAAATGCTTCGTTAAGCCTACAGAGGGCGTCAAAGATTCAAAAAAATCTTGGTTTTTCCTACATTTTTCGAAAACGTCCAGATTGATTTTGATAATTTTTGGTACCTAGTCTTGGACCATGAAATTACGTATAGCGACCGGTTGTAATTAACCGGAAGTGTTATAAACGTGACGTCACATGCAGTTATTTGTTTTGATTTTTTTTTGGAATTGACTTCTTGATAATTCAGATGCTTTTATCTAATAGTTCAATGTATTGGGAAGTTTTTCTCTCTTTTGAGAAATTTTGCTGGGATAAGTGGTTGTGCCAGAAAAAAATATTTTCATTTAGGTACACAGATATTTTATTATTGAATCATTTTTTTTGTAGCATAACCACTTATCCTAGCAAATTTTTTCAAGAGAGGAAAAAGCTTTCCTATACACTGCGTTATAAGATAAAAACATCTGAATTATCAGAAAGTCAAATCCACAAAAAATCAAAAGATATAGGTAGCTGCATATTATGAGTCATATGACATCACTGATTTTTCATGGAATTGACTTTCTGTTTGATTTGTAATTGCTGCTGGTTCAATTACTGTGCCGTTAATAGGAGGCAAAATATACTCGTTTTTAAATTGGTTTTAAGCGGACTGTATTTCATGAATTGACGTAGATATATGTTACAGGTAAATTATAAATTGTGACAACTATTGTCATATTTAACTGGTGTCGCAGTGTCGCCTCGCAGGGCGAACTATGTTAAGTTTGAACATATTCCCCCCTTTGAAGGGGACCTTCAAAAATTCACTGCACGATCTCCATCTCTGCACAAAAGTCTAGTTTTCAGTATCTTCTTGCATGGGTAGTCTGCACAAGTGACGTATAGACCTGATCATTGTTCCATTTGAGTTCGGACTTCTGCAGTTCTGGAGATGCCGTCTTTACCAGGCAAAAGCTTAACAACTCTGCCAAGGGGCCATTTGTAGGGTGGTTGAGTATCATTCCGAATCAGCACCAACGAGCCTTCTGGCAAGCTTGTAGGAAGTTCCTTCCATTTGTATTGCGTGTGCAATTGGGAAATGTACTGCTTAGTGAATTGTGACTATATTTGTTGATTGAGTTTTTGGATGTATTGCAACCTTGACAGTTTAAATGAATTGACGTCTTGCACTGAAAAAACTGATGCTTTAATGGCAAGTGAATCCGGGAATTTGCCGTTTTGGCTTTCGTGGTAAGGGAGACTCTTTAAATGCAATGGCACTGCCTTTGGGCTAAACAAAACCACTGCAATTGAGTCAAATTCTGCGTGCATTTGACCTGTTAAGACTTGACGGCAAATGAGCAGATTTTAGGTAAAGTTTGGAAGTTTCAGGCTAAAGCCGTGCTATTGTTATCAAATAGATCTTTATCACAACATTTCGGCATTTGAACCAATTTCCGCGTGAATCTTCTCCTATATCTTGAAGTAAAATCTGATACTTTCATGTCAAAGGCCATGCTTTTGGTAGCAGGTCGGTGCTTTTCGCATAGGTACATTCCGAGAGGCGTGGTTTTCTAATTTCCGACCGGTCGCCGGGTCGCATTCAATCAGTCTCGTTTGAACAAGTGCGTGTGGGTATTGTGGGTGTTATAAATTATTGATCACTTGACCAGTGCTTTGAGTTGAGATGAACGTGGAAGCATTTTTACAGAAGTGGAGGCTCGTCCATCTGTTACCAAAATTTCAAGGTAGGTATATGTACCTATGTGTGCATGTGTTGCTTGATTCTGCATTTTCTTTTTTAAGTCATTATGGAAACCATTTTGACTCATCATGGCTGATCTATTGTTTAACTAAAGTATAGGTTTTTAATCAAGCGGTATGAATCTTTGTTATTATACGTAGGTTTACGGAATCACGTAGTTACTCTAAACTACGATCTGATCTCGGGATATCGCTGTTTTCAACAAGACAGGCATCACTATAAAAAAGATACTTTTATTACTTTTGAATTATTACCTTCATATCAGGCTCTCGAGTTATACAAATAGGTATACTAATAATTATGTGATATAGGACGATCTACAGGGTTAGAGCTCTTGAGAAAATTAATTTGAAAAGAGTTGTGATGCCATCTATTTTATCAGATTAAATTGCAACCGAGCGTAGAAGCGTTGGTGTGCCTCCATATTTTTTTTCAATAGAATCCTATACTGTTTTGAAGGACCTTCATTCAAAAGCCTTTCTGCTCATGGGCTAAATACGACGGCATTTGCTGCGAGGTCTTAGTCTATGCCATCAAAATCTTTTGATTTTGTTACAATTTCGCGAACATATTATCATGCTCAGCTCCTCAATGCTCATTAATCTACTCATGTCTTGCTAGAGGGGTAATGGAGGACCAAAAGATATTCATATCTTACCCAATTTTTGGAAAAAAAATATAAATACTTTGTTATTCAAGCCACTTTGGAAGTGAAAGCTTCTATAGCCCATCAGGTGTGATGGGACACGATGAAACGTCATCAGAAAAAAAAATACATAGATCTATAGAATGTGGTTATTTTGGTCTTTGGTTTTTTTTTTGGGTTCTTATAGGGGTTCTTTTGGGTTACAAAAAATTCTTTGGTTCTTTTGGGTTTTTTTTTAAACGCTTGTGCCTCTTTTGGGTCCCTAGAGGATTCTTTAATTCCTTTGAGACTTTTTTGGATCAGTTAAGTTTTACCAAGTGTACACATCTATCACGTGTGCACTACACACTATTCGTTAGGGTAACTGTTCTAAAATGTGATTTGTTTTCTTGCAGAACAAAATATTGACGGCATTGATATCATCAAACTTTTATCAAAAGAAGAAGCAGGTGTTTTCACAGAGAATGTCCTGGGGGATAAGCTCAAATTAATAAAAGCCATCGAAAGCCTTCATGGTGATGATGAGAATCATGTATGTATACAGGGTATACTTTTTACGCACACATTATACTTTAATTTAACACGGACATGGAATTCAAGTTTAGCTAATAGTCTGTCTATAAAATTTGACATTATCGATCAGTCGTGATCAACTATTTAATTTTTTTATCGAAATCTTGTAAAATATAACAAAAATTATTGAGCATTGCAAAATATTTCTTATGTTCTTTTTATAGGATGCTCCTCCTGCTAAAAGAAGTAGAGAACAAGGAGAGGATTCAGAACAAGCGGGCACAAGCCAAAAGACAAATAACGAAAATCCTGAAGCTAGTGTATTCACCTGCGACACAGACCTGAGTCAATTACCCATTTATTTTGTTGAGTCAGCGAACAACACATGTCTCACATCAGAAACGGCTAGTACTGTAACGATCACCACTACCGATTCCCTGGTAGATATTCTGCCTGGTCGGTCAAATGAATTGGTCGGCAACCTTCCTATAAGGGAATTTGATGTCGAGAAATTTCTAAAGAATGATGTTTTCGGACAAGCTCTCTTAAACAAGGGGAAGCGCGAGGATGGATTGAGTCCAGTAGACAGGGACCGACTGGCAGAGATCATAATCAAATATACCATCAATAAATTTGGAAAATTAACCTTTGACGAGCTGGACATCATTGCACACAAAGTTGAAAATATTTTTCCATTAGAAATAAGTGGTACATATTTTGTACCACCAATACACAAAAGAAAATCAGAAAGGCAAAATTCGGAAAAAGCACGAGGCAAATTAATTGATAAGCAGAGAAATCTGCTGTATCTATTGAAAACTTTGAACAAACGAAATAGTTCGAAAGAATTGCAGGAAGATAACAAAGCGGGTGCTGAAGCGACAGGTATGTATATACTTACTTATGTAATTTTACATAAAATTCCATCAGGTTGTACTGATTTATTCCATTAAAAAAAAATACTGAGTTGTATTTTTGTTTATTTTAGATATCAACCAGGAAGCCAAAGATAGCCACATATGGATAAAAAGGAATTCCGAGCCTCATCAAGATGTCCTCCGTCATTGGAAACAGTCGTATCTGTTCAGAAAACTGATCCATCCTAAGACCATACAAGATGTATTGGAAGAATGGCCTGTCCTGAAAACTCAATTAGCCCCTGAACTGGTAATTATATTCAGTTATTTGGATTGTTATTTGTCTATAAAATATGCTAGTGAAAGTTCTCTACAATTCTGCGGGAAACTTTTTTATGATACTTTAACAAAAAAAAAAAAAAAAATCATGAAAGCTTTGCATGATCTGAAACCTAAAATTCGACTGCCAGATATCTAATTTTATAAGCCGTATACGAGGTTTGTGAAAAATATGATTTTTTCTCAAGAGTAAAGTATACCCTTATTTTTGAAAGAATCGAAGATTTGTTATTGATTAAATTTGATAAGAGTTGAAGAAAGTTCATCTTCTGTCCTTCATGCAGCCCTGCTTGGACAGAAAATAATTTGTTTAAAAATTTGAGTTTTGAAAAATCAAGTGGAAATTTTCAAAATAAGGATTTTTTTTCACTATTGAAGTACTCTTTCTCTAAGATTCACGACAAAAGATCATTGAACAAAATTGTGTAAAAAAACTGAGTAAGTCTAAATAAATGGAATCTTCACATTCCAGATCCAGTTGGATTTTGAAAAAATACATCCAACTCCTGAAAATTTTGATTTGAGCACCGAATTTGACAAGCTATTCGATAAAGCACTTGCCCTAAGAAAGTCCGCACTCACCGTAGCAGACAACAGCATTTTGGAGCTACTTGCTGGTGAAGAAAATATAACAAATGGTATGCATAAAATGTATTGACCACTTATAAAACATTCAAACTGACAAAGATTTTTCTTTGCAAGGATTATAATACTGCAAAACTTCAGTTAAGTTTACATTTTCTTTATTTTGGTTCTAGACTCAAAAGTGGCCATCAAATTGTTTCTGCTGCCTGCACTTGTCCCTAATAAATCCAGAATCGTGGTACGAAAAACGCATTGGAAACCATCAGTTGCTGAATCCAGGAATGATTTAATCGTACACGTGAAACATCCTGGTGACATCGAGGAAGCAAAACGAAACAAAACTGACGTAACGTATGCTAAAGCTTTGACGGTTCAGCCATACGTTTTATTAGTAGGACAAAGCCTATCGAATGTAAATGCTGCGTTTGTTGTGGTCAACGGTATCGACTACAAATGTTTATCAGTCTTGGACGCTTTAGAATTTTGTTTCAAAATATATCAAGTACTTGATGCTGAGTACCCGTTCAGTGCAAGGCATCTGTGGTATTTAGTTCAGTGGAACATTTTTAAATACTATACCAAACGTGATCCCAGAATAACATATATAAACGATTTGCTCTATAACTAAGTTCAATTATATTAGACCTCCTCTCGTAAATAAGTTCCATGTAGTATCCTCATTTTACGTGCTAACGACACATATTTTAAAGATTTCACGGTCCCACCAGCTCCCCACGCCTAATCGCATTCAGTCTTCTTTTTATGTGCGAAGAGAACGCATCGCGGAAGCGGAAGTGCAAAGTGCAACATGCCGGGTGATAAAAGACGTCGCTCTAATTCTGGTTCGGAAGATCGGGTGTTCAAACTTCTGAAACGAATGGACCAGCGTATACGTACGTTGGAAAAATCAAGAAAATCAAAAGGAGTTAGCGACAGCTCGGACGAGGACTCCCAGCATGATGGAAGTTCAAGCCCCCCGGACTCATCGGAAAATGAAAGTTGTCGAGGTAAAAATTTATTATTATTTATTGTGGGAAGTATTGCATCGATCGAACACTCTTGGATAGTTTGACAAGCCTGACGGTGTTATTGGTAACACCGTCACTAGTATTATGATGCCGCATTTTCTCCTAATAACATGGGAGTCAACACAATCACTGTTGATAAACTAGAGTATGTTGGTGATTCTCTACGTTTGAGGTGGGAAAAGTGTTATTGGTGAACACTAATCTCTGCTATGGCTATTATGATCACTGTTCATAAACTAGAGTATGTTGGTGATACTCTACGTTTGAGATGGAAAAAGTGTTATTGGTGAACACTAATCTCTAAAATGGCTATTATAATCATACACATATTATGCACAATAATATGCACATAGGTGGAACAAATGTAAATAGTTGCTGAGGGGGACTGGCCGACCGACCAGCCGGTTTTTCGCCAAGAGCTAAAAACTATTTTAGGCAACATGTTATTGATTTTTGCTTGCGAGTTTGTTTTCTGGTTTTAAAAGGAATGTTCGATCGATTTTATAAAAATCAGTGACAGCGGATTGTGTACAATCCTTATGTTGTTCCCTTTTCTCTAGATGAGACTCGGAGGGAATCATTTCAAGACGACCCAATATTACCTATCGAGCTGGGCCAGGTGGTGAGGCCACTGGGCGAGGATATCCTAGGCGTCTTGGGGGATGATATTGCTCCAGCCTCTGTGGTTGGAAATCCACTTCAACCAGAAATAGTAGAGAGATGGCTATATATAGCGAAAAATGGAATGGAGGAGCAGGTCCGTAAGGATTTGATGGAAAAATATCCCCTCCCAGAGAACGGAATGCTTCTGGGCCCTCCCCAATTAAATCTAATGGTGAAGCAGGCTGTCCATGAGTTCGTAGTACACAGGGACGACCGTCTTGCAGAGATTCAATCCCGTCTGGCAGCTAGCTTAGCGGCTATTGGTGTTGCTATGTCCAAGATATTGAGAAAACAGGAGGAGGGGGGAGAGGATGCCAACTCCGAGACAAAGGATCAGATCAAAGCCTTGAATGATGCAGGACGAATGATTGTGGACGTGATTCATTCCGAATCTATCTCCAGAAGGGACCTAGTATCGTACGATATTAATAAGGAATGGAAAGTTACACTGGCAGAGTCTCCCGTTGACAAATGGTTGTTTGGGGATGATTTGGAAGGAAGATTTAAGGCTGCCAAGGATCTACAAGCATCATGTCGCCAATTAAAAACGGCCAGGAACAATCCCAAGCAGAATTTTCCAAGTACATCAAAATCCAAGCCATCTGGAAATTTAAACTTCAGAAGTCTGTCTCAATATCAGCCGGGAGTCCGACGAGGCAGACGCAGCTATCCAGAGACGGCTCCCACGCGACCCCGTCAGAATCAAACCATGGAGCGGGGACAATACACCAGAAGGAAACTACGGGAGAAGGAAAGACCAAGCAGACGATTCCGCCGTCAGTGAGGGTAGGTCAATATGCAGGGCGTTTGAAGGAATTTCTTGATCGATGAAAGAACCTCACTAGAAATAAGAAAATCTTAGAACTGTTGCGAGGGTTTAAGATTCCTTTTGTTGCTCAACCTCCTGAGAATAACGGTCGTGGTGCTGACCAATTTTCCCTCTCGGAGCGGAAGAGGCTTAGCGAGGCTATTGACATATTATTGAGCAAGGGTGTCATTTCCAAAGTACAGCCATGTGCAGGGCAATATATTTCTAGGGTATTTCTTAATCCAAAACCAGACGGTACATGTCGGTTAATTTTGAACCTAAAGGGGTTGAACGAATATGTAAAGGTCGAACATTTTAAGTTGGAGGGTCATAAAACAGCATGTACGTTGATTGAGCCACACATGTGGATGTGCAAAGTCGACCTTAAAGATGCCTATTTTATGATCCCAATTCATGAAAACTACAAGAAGTTCTTAAGATTTACCTTTGGGGGCACGGTTTATGAATATAACTGTCTCTGCTTTGGTCTGAATTGTGCCCCTCTGATATTTACAAAACTACTTAAACCAGTAATTTCATATTTGAGGAAAAAAGGGCACATTTCTGTTTTATACTTGGATGATTTTCTACTGCTGGGTAGGACTTACGAAGAGTGTCAGCGAAACGCTCTTGAAACCATAGATACACTAGAACATTTGGGTTTTGTGGTTAATTATCAAAAAAGTGTTTTAACTCCCAGTAGAACATGTACGTTTTTAGGGTTTCGGTTTAACTCCATCGAAATGACTATTTCTCTGCCAAACGAGAAAGTCGGTAAACTTCTAGAAAATTTGGAAAAATGTTCAACCTGTAAACAGTGCAAAATACGGGAATTCTGCGAAGCGAACTGCTTAGACCCATTTTCAGTCTCAGTAACTAACGTTCTGAAGTTTTTAACTCAACAGTTCCACAAAGGAGTTTCTCTTAGTTCACTCAACTCTTACAGATCCGCTATAGCGCAAATAGCGGGTCCTGACTTATCCCACGATTATAGGATGCAAAGGTTTTTCAAAGGAGTGTATATGCTGAGGCCTAACACCCCAAAATATGAGTACACTTGGGACCCTGCAAAAGTTCTGAATTATTTAAGGGATATGGATAATTCGAACATATCCTTTGAAATGCTTTCATTTAAAATGGTGACACTATTGGCATTATCTTCGGGTCAGCGGCTCCAAACCTTATCTGTGATCGACATCAATGATATACACAAGGAGAATAATGGAATAGACATCCCTATTTCGTCGAGAATAAAAACATCTCAGAGAAATAAGCCTCAACCTACAATACACTTGCCCTATCTTGTGCAGGACCCGATGATATGCGTGGCGAAAACCCTGTTGGAATACTTGGATAGGACGGAACCTATTAGGGGTGTTGTGACTAACCTTTTTATTACTACTAAAAAGCCATACAAAAAGGTAACCTCGCAGACTCTGGGAAGATGGGTAAAAGATGTTATGTCAAAAAGTGGTATAGATACCAGTCGATTCACTGCGCACAGTACGAGACATGCGTCTACATCGGCCGCTGCTCGGAAAGGGTTAAATTTCGACACCATCAGGCGTGCTGCGGGATGGTCGGAAAATTCAAAAATGTTTTCAACGGTATACAATAGACCAATATTAGCGAACGAGCCATCATTCGCAGAAACTATCCTTACTTTATAATCATAATTGTATGTCTTAGTCAGAGTTTGTCTTCAGTTTTTATGGTGATCTCTCTATGTTTCGGGTTATTAGTTCAGGGTGTTATAATAATATCTTCAATAAAATTGTGTTGTCGCGAATGACTGTCTTTAAATAGCTACATGGAACTTATTTACGAGAGGAGGTCTAATATAATCTTAAGATTGAACGAACTTACCTAAGTGAAGTTCAATCTTGATTATATGAAGACCTCCTCGAAGTAAATAAGGTCCCAACCCTCCCTTCCCCTGGGTCATCGCAACAACACATGGCTTTAAATAAGACTGAATGCGATTAGGCGTGGGGAGCTGGTGGGACCGTGAAATCTTTAAAATATGTGTCGTTAGCACGTAAAATGAGGATACTACATGGAACTTATTTACTTCGAGGAGGTCTTCATATAATCAAGATTGAACTTCACTTAGGTAAGTTCGTTCAATCTTAAGATTATAAACGTTGACCAAAGATTTTCTGTACAATTCTATGATTTATTATAAGTAGGTACCTACATCATGGAACCATGCCAGTCTCGTTTTTTATGTTTCAAATGCAGCAAAATATTTTTGACATCCAGAAATCTAACTGATCATTTTAAATACAATCATCCATATTTGTCTGCGTATAGCTGCAAACAAAAAAATTGTTTTTGTTCATTTTCAAACATAATAGGCTTGCGGAAGCATTTGATGAAAAAACATTCCATAGGAGTAATAAATACTGAAGATGAATCGAAAAAAAAGGACTGTGCTATTTCCAGAAACATAACTCTCAAAGATGAAGTACTACATGACACGGAACAACGGCAAGTAATTCCTGATTGTGAGACTATTGAACAAAATAATACACAAGATCCTCTTTTTCTCTTTGTGAATTTTGTCTCCAAGTTATATAGCCAACCAACGATTAATAGAAAGACTGTCCAGGAGATCGTGAACTACACAAAAGAATTTTCAGGAGGCATTTTTTCCTACATATCTAAAAATTTAAAAGATCTTAACGAAACTGCCGAAATCAAAGTTTTCCTTGACCAAACATTTCAAAATATTTTGAAACAGTTCAGTGAACTAGATACAGAATTTAAAAGGTTTAAATTTTTAGAACAACAAAATATGTATATAAGACCCATGCACATCATATACAATAGGAGATGAAATGGTTTTGGCTAGAACTAACAGTTCGGGAGAACCTGTTCCTCACATCAAAAATGTTGTAGGTCAAAAAGTTTGCATTAAGACAGTTTTGAAACAATTTTCAGAATTACCTGGAGTTTTAAGTGAAATAGAGAGCTTTATTCAGCAAGAAGAACAAACCAATTCGCCAACGATTTTCACAAGTTGTTTACAGGGAGAGTTATGGCAAAATATAAAAAAAAAGTTTGGTGACAAATCAGTTTTACCGTTGTACTTATTTTTCGATGACTTTGAGCCCCTTAATGTTCTGGGATCAAGAGCTGGCAACTATAAAATAGGAGCCGTATACATAGCATTAGCCTGTATGCCCCCACAGTTTTCATCTCTCTTGGAAAATATTTTTTTAGCTCAGCTTTTTTACTCGACTGACAGAACAGTTTATGGCAATAAAACAATTTTTTCTAGCTTATTAAACGATCTTAGATGTTTAGAAGAAGAAGGCCTTCAAATCACCATTTCTAATAGAACAAGAACCGTGTTTTTTTCATTGCTTGCTATTTTGGGGGATAATTTAGGATTAAATTCGGTATTGGGTTTCGGTGAAAGCTTTAACTCAGATTTTTTTTGTCGCGTTTGTATAACAAACAAAAAAATTACACAAATAGAATACAATGTATCACGTTGTATTGAACGTACCCGTGAAAATTATGATTTGGACTCTGTAGGTTTCTCTCACGGCATAAAAGAGCCTTGCATATGGAATGAGTTAACTAACTTTCATGTAACCAGGAATTTATCATGTGATCTAATGCATGACATGCTCTTAGGAGTTTTGCGATATGATTTGGCATTTATCATAGATCGTTTGATAAAACAAAAATATTTTTCACTAAATCTTCTCAATGAAAGAATTAAGTTTTTCAAGTTTTCAAAAGTAGACGCTGGAAATAGCATACCCCAAATCAAACAAGAGCACTTAAAAAAAAATATGATAGTAATAAGTGCATCGGAAATGATGGCACTTACATTATACTTAGGTGTAATCATTGGCGATCTTGTGCCTGTTTGTGACAGTGTATGGATTTTCTATACAGTTACCGTACAAATTTTGGAAAATCTCCTGGCTGAAAGTTTTTCAGATGCGTCTTTGGTGTATTTAGCATCTCTAATTGAAGAACATCATTCCCTTTTTCTAGAACTATTCGCAGAATCTCTGAAACCAAAATATCATTTCCTGCTGCACTACCCAAAAATTATACGTTTATTGGGACCTCCGAGGTACTACTGGACAATGAGGTATGAAGCATTTCATCGCCTTCTAAAAATAAGCGCTAATTCCATAACATGCCGAAAAAATTTGCTCAAATCGTTGTCTGTTAAGCAGCAATTAAGATTTTCTGCAAGAATTCTAAGTAAAAAAGGTCCAACCTTGTCATCAAATCATGGACCATCTTTTCATTTACATGAAAATTTAACTCACTTATTTCCTGATGTGATTACCAACAATGCTGAAGAAATAAACTGGATTAGTGTTGATAATTTTTATTTTCAAAGAGGTTTGACATTGCAACTTGCTGCTGGGGATGATATTATTATGTTTGGTATTATTAAACACATAGTTCTAGATAAAAACGAAATAATTTTTGTTGTTTTGAATTTGAAAACTTTGGGATTTTCTAACCATCTACAGTGTTATGAAGTAACTCAGAGCAATCAAAATATTTTTAACCTACATTTGTTTTCATCATTGCAGTGTAAGCATTCCTTCAATATGCACTATACTGCAGATGGCAAGATATTTATTTGTACCACCAAATAACACAACAAAAAAATATTGTTCCTTGTATTTCAATATTAAGTTTTTAGTAGATAGTGAAACGTCCTTATTAGATAAGTAAAAGTACTGAGTACAACTAAGGAGTGATATTTTTGTTATACCTTCAGGAAGGTTACGTTCTTATTAGCTAAGTAAAAATACTGTGTACAACTACTAAAGAGTGATATTTTTTTTCTTACCTTTAACAAGGTAAACGTTGTTATCATAGTTAAATAAGAGAACTGAGTACAACTACTCAAGAGTGATATTTTTTTCGTACCCCAAAAAAGCTAAACGTTCGTATTAGTTAAGTTAAAGTAGAGCATAACTAGTGAAAAATGTTTTTTTTTATTGCATTTAAGAATGTATTTTTTATGTTGAAGATCGAAGGTTAATTTGTAATAATATGCTAAAAAATGTCAACGTTTTATTTTTGTTACCAATAAAATTATTTTTTGATATTTTTCTTGTTTATTTTCTATACCGACACCAACATAAAATTATTTCAGGTGAACATATTTTTTGATAGAGTTTTTGTGTTGTGTTGTCTTACTTAACAATATGTTCAACGTTATGATTGGTTTTTGTAATGTGAGTAACTCTGAAATCGACAATCTGGGGGACGTGTACAAACGCGATAACAAAAGACCACGGCAAATTTTTCCTAAAAGCATGTAAGCTCGCCTATACAGCGCGATCAGATATGGACTCCTCAAAAATGTTCTTACCAGTCGGATTGAAAAGTTGAAGATTTATTTTTGAGGGGCCCAAACATCTGATCGCACTGTACAGATGAACTAGCATGCTTTTAGGAGAAATTCGCCATGCTTTTTTGTAACAAGTTCGCAGAGCTTTTATCGCAAATTCACAGTGCTTTTGTCGCAAATACGCAATACACTTGTCGCAAATTCGGAGTGATTTTGTAGAAAATTCAAAGAGCTTCTGGGCAAAATCGCTGTTCTTTTAACGCAGAGTCGCTGGGTTCTTGGTGCAAATGCACAATACGGTCCAGGCAAATTCTCAATACATTTGTCGCAAAATTATAGTGCTTTTGCAGCAAATCCGTAGAGATTTGATAGCAAGCTCGCAATTCTTTACCAAAAAAGCATACTGGACTTTGAAGTCAGAATTGAGGCTTTGACACAAAATAGTTTAGATTGCTGCGCTCCCATGACAAGAACATACGCCTTTAAAACAAGGAATTTTTGGAGTTTATCCTGAATGGATCCAGCATTTACTGTAATTGAGCCATGCATTTGGCATATATCAAATGCATGACACAATTGATTCGAGTGCGTACGCACTTCTGTCAAACGATTTGTTTTTTCAGTGTGCAGGTTGAATTCAGGGATAAAGTTAGAAGAACGGCCAATGAGAAAATGAGAAGGAGTAATGGGTAGTAAATCGTTTGGATCATTTGACATTGCAAATAAAGGTCTTGAATTTAGTATACACTCAACCTGAATAGTCAATGTGTTAAATTCTTCAAAAGTGACATTTTTGTCAATGAGAGCTCTTTTTAAATGATGCCTTGCAGCCTTCACAGCAGCCTCCCATAAACCGCCAAAGTTTGGCGTGTATGGTGGTATAAACTGCCATTGAATACCGGCTTGGCCCGTAGTTTCAGTGATTGAATCTATATTGGTGCTCAAAAATTGACCCAACTCTTTCAACTCGTTACTAGCTCCAACAAAGGTACTTCCATTGTCTGACCAAATCATAGCAGGCTGACCTCTCCGAGAGGTAAATCGTTTCAAACATGCTATGAAGCTTTCAGTACTCAAATTGGTTATTACTTCAAGATGCACAGCTTTTGTGCAAAAACAGATAAAAACTGCTAAGTAACATTTTGTTACTCTTGCTCCCCTACCCGGTTTGTTCAAAATAAAGAATGGGCCAGCGTAATCAATACCTGTTATTTGAAATGGAAACTCAATTTTGATACGACTGTCTGGTAGACTAGACATTGGAGATTTGCCGGGAGTAGGACGAAATCTAAATCATGTTTGACAATTTCGTGTAGTTTTCTTAGCTAAATTGCTCCTCTTATAGGCCAATAAAACTGCCTTATAGAGGCTAAGAGTAACTGAGGACCTGGATGTAAAAGGTATCTATGTTTATGGTCAAAGATTAACTTAGTATAAGGATGCTCAGGATCCAACAAAATGGGATACTTAACATCATATGATAAATAGGTATGTTTCAAGCGTCCTCCTACACGCATTAGTCCTTTTTCATCAATAAATGGGGTTAGAGCTGAAAGTTTGTCCTTCTTGTTTAATAGGGTATTCTTTGTTAAAACTGACATTTCTTGACTGAAACTTTCAGATTGAGAAAGACGAAGTAGAGTCATATTAGCATTTTCAAATTCGAAAGCACTGATAGGACCAGAAACTAAAGGTTCGCTACACTTCGTTCGTTTTAAATTGTTGTAAAACCTAATACATAAAGCTGTTACTCGTCTTAACTTCAATAGGCAAGAATAGTTGTTGAAAAGGAAAAAATGCTCTTTAACCACAGTTTGTAAGACTGTGATTCTCTTTTTTATCTCAGGTAATTCATCAATAGGAATGAAATCATTAGGTTCAGGAAAAAGGTCATCGACATAGAAATCGTTGAGAATAGTTTTAGATGCTTGTGGAACTTGCTCAATAGAGTCTGAAGCCAGTTTTCGAATACATGCAATAGCTAAATAGGGAGCGGAAGTGGTTCCGTAGGAAACTGTATTTAATGTATAAGATGAAAACTCATCATTTGGATTCTCTCGCCATAAAATTTGCTGAAGGGGTCTATGATCAGGATTCATCAAAATACATCTAAACATTTTTGAGATATTTTTCTTCAGAATACCATGGTGCGGAAAGAAATAGGAAACTGAACTTGTACTTTTATCATTGGAAACTTTAGTCATATGTCCCAAGGATACATATTCATGAATGAAGTCAAAGTATAGTTTCTTGAAATTGGAATCTCTAAATCGTTTTTCAAGGGATAAAAATCTCTTTTTGGCACTCATCATACTGTCGCCAAGTAACTTGGGAGAATGCTTGAAAGGAAATTGAACTACAAATTGACCTTGGTCATTTCTAAAAGTAGTGTCATTGAATATTTTTTCACATTCCATGTCATCTTTTGACATGTGAACTGCTACTTTAACTTCTTCTAGTTCCCAAAAACGCTTTAGTTGATCATCTTCTGGTACATGTACCTTGGTAAAATTGCAAATGGAAGTATTCAAATCTCATGGTGTACTTCCAGTAACTATGTATCCAAAGTGTGGTGGCCCTCTTCAGTGATATTCTCCTGTACTTCTCAGTCATTTCTGCCATACTGCAGTAGTGATATAAAGTTGTTCAGACTGTGTGCACGTGGGGTAGTAGATGAAAAAAAAGGGGAGACGGTGTATTCCGTGCAAAAGTATATTTTATAAATGCAGAGCGCTCTCGGCCTGCATTTATAAAATATACTTTTGCACGGAATACACCATCTCCCCTTTTTCTTCATCTACTACCCCACGTGCACACAGTCTGAACAACTTTATATCACTACTGCAGTATGGCAGAAATGACTGAGAAGTACAGGAGAATATCACTGAAGAGGGCCACCACACAAGTTGACATTTGGTTTCTCAACAATTGCATCAAGGAACAGGAAGCACTGATGATGGCCTAAGGCCGAAAGCGCTCTGCATTTATAAAATATACTTTTGCACGGAATACACCGTCTCCCCTTTTTCTTCATCTACTACCGCACGTGCACACAGTCTGGACAACTTTATATTTTTTTTCAGGCACAACTACTTATCCCAGCGAAATCTCTCATGAGAGAGAAAAACTCCCCAATACATTGAGCTATTAGATAAAAGCATCTGAATTATCAAAAAGTCAATTCCAAAAAAAATCAAAACAAATAATACATGTGACGTCACGTTTATAACACTACCGATCGCTATAGAAATAAAAAACGTAATTTCATGGTCCAAGACTAGGTACCACAATTATCAAAATCGATCTGCACGTTTTCGAAAAATGTAGGAAAAACCAAATTTTTTTTAATCTCCACTGTGAGCTTAACGAAGCATTTTTGGATGGCTATTTTGATACTTTTTGAGGTGAAAATTTGTTATGAGGAATGGGAAATGTAAAAAGTATCATGATAATGCTGCAATGCAACAACAAAAAAGAACTATTAAACATTAAAAGTAACAGAAAGATAGGTAGATAGGTATCCCCGTGTGATATTTGATAAGTTTGCTTATTAAATTTTCCTTTCAGATTTACAAAATGGAAGGAACGTCCAATAAAAGCAAAAGCGGTGCCCAAAAAAGAAAATTGAAGAGGGAACGCGAAGAATTAACAAAGAAACTTACAAAAATTGACAGTTTTTTCAATAAAGCCCCCATATCGTCAAGTGTGCAAGAATCCGTAGAAGAGCAAGAGCTGGAATTTCGACCTGCGTTGCTTGAAGAGAAACTTCAGGAACCAGTGGAACCCTCGATGGAACCACATATAGTTCAGAAAGCCTTGGAAGAAGTAGTCAATACCACAGAGGCGCAAAACAGTAATTTACCTCAGACCTCAGACCTAGGAGAATTTTTGGAAAAAGAATTGTCAGATGACAATAAGAAGTTCATTATAAGCTTGGGCTCCAACAGACCGCAAGGACCATTTCCTAAAGATCCATCCCAACAAAATAGAGGCTTCAGTGATTATTACTATAATACTATCACGAAATATGGACCCGTTCCTCGTCTGTGGTTATGTTATTCCAAAGTTATTGACGCCGCTTATTGCGAAACATGTTGGCTGTTTTCCTCCTCAAAAAATCAATGGACAACTGGCATGAGGAGTTGGAAATTTTTGTCATTGAGAATTGTTGAACATAGTCAAACAAAAGCACACATTCAAGCTTTTGCGATAATGGAGCTATGGAGAAAGAATAAAGTGATAGATAAAGCTCTCGAAGGTAAAATAAGGTTTGAAGCATCATTTTGGAAGATGGTGTTGGAGAGACTATGCAGAATTACCTTGTTATTAGCCAAAAATTCTTTGTCGTTTCGTGGTCATCAGGAAGGTAAAGATGAGTATAACGGAATTTTTTTATCACAGGTCAAGTTTCTGGCCAATCATGATAATGTTATGAAGTCATTGAAATGCCCTCAGGAACAATTCGATACTTGAGTCCAAAAATTCAAAACGAAATAATAGAGTGTCTCTCTCAGAAGTTGTTATGCGATCTAACAACAAATATAAATTCGTGTCCATTCTTTTCCATATTATTAGATACTACACAAGACCTAACTAAAAAGAACCAGCTCAGTATTGTGATCAGAACTGCCAATGTTGTACGAAACGAACAACTCATTCCGATTGACTTTGAAATCAAAGAATCTTTTTTAGGATTTTATCAATTGAAAGATCAGTCAGCAGAAGGCATGACTAATGAGTTGTTAGCAATATTAGATTCCTTAAATATACCAATCAGGAAATGTTATGGACAAGGATATGATGGAGCTAGTGTAATGAGCGGGGCGTATAATGGAGTGAAAACAAAAGTCCAAGCTATCCAACCAAATGCTGAATACGTACATTGCGCTTCTCATAATCTCAACTTAGTTATAAACGGTGTTGTAAGCGGATGTTGAAGTAAAAAACTATTTTGACATAGTTCAAAAGATATATACATTTTTCGGATTGAGTATCAAACGATGGGATCTACTATCATCATTTACGTCTGAATCAGAAGTGACATTGGAGAAACTGAATCCAACGAGATGGGCAGGAAGAATTTCATCCATTTCAGCAATCAAATTGCGGTTCTTTGATATTATCAAAGCATTAACTCAAATACAGTTTTCTTCATCTAACACCAATGAAAGAAATGAAGCCTCAGCTATCAAGAGTAAGATGTTCAACATTGAATTTATTTTTTTAACAGTTCTCTTGTTCAAAATCTTAAGTGAAATCAATTATGCATCTAAGATATTACAAAGTAAATCTATTGATCTTAATGAATCTTCAAAAATTTTAGATCGAGTGAGAAATAATATTAAAAACCTGAGAAACTCATTTGAAGAAATAAATACTGAGGTAATGGACTTGGCAAAGAAATGGAACATCGACCAACACTTTACAGTAAAACGTCAGTCTTTCGTCAAAAAGCATT
Organism: Orchestes rusci; assembly: GCA_958502075.1. Taxonomy (NCBI): domain Eukaryota; kingdom Metazoa; phylum Arthropoda; class Insecta; order Coleoptera; family Curculionidae; genus Orchestes; species Orchestes rusci. The sequence goes on along the minus strand of OY293304.1, from coordinate 88,781,733 downwards.
TTGACGAAATAGCTCGAGATCATAGATTTAATAATGCTGAAGATTCTTTCGAGTCAATGTTTTTTTCTTTATTATTGATCAGGTTGTAGGACAAATTGAAAATCGATTCAAAGGTATGAAAACTGTTTGCCAATATTTTGATTTCTTAGACCCCAAAACTATCACGAATTGCTCTGAAAAAGTACTTATTCAAAAATGTGAAAACTATTGTGATAAATATTCTGAGATAATTGAATCTTCTATCACTATAGAATACCAGCATTTCTTGGGTCTGGTTAAAAGCGACATACATCAAAACATGTCTGTTAGGGATTTTTTTGAACTTGTTGTGAAGAAATATGGTATACTCGAAAGTGATTTCGCTCAAATCTTCACAGCCTTTTTATCATTTTTGACACTACCAGTGACAGTGGCAAGTCTCGAAAGATCATTTAGTAAACTAAAAGTTATTAAAATCTATTTGAGGTCACAAATGAACCAGAGTAGATTGAGTGCTTTAGCTCTGCTCTCAATTGAATCAAAAGTTGCTAGTAAAATGGACTTATCCATAGTTGTTAATGATTTTGCCAACAAAAAGGCTAGGAAAAGAGATTTTTAAAAATATCTTTTCCTAGGATGTATTTATGTTATTATTTCTATATTGATTATGTTTTGTTATTAACTCTGACGTTTTGTGAACATCAGGGTTCAAGGTTCAAGAATTATATTGTTATTATGATCAAGAATATACTTATTTATTTTACAATAACATTATTAATGTTGTTGAGTATTTTTGATTGAGTTTTATTCCAACGTTTCGTCAGTGCAGACGTCTCTCGACGTGTATATTTTAAAAACGTAAAACTTGAAATTATCATTTATCGGTGGGGCCCCAGCCCCAGTGGCGGTCCCAGGGGGAGGGGGCGCAGGGGGCGCGCGCCCCCTCCCTCAGTACTAGATTTCTAGATTTATTTTTCCTTTTATGTAGGTATAGGTGTTTAGTTCTCCAATATATAGAGAATTGGAATGTGAAATGTCTCAGGGATCGGAGAAAAGAGCTGCTCCAGCAGAAAACACTATTCTCAGTTATTTTAAAAAACTGAAAACAAAGAATCAAATCGAAGAGCAAGTGGAATCAAACTCAGCCCAAATATCCCTTACTATAGAACGGAACTTCCCCTACCAGAAATGAGGGAAAATTAATTATAAAGGAGGGGAAATACAACCACAAAATTTTTACGGCGCTTTGCCTGCGGCGCCTTCTGCACCAGTGCCAGTAATAGGGATAGGGCCCATTATACAGTCTTTGCCCTGGGGCCCCAAGGCATCTTGTTCCGCCACTGTCTAGTATCCTCATATACAATAGATTACATGCACGCTGTGTGTCTAGGGGTGGTAAAAAAATTACTCGTAACTTGGGTTTCTGGTAGTCTGCATGTAAGACTAAGAAGTGCAACAATTAAATTATCAAGTGAAAAGTTGCTACATTTGAACAAATTTGTTCCTTCAGAATTTAATAGAAAGCCAAGAGGTCTATCTGAATTATCATTTTGGAAAGCAACGGAATTCCGCAACTTCTTACTATATTTTGCGCCATATGTTTTAAAAGGATCTGTTGATGTTTCAATTTATGAAAAATTTTTGTTACTTCATGTTGGTATTCTAATGTTAGTCTCACCGAGGCATTTGTCAAATTTTGGTGAAAAAACCGAGAACAACTTATTACTTACTTTTATCAAACATTGTGATTCTATTTATGGTTCTGAATTTTATGTATTCAATACTCATAGCCTGTGTCATTTGGCTCAAGAGGCGGAAAGGTTTGGGACATTAGATTCTTTCTCGGCATTCCCGTTTGAAAACTTTCTTGGTGAAAGAAATTTTATTTACAAGAAATCAGAGGTTACTCCAAAAGTCTTGTTTCACGGTCTACATTATGAAGGACCTACATTAAATCTTGATTTTGCAACACAATACAAAAAACTAACTTTACGAAAAAATACATTTTGTATCAAAAGTTACTCAAGTCCAGAAGCTTATTGTATGACTACGACGGGCACTGTTTTAGAAATACACAATATTTGTTGTCATTTAGACGGAAAGATTGTTTTTATTGCAAAAAAATGTTTGTCCTATAAATCACTTTATAATTATCCACTTGAATCTATGGACTTGAATATCTACATTCTTAGCAACTTATCAGATTTTTTTGAGGCCTGGGATATTTCACAAATAATATCTAAATAGGAAGAAAACAGTTTGAGTACTCAGAGCAATAATCTTTTATTAGTAGCTGGCAAAGCGCTTTCGGCTAATAAAAAGCCATCATCAGTGCCCCAATCCCCCAATAGTCAGTTGTGTACAGTGGACATTTTCCTCAATTTGACCATCATTGGGCCCCTTTCAAGGGTGCTTATTATTCGTAAAAATGGTCCGGCATCATACAATACTATTTTCCGAAGTTATCGAGGTCAATCAAGTTGACAAGGTTAAAATAACATTAAACATAAGCACGTACAAGACATTTACAACACTTTAAAATGAATTTATAGACTTATTTTATCATTCTAGCGATGATTGACCACGAGGCGAAAGGTGAGAGATGAATTGATACAGGTTGTTCAATAACCTGGCTACTGCAGAGCACGTTGCTTAGCTGCGATTTTTAATGGCGTTTGAAGCAGGAATTGCGAATCGATGATGCTGTGCATGACGTCATAGGGTTGCCTGTTGAATGATTCCCACTCAAAGTAGACAGGTGTTTGGTGCGTACTATTTGATTCTTTAATCGTTTGCTATAAGAATGATTAGGTGGCGTTGATGAGCTGCGTTTTTTTTTCATAGTTTTTTGAGCTAATCGTTGATGACGCGTACTATTGATTCAATATTTGAAAAAAAAGCATAATTTATATTGTTACGAATGAGGAGATTTATTCAAAATTGAAAAACAAACATAGTCACTATAATATTTGGAAACATTTTTTGAAAAACAGACATACTCACATGCTTGTTCACATCGGAATATGTGTAAAGAGATTCAGAGAACAATGGTGTCTTGTTCCACTGCAATATGCAAGCATATCGAAATAATAGAACATACTCGTAAATTTTATCGGTTTAATGGTACATAATTTAATTCAAACATTGGGTTTCTATGAAGTCCAAAGAGATGAAATTACCTCGACAATATTGCAGACATACTTACCATATTCCCATTGCATATCCAATCGAATAAATTAAACACACAAAGACACTTCAAAATCATATATTTTCAGGAAGTACATTATTGTAGGTACTTGGGGGATATACAATTACTTCTACGATAATACTAATAATATAATCTTACAATTATTCATAATATTAACAGATTAATGTAATTTACCCAATAATAACTATTCCTGAAATTATATTTGAAAAACGCTATAAAGTTGAATAGTGCCCAAAGGGAAGTGTATCAAAGGTATTCTCTTGTACAAATCTTTTATCATCGTTTGCACTTAACGCAACTTTATTTTGCTCAATGCTGTAAACATTGTGAGCATAGGAACGGATGCAACGCTGAGTGGCGCTGATAATTTTTGAATGTCGTAGAGAATTCCAGTAGTCATCAAACGTTAATTTATTTTTTACAACGTTGTACTTGACTCCTTTGGCTTTTTTCACAACTTTTTGCCCTTGCTGAATTTTGAAAGTGTACATTTTCGATCGAAGACCAATGAAATGGGTAATAATTTCTCCATTAACTTCATCCTTCATTAGTCCTAGAACTTTTTTGTTGACCAACGGGTGTCAAATTTATGTAAATCAGCCTTGATAATCTCTTCATAAACTACACTGAATTTCATAGATGAAGCTATCCGTATCAGTGTACATAAGTTTACAGCGATCAATACCCAATTTCGGTAGCATATATGCGTAATGAAAATCAAACATGTATGTTTTGGAAATGTCCAGAATGGACATACCAATATACAGAGGTTTATTGAAAACTAATTCTTTCTTTTTCATTTCAATAGCTATAAGATCGTGTTCGGCGTCAAGAATAGTTCGATTGTGAAATCGATGACTTGCAATGAGATTCTTTGCCCCATATCGTCCATCCCATTTATTCACCAGTTTGATAACCCGATGATTTCTGATGTTCTCCATCGTTTTACCAAAAACAGCATTATTGTATAGTTTGAAAAGAGTTTTTTCAAATGTTGTTGTCGCGTTAGTTCTTAATTTATTGTTATGTTCAATATACGATTTTAACCATGTCGACTGTCGAAATTTTAAAATTCTATTGATCTTACTCAATTCCAAACCATTCATTAATGCTTGTTTCAAGGTTCGATAGTGAACAACATAATTCTCTTTATCGAAAAGAGTACACATCAATTTCGATAGTTTCGATCCGGGTGGAACTCGATGTTCAGGACAAGATGGAAAATCTCTATGCAAGTCGTGAGTGACGGTGGGATATTTTACGTCAACTTCCAATATATATCCTATGGGTGAATTATCCGGGATTGACAAAACATCAAAGTTAGATACATCGCTGATCCACTCAAACTCTCCTGAAGGGAGAGGTTCAGTCATTGCTTTTCCATACAGATTATTTACATCTAGATAAAGCAAAAATTTCGATGGTTTCGATGCATCGTATTCATCGGTGTACTTGTTATTTGCTTCAGAATAACTATGAACACAAGTTGAAATACCTCCACGAATTCACTGCTCAATGAACATGATTTGATCAATATCTTGAAGAAGTTCCAATTTACAACCTGTAAATTTCAACATACAATCCCATGTGAAGCCAGGCATCGTATAATACCATGCTGGATCTAATTTATGTGTCTGAATGCTACTTTGTCTAAAGTTCTCAAATAAATCAGCTAAACCCAAAATATCAGTCTTTAGATACAAATCTGAATATTCACCCAAATTTTGGATTCCAAAGGCTTCCCACACAGTTTGAGCATGTTGATAATTTTCGACTGATAAATTGGAATCATTCAATTTATTGTAAAAATGTTCAATCGAAGGTAATCGGGTGTCGTTCATTTTTTCTAAGCTATCAATATAGTCATAACAAAATACACCTTTCCGCGTCAGCATTTGAAATTTTGCCTCATCTAGATGTGCAAACTCTTCTCTCAATATTTTAAAATCGGTTTTTTTCATTGTCGATAGTAAATCATCGAGAGAAGCGCCTAAAAATCTGAATGAATCGATGTACCTAAATCTTAGATTGTTTTCGTCAACGAAATGGGTGAAAGATATATAAACTTCATTATTGGTTGGAAGAACACTCACGCGACTACGTTTGGCAAGATCTTTTATCAACAAATGTCCATCATAACCGGATAAATTTTGAAAAACAATCGGCACAACATAAAGCTTTTTGAAAATTAGATTACAATTTTGATGTGCAAAACCTCTGACTTCGCCAGTGAAATGATCATGATCGCGAACAATCTTATCATTTTTGTGAAAAGGTTTTTCACATATATGGCAATTTGTTGCACCGCAGATGCTTTTCTTTTCGATCATGGGAACAATATTTTTGATTTTTGAATGAATTACTTTTGATATTTCAACCATTTCGTTGATGAACCATTCCATACAATCTGCACCACGATAGCTCTTGAAAAATGAAAGAGAATTGTCATAGGAACATTTTAAATAGAACCCGGCACTGTAAACTATATGTTTTTGATATTTTCGCGTATTTATGGAAATGTGTTGATCGACTACTTGTAGTTGGCTTTCAAAGTCCGCATAGATGATGAAGGGACATTTTTGTTTGTAAATGAAATTTTTGAATTCGACATGTTTGTAACTTGGGAATGAGACTTTATATTCATTCAATTTTGTACACAGCTTTTCATGTTCTGCCAATTTTACCTTAGATGAGAAATAATTAAGACAACGATCACAAATATACTTGGCAATTTTTTTTTTACTCAACTGCCTTGAAACAAGACGGGATACATTTTTAATCCAGCAATAATGGTATTTTATATCCTCATGATCGTTGTCATTAGTAGGCAGTGGCTCGTAATCATTTAATGATGGATGGTATTTGTTTTGAATTAACAGCAAATTAACATGTCTAACCAATTTTTCTTTGGTTAGCCTAGCTGGTACAATATTGAAATTATTTGGTTTACCATCATCCGTATCTGACTTTGAAATTAGTTCCAAAGCATACACATTTACAGAAACATCATTGTTTTTTTCAAATTTCGAAATTTGATTCAACGGCATGGGAGATTCTAAGTTTTTGAGATTCAAAACTGATTCGTAATGAGGATAAGAGGTGATTCGGTTGTTATTTTTGTTAATAGGATAAAGCGAACTAACAATAGCCCAGTAAAAGCAGGCGGTATCATTATTTTGAACATTCACGCATGCATGTTTCTTCGCAATTTCCTTCGATAGTGCAATATAGGAAGATCCATTACCCATTTGAAATTTATTAACATCAATTTCCAAATAAATTATTCTAACAAGAGCAAATCCTGAATCACGTTCCTGGAATTCCGAAAGACTATTCAAAATTACATCACGCACGTTTTCAAAAAACCAGCTTTTTAAATCCGTTTCTACATCAATGATTACATTCTTGGTGTTGAAATATTTAAAATCTACAATTTCACGTTCAGATGATTTTTTGATAAACTCTCCGCAAAATGATGAGTTCACTTTAACCATGGTAAAAGATTTCAGTACTTCCTTTAATTCACGTTGAAACAAAATAAACGCATCATCCATAAATCTATTAACGTCTTTATGAGTCAAATTAGTTACTAAACCGGTTGATACTCTTCCTTTGAAGCAATTAACATTTTTTTCCCATTCTTCTACTAACCCTATCCCAACCCGCTTATTTTTCAAAATCAATAATTGTCTTCTAATAACTTTAAGATGTGGCAAATTGGTCTGAATCAATCGAAGAATGTTTCTAGGTAAATTACCATGTAGTACTAAATTATTAAATTTTCCGATTAATCTACTTATTCTACGTATCCAATGGCTTGTCGTTCTCTCACAAGGCTTGTCGAACAGAAATCTCTTCATTTTTTTCAAAAATGAAAGCATATTTTCTGCTTTTTTCAACAACACTTTGTATGAGGAAGGCATATTGAAAAAATCAACTCACAACTATTGAACGCCGTTGATGTGGTGGTTTTAACTCAATTTGGGGGATGAACTCGTGTGATGTTCTGTGTGAAGCCCTCTGATTTCGAAGGTGTGAAATAGCTTAGCAGGTGATTGTCGGCTATAACCCTTCTAGACAGGAACAACACACCTCCAATTGTAGTAGAATAACCACCAAATCCAGTTTGTTGTTTTCTGAAAGACAGTAAGTTTTGTTTACTTGGATATTATTTAAAAAAAAAAAAAACGTGCATTGATGAAATATCATCAAAATTTGAAAAAACGTAAAGTTTATTTTTACCTGATTTAATTTCAAACGATGGATTTTTGTGTTGATTCTTCGAAAAGTTTCGCAATCAGCTTTTCGCGAGGAATTACACCAACTTTGTGGATTTCTGTAAAAACATGTTTTGTTTAATGCAATTACATAAAAAAATTCACATTGTAAATTAACCAAGCACCCCACATCAATTCTATGATAAGAAAAATGTTCAATTATTTAAAAGAATATTTACCTTTTTGCCACATCCCAGACACCCAAAATGATCACAAGTGCTCTGTTCTGTTCTGACGACGACGACGTCTGACAACGATGAAAGCATTCGAAACACTTTTAGAATGCCGAACTGCAAACTATGCAATTATAATTAAATTCAAAGAACAATGGTGCATGGTGCATTGTATTTGTGATTCATAGTACATAATTTCCTTCAAACATTGGGTTTCTATGCATGAAGTTCTGCTATAAAGAGATGAAATTACATCGTTAATATTGATATGTTCAATCTGATCTTTAAGTAATTCATGAATAATGCCAATAACAGTAGAATAGTATGCAGAAATGTTCAGTTGCACCAAATCCTGCAATCTTTTTTTCACAAAAATCTTTATCACAGATAGGGCATGCGCAATGACGTTTCACACCTATAAAATATCGTTGGAACTTATCCAACTGTTGTGAGAATTATCAAATCCAAGCCACTTGACATATACTTTTTTCCCTTTTTTACGTAACACTTTTTCCACCAAATAAACATCCTCTTGTTTTGTATTTTGTAATTCTTGCTCGTAGAATGCTCCTTTTTTCGGATGACCATTTATATCTTCAAGCAGATACGTCACTGGATTAGTAATTTTAACATCAACAATCTTGAATAGCTCAGTTGTCCATTTCGGAGTATATCCCTTTTCAAATACGTGCTTTGCTTTACTAATGCGCACCACATCGCCAATACGAAATTTTCGACGATTTGTAGATATTTTAATGTGACTGTAAACAGTATTGAGCAGACCCTTTTCATGTTTTTTGCTCACATCATGAGGCTTCATTTTGGTCACACTATGTTTTTGTGAATTATAGCTTTTCACAATATCTTGTAAAATATCCACCCACTTATATAGGTCCCATGCAAACTGAAATACTTGAATAGTTTTTCTTTAATCGTTCGTATGTAACGCTCAACCATGGCCGCTTTTTTATCTGTATAGGTATTATAGTGGTTTATGCCATATTGACGCATCAATCGTTGAAAATGTCCATTGTAGAATTCCTTTCCTTGATCTGATTGCAAATTTTTTGGACTACGATGTGATTGTTTGAGAATTTTCGCAAAGGCTCGGGTTACCTCGTCACCAGACTTGCTTTTTAATGGTTCAGTCCACACAAAAAAAACAGTCTATGATGATGAGAAAATATTTGAAGCCTCTGTTATCTTTCGCATACAAATACATTTGCCCCAAATCAACCTGCCACAAGTCATCCACTCCCTTGATAATTGTACGGCGACGGGGAAAATTCCTTCTTATTGGCTTGAACAGCTCGGTGATGAGTTGAACTTTTTCTTTGGAAGGTGACGTCATCTTCACTTGACTGCTTTTACTGTAGTCACGTCGTTGACAAAAACGGATTTTATCCTGACCTCGATATATTTTTTCAACTTATTCCGCTCTCTACACTCTCGGCAGCATGAATTCTCATCTCAGATTCAATTGTCGATTTGAAATTTGTCAGAGCTTCGTCAGCGTATTTTTTGTTAACTGCATCAAAATCGTCGGTTGGTGATTCCAAGTTACAAATTTTCACGTTTTCAACATCAATATCACCGTCAGCTGTGTGAGATAACGTTTGTGTTGGTCTCGACTAGGTTGGAGTTGCTGCTGCTACAAAGTGATGTCTGCCGCACAAAACATGACTTATTTAACAGTAAAAAATGCTTTCAAAAGCTGTTTTCTGTACGATTAACGGTTCCACAGATATTCGCAAGAAAAGATTTCTGTTTCTCAATTTCAACACCTTGAATCTCTAAAATGGTGAATTTGAGGAACTCAACATGCAATCATGATAATGTTATATAAAAAAAATATTAGTAGACCTGGACACGAATTTTTTTTCTTATCACATATTTATATTTTATCATACATATTAGATTTGATTATCTGAACAGTTTTTTAATTGTATACAATTTAATTGTTACGCCCCTGTGTTGTTCGACAGCGAATGACGTATAATTTTCGACACAGGTCAGAGCTCTCGGCGCACACTCGACGGGATCGACACCAGCGCTGAGGGGATTCTATTATTAACTATCAACCGAGACAGTCCACTTTTGTTTTTATATCGACCACGTTTCGCATTAAAGTTGTAAAATTGAACTTTTTGTGATTTAATCAACCCAACCACAGCGTAGAAACATCCCACCAAACAAATTTGGAATCAAGGGAAGTCTACCCAAACATTTTGGTCCTTCAGCCGGATTTTTACTGCCTGAAAACCGGTGATTGAGCCGCCATTGCCAGCCATCTACAACGATTATAAACGATTATAAAAGCTAATAATCGTTGAGCCATCCACACCTGTAACCTGTATGTACACCTACTACACTACAATATCAGGTCAGTCCATTCCAAACCATACTAATAAATCCAAAGAAACTTTAATACCGCTACCACTTGAACTATTTAATTATTTATTCTAATTACACCGTCTTTTTTGTGTTTTTGCCATTTAAAATTGAATCTCATAAATTTGTGGCTATTGTGTCTTGAATTGCATCCCTTTGTGCGCTTTTATCATACCATAAACACAAACCTACCCCCTCAAAATGCCTAAAGCTAAAAAGGTGAACCCTAATTCAAGTAAAAATGATTCTGAACAAGTCGAATCTACAAAGCAAGTTGAGCTTTATAACAGTCTGGTGGCTCGCCGTGATGCTATAACCAACCAAATTAACCGGTTTCAAAATTTTTTGGAATCTTAGTGTCTAGCCCTAGATGACCCGCGTCTAAAAATTGATTTAAATGCCCGACTTACAAGAATTGAATCTTTAAATTCCGATTTTGAATCCATTCAGATTGAAATTGAGCAACTATGCCTCATCAATCAATTTGAGGAAGCTAATGACCAGAGCCAGGAACGGGAGTATTTTGAAAATTTATACTTTGATAACATTTCTCAAGCTAAATTAACTTTAGAAAAAATTAATGCCGCTCAGTCACAAAATCTAGGCGACTCGAATTCTAGTTCTTTTATGCATTCGCCACTTTTCCAATCTGGGTCCCAGTACGGTCCACGCCTTCCTCCTATTCCCCTGCCAAAATTTAGTGGTTCTTACGAAACGTGGACAAACTTTAAGGACACGTTTGTCTCGCTTATCGAGAAAAACTCACAGATCAATAATACCGAAAGATTCTACTATCTACAATCAAGTCTACAGGGCGAGGCTGCTCAACTTATTAATTCCTTAGCTGCCACCGAAAGTAACTACCACACCGCCTGGTCTTTATTACAAGAGCGCTTTGAAAATAAAAAGGCTATAATACATTCACATATTAAATGTATCTTTGATCTCAATCAAGTAAGGGACGAATCCCACACAAGTCTTCGAAAACTTTTGGATGGATTTCAAAATAATTTTAAATCCTTGCAAAACCTGGGAGAGCCTGTCGACCAGTGGAGTAGCTTGATAATTTATATTCTCACAATGAAATTAGACCTGAATAGCCGTAAAGAATGGGAATTAACCTCACGTAATATTGACAACCCTAAAACTGACGACTTCATAATTTTTTCATCACAACGATGCCGATTCCTCGAATCTCTTGACTTCAAATTAAGCAATAAAAAACCTAATTTTAACCAAAAAACCCGAAAAATTTGAACCTAAGTACGAACGAAAAACCCTAATTTCTTCAAATACTTATCCTGCTTGTGCCTTATGCAACGAAAATCATTTTCTATACTCTTGCCGAAAATTTCATGACTTGCCAGTAGCCAGTAGATTTTCGGAAGTTAAGCGAGCCAACTTGTGCAATAACTGTCTACGTCCAGGACACCGTCAAGGTGACTGCAAGTCTTCATATTCCTGTCGAACTTGCCAAGGTAAACACCACTCCTTGTTGCACATGCACAACAGACCCACACACTCTCAGGGAACGCAAAATTTTACTCAGCCTCAACCCAATATTCGACCTCAGTCCAATAGTCAACCTAGCATCGCCTACCCAGGGTGTTTAATCACAGTATTAAACATGCATTACTTTCTAAGTTACCACATTTCCAATTTTTTTTATAATTTTCATGATAGGTTATGAACCCACGAAGTTCAATGTTAGATAGGTAGAAAACTGATCAATCATCACGTTGTAATTTGAATACATTTCCAATTCTTAATAATTTCATGATAGGTTATGAACCCACTCAAGTTCAATGTCAGATAGGTAGGAAACTAATTAAATCATCACATTCCCGAACCATGGTCGATCACTCGGTCATGATATGATTATTTTGCCGACGAAAGCACGAACGGAAGTGCATAGTAGAATTATGTTTACTACAATATTTGGATAACATCATTGTGTACTATAACAATTGATTATATATAAGCAAGTCGTGGGAAATAAAGAATCAGTATTCAACAACTACTCAAAAACGTTGTGTTACTCAACAAATGTACTGTGCCCAAGCCCACTTGGCCATAGCAGAGAGTGAGGCTGCTCTCTGGCAGTAAACTCTATATTTTCCGCTGCTCAACCGAACCGAGTTGAGCAAGTGTAATCTACGAGCTAAACCTAGCTTGTACATTGGTCCTTCGAGCAACCCTAAAACTGCAGCAACCCGCCTGCAGTCCAGCCAGTCCACAAGTCCACAGAGGCTCACTACAACAGTCCACAGAGGCTCACTACAAATCCAGTCCACAGAGGCTCACTACAAATACAAACTATCCAGTCCACAGAGGCTCACTATACAAACTACAAATCCAGTCCACAGAGGCTCACTACACATCCAGTCCACAGAGGCTCACTACAAATCCAGTCCACAGAGGCTCACTACAAATACAAACTATCCAGTCCACAGAGGCTCACTATACAAACTACAAATCCAGTCCACAGAGGCTCACTACACATCCAGTCCATCAGAGGTTTACTACAAATCCAGTCCACAGAGACTCACTACAAATACAAACTACAAATCCAGTCCACAGAGGCTCACTATCCAAACTACAAATCCAGTCCACAGAGGCTCACTATCCAAAGTACAGATCCAGTCCACAGAGGGTCACTATACAAACTACAAATCCAGTCCACAGAGGGTCACTATCCAAACTACAAATCCAGTCCATCAGAGGCTCGCTATTCAAACATCCAGAAGAAAATACATACACCATAAGGCAACCAATAAGCCGCAATGGAAAACAAGAACGAACTTGATCGCCTAGCAGTAGAGCAAGAAAAGGTGGGAATGCAGATCGTCCAGATACTTAGCAACAGCAAAAAAGACTCAAACACCAGAAAGACAGAAACCTACATCCAAAAACATCTAGCCCATCTGGAACAGTTATGGCAGGAAATCATCAAGAACGACGACTCATTCAGAAAACTTAAGGACTTCGGCGAGCATCCCTACATCACCAAGGCATATTTCCAACAAGTATTCGCCAAATACAGTGAATGCAAAGACTACTTGTCGAAATGCCAAAAAGCCATACCAAAAACCGACCGAGATGAACCTCTCTCCTCCAGCAGCCAGACTAAGCGACTGAAAATACAAGAGTTCAGAGTAGAACAACTAAGAGACCTATTTACGGAAATACAGTCAGAATTGGAACTAGACAAAGGAGAGTATCTCTACAGGCACCTAATGGAACAAGTCAACAAGCAATGGCACGCGATTCAGAAGCTCCATGAAGAAATATTAAGCGACGAAGAAGATCATGAAGACAAGTATTTCACTGAAAGCGTCTTCGCAGAAGTCGGCAGACAATACAAACAAGTGATTGCGGATCTGTCCATCAAACTCCCGCAAATCGTCATGGCCCCGAGTCAGCAAGTATCAGTCAATCAATTCCAACAGCATCCACCGCTGCCAAAAGTACAGATTCCAATTTTCTCTGGGGGCTATGAAAATTGGCCTACCTTTTGTGATGTCTTCAAAAGAATTATCCACGAAAACTCGGCATTGACAAGAACAGACAAAATAAATTACTTGAAGACGCATACGAGAGGAGAAGCAAGCAAGCTGATACAACACCTGGAAACAATCGCAACCAATTACGACTCAGCCTGGGATCTACTTCAGAGACGTTATGAAAATAAAAGGCTGCTGATCTTCAAACTACTGGACAAGCTGCTAGACTTACCGGAAATATCCAGAGAAAACTCTCAAAAACTAAGGCAGATGCACGACGTCATTAACGAATGTCTACAAGCACTAAAGAACCTGGATGTGGATGTCAGTACATGGGGGCCCATGATCACTCGAATCATAATCAGGAAATGGGATTCTGAAACGAACCGGCTGTACGAACAAAGTCTGGATAAACCACACGATATCCCTGATTTAACCGAAATCATGAAGTTTTTGGAAAGAAGATTCCAGTCATTAGAAACCATTCCAGGAGCCGAACGACAGTCAAGTCCAGAGATAAAACACGGTCCTTCAAGATGTTTGTTTTGTGAGGATCAACATATAATATACTACTGTCGGAAATTTAAAGAGCTATCTGCACAGGAAAGAAATAGATATGTCCAGGAGAAGCGGATCTGCTACAACTGTCTAAAACATGACAACAATAAAAAATGTCACAGCATGAGCAAGTGCAGCATCTGCAGTCGCCAGCATCATACACTCTTGCATATGGACAGGAACCAGCAAAATTCTCCCAGGCAGCAGAATAATCAAGGGAGAACATCATTCACTCAACGAAATTATCCACAAAATGCACCTCCAAGAAGAACAGAACACTATCCAACAAGAAGTAACACTACAAACCACACTTCAAAAAGTGAGGAAAATGTCCTACTCGCAACAGCACTGGTAGAAGTGACCACATCAAGCTCCCCTCAAGTCATGAGAATACTCATTGATCAAGGGTCACAAATATCCATCATCACCGAAGAAGCTGCAAATCGCATAGGACTGCCTCGACGCCACATCAGATCAGAAATTTCGGGAGTTGGCGATGGCAAACCACAAGTCTCCAAATGGTCCATTGACGCGCACATCAAACCAAGGTTCACTAGCGCATTCTCGATGGAAGTCAACATGATAGTTCTTCCAAGACTGACGCAATTCATGCCGATGCAACAGCTACATATCAGCAGTATAGACAGTTGGAAAAATGAAGTGCTCGCTGATCCAACATTCATGACTCCAGGAGCGATAGATGGGATATTTGGAGCAAAGGAATATGCCAGCATCATGATGAATGGGCTCCAGAAGACGACAGAGGGTCTTCTAAAACAAAACACAGAGCTAGGATGGATAGTATCTGGACCAATAACATCAGGATCGCCAGCCATACAAATTGTCAGTATGATCACGCACGTTGAAGAAGACAAACAATTGACTAAATTCTGGGAAATTGAAGAAATGCCAGACTCCGTTCAACTGACGAAAGAAGAACAAGAATGTGAAGAATTCTACGAAAAAACCACAACCCGAGATTCGGATGGTAGATTTGTAGTAAAAATCCCATTCAAACAACCAACGGACGTATTGGGTCATTCTAAACCAAGGGCTGCGGCAAGACTCATAAATGTTGAAAGAAAATTACATCAAAATTCCAGTTTACGAGAAGAATATTCAGGGTTTATGAGAGAGTACCTAGAGTTAGGCCACATGAGAAAAGTCAATCGACAGGAAGTAAATCAAGGACAATATTACATTCCCCACCAGGCCGTCATCCGAGAATCCAGCACAACAACACGGCTAAGAGTAGTTTTTGATGCATCGTGCAAAAGTTCTACCAGCATCAGTCTCAACGACATCATGCACGTGGGCCCAAGACTCCAGCAGAACATAGCTGACATACTTCTTCGGTGGAGAAAACACGAAATTGTATTCTGTGCGGACATTGAGAAAATGTACCGTCAAATTCGAATTCATCCAGATGATCAACAATTCCAGAGAATTGTATGGAGAGAGCAACCCCGTCAACCAATGTTCGAATATGAGCTCACCACCGTCACTTACGGCACAGCCTCAGCTCCGTACTTAGCCATAAAGACACTTCAGAAGCTCGCAATTGAAGAAGCCAACAAATTCCCAGCTGCCAGCCAGGTAGCACTAACAGACTTCTACGTCGATGACATTTTATCCGGAGCACATAACACAGAAACAGCCCTAGAGCTACAAAGGCAGTTGCTAGAGATGCTCACCTCCGCTGGCTTCAACCTCCGAAAATGGTCCAGCAACTCACCAGTCCTACTTCAGTCCATTCCAGAACAATTCCGAGATCAAAAGGTACAGGAATTACCACAAGACGACTTCAAAAAGTCCTTAGGCGTACTATGGTCACCAGTTGACGATACCTTCAAGTTCCAAGTAAACATCTCCAAGATCAACAGACTGACAAAGCGACAAATCTTATCTGAAATATCTAAGCTGTTTGATCCCTTGGGATGGATATCTCCAATCGTGATACAAGCCAAACTAATCATCCAAGACCTCTGGCTGAAAAATCGAGAGTGGGACGAAACAGTGGATGAGGAAATAGCTTCAAGATGGACACGATTTCAAGACAAAATAATGGAAGTAGAGAAAATAAAAATTCCGAGGTGGATACATCAGCGAGACAGAAAAGTGGAACTGCATGGATTTTGTGATGCATCAGAAAAGGCCTACGGTGCGGTAATCTACAGCCGCACAGTCGAAGAAGGCAACCAAGTGATAACTTTGCTTCAAGCAAAGTCAAAAGTAGCTCCAGCAAAAAACAGGACAACCCTTCCTCGATTAGAGCCATGTGCAGCAGTTCTACTGTCTAAACTGATACAAAGAACTAAGAAGACTCTTCAGTTAGAAGACACAGAAACATTTGCCTGGACCGACTCTATGATCACTCTTGCCTGGATAAAGGGCAACCCAACCAGATGGCAGACCTTCGTAGCAAACAGAGTCTGTGAAATACACAGGAACACACCCTATACAGCCTGGAACCACGTCAAATCACAAGATAATCCAGCCGACATCATTTCACGAGGAGTAGATCCAGACAAACTACAATCAGCAGAACTATGGTGGAAAGGGCCGAGTTGGTTGAACTCCCTAGGCGAACTTCCAACAACACACGACATTCCAGACGTCCAAGCAGAAGTCAGAGCAACGTACCTCAAAACTGAAGTCACAGCTAGAACAGACATATGTGAACAATTCTCAGATCTCACAAGAATGCTCAGAGTACTGTCCTACTGCCGTCGATTCGTCAAAAAGGAAAAAAAAACCAGCATTATCCGTTCAAGAGATACAAACAACATTCGAAACAATCATCAAGACAGTGCAACAACAAGAATTCCCGGAAGAATATAAGTCGCTACAACAAAACAAGCCCATCGACAAACGAAGCAAGCTGCTAACTCTGTGTCCATTTATAGACAGCAAAGGCGTAATCCGAGTAGGGGGAAGGCTCGAAAACTCATCATTACCGTACGACCAGCGGCACCCTATGATCCTCCCATACCATACGCAACTAACAACGCTGATAGTACGGGATGCACATAAGAAAACTCTCCATGGAGGCAACCAAGTAACTCTATCGTACATACGAAGCCAGTTTTGGATCATCAACGGCAAGCGGGCCGTGAAAACTGTCATAAATAAGTGCATTGTGTGCATCCGCCACAAAGCGGAAACAGCTCAGCAGCTCATGGGACAGCTTCCAAAACCACGAGTAACACCAGCCCCACCATTTTCAAACTCAGGAGTGGATTACGCGGGACCTATTCAAGTCAGAGCAACTAAAGGTAGAGGTCACAAATCCTACAAAGGATACATTGCAGTCTTCGTTTGCCTAGCGACCAAAGCAATCCACTTAGAAGTAGTGAGTGACATGACTACAGAAGCATTCGTAGCAGCGTTCCGACGATTCACTGCCAGACGAGGACATTGTGCCCATATGTACAGTGATAATGGTACGACTTTCGTAGGAGCAGCACGACAATTCGAAGATGAGATAACTAAAGTGGTCCAAGATCAATCTCTGCAAAGTACAATCGTCAACCTCGGAACGCAGTGGCATTTTATTCCACCAGCCGCCCCACACTTTGGAGGAGTATGGGAAGCAGGTGTAAAATCAATGAAACATCACTTCAAGAGAATCATTGGTGATTGCACCTTGACTTACGAAGAGTTGACAACGTTAATGCATCAAATTGAAGCATGCCTCAACTCGAGACCACTCTGCCCGCTAACAGAAGATTCAGAGGATTTCAGTGCTCTGACTCCAGGACACTTTCTCATAGGAAGAGAATTACTAGCGCCACCTGACCTTAAATCTACCGAGAACATAACTTTAACTCAACGATGGAGACTAGTGCAAAGTTTGAAGAAACACATTTGGAGTGCATGGTGTACCGAATACCTAACAAGGCTACAGCAGAGATATAAATGGGCGACTCAAACCGACAATTTGACAATAGGAACTATGGTCCTGATCAAAGAAGAAAACATAAATCCAAACCAATGGCCCTTGGCTAGAATAGTAGAAACTCATCAGGGACAAGACGGGTCAGTACGAGTAGTGACAGTTAAGAAGGCGGGAGGAGCGATTCAAAAAAGACCCATCCACAAACTAATTCCGCTACCGACAGACGAAACCAATAATTCCACACCCATAAAAAAACAGCCAGAAGACAGAAAAACAGATCGAACACAAACCACCAGGGCCTCCACTTCAAAGTCTCACTTACTGGTCGTTTTGGCAATCATATTCATGATCATCTCCGCTGCAGCAGGAGACAACGGATTCAAAATAAGCTACCCTCAACATGGAGTTTACGTGGAACACCTTGGATCAGCAAGAGTGGACCGTGGAGTCTTCAGAATTGAGACATCACATAGTAGGAACAAAACCAAAACAGACATAGCAAAAGTATCGACTGTCGTTAGCCAATTCAGTGACCTATGCGAACAGTCCAAAAGACTGACAAAAGAAGTGAAGTGCGCGTCGCTTGTTCAGCATTTGGAAGAACTGGTAAATCACTCCAAATGGATAGTAGAAACCTTGGATGACGTTCATCATCGAAGTAAGAGAGGACTATTTGGAAAATTTCTAACCGCAGTGTTTGGTGTGAATGACGACGTATATCAAGACATAGACAAACTTAATACAAATCAGGAAGAGCTTATTAGAGCATCCAACCACCAGACAAAATTTATGGTCTCCACCCTCACGACGCTCAACGCAACAGAATCCAGGATCACCAGCAAGTTACAACACTTCCAGAAACGACTCAACCAAGGAATTGATGCCATAAATACCATGCAAACTTGGTATAAAGTTATAGACACGAATACACTCAACATTCATATATTAAGCGCATATCAAGTAGCTACCAACTTCATCAGCGACACCAACGACTACTACGAAAAACTGCTCAACGTATGTTTCAACAGAGGCACAATTTATGATATAATGTCTCCAGCAGTGATCAACACCATCATCCAGAACTCCAATCAAAAACTCCCCAGCAGCCTAAAGATCATCTCCACCGCTTTATCCACGAGGTTAGCCATCAACACCACACATTTTAACGTACAAGGACATTTTCCAATCGTTGATGGGACAGAGTTCACTCTGGTAAAAGCAACGCCCATTCCATTGAAGATAGAAAACGGAGCTTATTGGACCTTGGACCTCTCCGATGATTACACCGCTGTCGATTACAACACCCAACTATACTTTCAGCTGCAGGAAAGCGAATTCCAACGGTGCATCCACCTACATCCGCACAAATTCATCTGCTCTCCTGTCTCCATCCGGAGCATTGAATCCAACCCGTCGTGCGTCATCAATGAGATATACGAAAGACCACAGCCCAGACATTGCAACATACAACAGCACAGAACAAACGGCATCCTTTGGAAACAACTGTACACTACGAACACATGGATGTTTATCGCAAACTCTTCGACAACAGTGGCTATAATATGCAATGGAGTTCGGGAAGATGTTGTATTGAATACAACAGGAATAATCCAAATCTCCCAAGAATGCATCATTCAAACAAAACAAAACATTCTTACACCCAAAAGAAGCGAAGTCGTTCCAGTCCTAGGCAGTTACTCCAAAGCAGTACCCATAATCTTCAATGGGACTATCAGCAATCATGAAACCCCACACCTAGCCACCGAGCCCGTACTAAGGCAGACAGACGGCTTTGGAGAGTTAATAAAAGAAGAAAAGGACTTCAAAGATCTTCTCCATGATACAGTATGGCGCAGCATTCATCATCACACAGCGGCCATAAGCAGTATCACGACAATAGCCATCCTCATAATAGTGGTCCTAGGATGGCACACAGTGAAGCTGATTATCAGGAAGAGACAGAAGAGGAGAAATCTGAAAGCGGACAAACAACAAGGCCAAAACGAAGACATAGAGTTGATGTCTCTACGTTCGTCCATCCTGGAGAGGCGGCAGAATGTTTAATCACAGTATTAAACATGCATTACTTTCTAAGTTACCACATTTCCAATTTTTTTTATAATTTTCATGATAGGTTATGAACCCACGAAGTTCAATGTTAGATAGGTAGAAAACTGATCAATCATCACGTTGTAATTTGAATACATTTCCAATTCTTAATAATTTCATGATAGGTTATGAACCCACTCAAGTTCAATGTCAGATAGGTAGGAAACTAATTAAATCATCACATTCCCGAACCATGGTCGATCACTCGGTCATGATATGATTATTTTGCCGACGAAAGCACGAACGGAAGTGCATAGTAGAATTATGTTTACTACAATATTTGGATAACATCATTGTGTACTATAACAATTGATTATATATAAGCAAGTCGTGGGAAATAAAGAATTAGTATTCAACAACTACTCAAAAACGTTGTGTTACTCAACAAATGTACTGTGCCCAAGCCCACTTGGCCATAGCAGAGAGTGAGGCTGCTCTCTGGCAGTAAACTCTATATTTTCCGCTGCTCAACCGAACCGAGTTGAGCAAGTGTAATCTACGAGCTAAACCTAGCTTGTACACAGGGCCTTCTACTTCTACAAATACTGCATTTACCCGACGAACTGATGATGATGATCTTGATTTAACCAATCCACTTATTGCTACTAATAGATCTCAAAATCTGTATTGCTCAAATGCAACCCAAAACACATTTGTCCTACTCTCCACGGCCATCGTGGAAGTTTTCGATAAAAACAACCAACCTATAAAATGCAAGGCTATCCTAGATAATGGGAGTCAATCAAACTTTCTAACCCAAAACCTATTTCATAAGCTAAATTTACCTTATGATTCTATAAACATGTCTGTCTCTGGAATAAGCCAAAACCAAACCACCATTTCTAAACGTACCCAAATTAAAATGAAATCTCTTTTTAATAATTTTTGTATAAAAATACCCGCCTTAGTTATTCACAAAATAACGGAACCAATTCCTCAATTTTCAATTAATGCCTCAAATCTAAATATCCCAAATGATATTATTCTTGCCGACCAAGAATTCTTAAATCCCGCATCTATCGACCTACTTTTAGGAGCAGAAGTTTTCTATAGCTTACTCAAACCTAGTCAGATTAAACTGGGTAAGCACAAACCTATCTTACAAGATACTAAACTTGGATGGGTCGTGAGTGGACCTATATCTTTGTTTACCTTAATTCGTCAACCCCAAACCTCAAATTCTTTAACCTGCACCACCACCGATAATAATCTACAGAAATGCCTAGAATTTTTTTGGAACTCTGAAGAAACCACAGAACAACTTCAAGTCAATAATAAATATTCGCTGGAGGAAGTCGAGTGTGAAACCCACTTTCAGTTGACAACACGCCGAGATCCTACAGGCAGATTTATCTTAAACCTACCTCTCAACTCCAAAATTTCAAAACTTGGAATCTTCTTCCCAACCGCGCTTAAGCGTTTTAACATTCTAGAACAAAAACTTATAAAAAACCCGGAAACAAAAAAATCATATTCTGAGTTTATATCAGAATATGTGTCCCTCGGACATATGACCGAAATAAATCCAATAAATGATAATCATCTTTCGTATCCAGCCTACTACCTACCCCACCACTGCGTGGAAAAATCCGATAGCCTCACTACACGGCTCCGAGTCGTGTTTGATGGCTCATCTGCTTCTTCTTCCGGCCTCTGTATTAATGATTGCCTCAAAACTGGACTTTACTGTCCAAAATGATCCATTAACCATCTCATTGCGTTTTCGAGAGCATAACTATGTTCTAACAGGTGACATCGCCAAGATGTACCGACAATTTCTCATAGAGCCTAACCAACGATGTCTTCAACGCATTCTATGGCGCGACGAACCTCAAAAACCTCTTCTCCATTACGAGTTAAATACCGTAACTTACGGCATGTCAAGCAGTGCTTTCTTAGCCACGCGTTGCCTAAATCAAATTGCATCCGACATTTCCGAATCATATCCCATTGAAAGCGACATCATTAAAAATGACTTCTACGTCGATGATGGAATTACCGGTTCATCTACTGAAGAATCCCTTGTAAATATCCGTAAAAACCTTGTTAATATCTTTAAATCCTATGGGCTTGACTTAAGAAAATTTTGTTCAAACTCTAAGTCCATCCTATCTGACTTCAGTGATTCTGTAAACAATGTTAATAAAACCTTAGCCTCAGATGACTCACATCATCATAAAACTCTGGGTATATCTTGGAATCCGGAGCAAGATTACTTTATTTATAATTCTACCATTAGCCTTGATACCAATCCTGTAACCAAGCGTGTAATTCTTTCACTGATTTCCCAAATTTTCGACCCTATCGGCCTTCTCGGTCCCATGGTTTTAGAAGTAAAACTTCTTCTCCAAAGGCTCTGGCTTCTTAAGCTTGGCTGGGATGATCCCGTTCCTGTAGATATTTTCCGAATATGGAAAAACTTTATTTATCATCTATCCCTCGTTGACTATTTTAAAATCCCACGCCAAGTAACCATTAAAAATTACAATTACCTGGAACTCCATGGTTTTAGTGATGCTTCCATAAATGCTTTCGGCGCATGTGCTTATGTGCGTTCCATAGACTCCTTAGGAAATATTTCCGTTAACCTTCTTACTGCCAAAAGTCGCGTAGCTCCTTTAAAGGCTGTATCCTTGCCTCGCCTTGAGCTATGTGGAGCCTTACTTCTCTCCAGGCTGATGGATAAAATCCAAAAGGCTCTAAATTGTATTCCAAATAAAGTGTACTACTACACTGACTCCACAATTGTACTATGCTGGCTGTCCCTGGAGCCTAGGCAACTAAAAACCTATGTTTGCAACCGAGTAGCTGAAGTCCAGCAAACTACTGATCTAGATTCTTGGCATCACATCACGTCCACCGAAAACCCCGCAGACATAATATCTAGAGGTATGAGTCCTCAAGACTTGAATTCTTGCGCCTTGTGGTGGCATTGTCCATCATTTTTACGTCAACCTGTAGAACATTGGTCTAAAAACACTCACATTTCTAACTACTCACGTAAAACTCTCGACAACGATGCCCTAGAAATCAATCCTAGGTCAATCGTACTTACTTCTGCCGTTCCTGAATTTCCGGTTTTTGAACTATACTCAAATTATAATAAACTTATCAACGTGATCTCTTATTGCTTGAGATTTTATCAAAATTTAAAACTACCTAAACCTACCCGTCAAATTGGACCTCTAACCCTCGTTGAACGTAATCATGCCTTAACCGTTTTAGTAATTACAACTCAAGAAAAGGCCTTTGCCCCTGACATACAAGACTTAAAGAATAAAAAACACTTACGTTCTCATAGTAAATTGAAGGATTTGAATCCATTTATTGACAAAAACGGTTTACTAAGAGTTGGAGGACGACTCGAATACTCTTCTCTCGACTATGAATCCAAACACCCCATACTCCTACCAAAAGGGCACCTATTTACTCGCTTAATAATTCTTCATACGCATCAGCAAAATTTTCATGCTGGAATACAGGCCACATTGTCCTTCGTGAGACAAAAATTTTGGCCGATTCAGGGAAAATCTGCTGTGAAAGCGGTAATTCACAAATGTATTGTTTGTTATAAACAAAACCCTAAGCCCTTGAGTACACTTTTGGGCGAACTACCTGAACCTCGAGTAAAGCCTTCAAGACCCTTCACGCATACGGGTATGGATTATGCTGGGTACTTCATGATCAAAGACTCCAAGTTTCGTAATAGAAAATTTATAAAGGCCTATTTATGTATATTTGTTTGTTTAGCTACCAAGGCTGTTCATTTAGAACTGGTGTCGGACTTGACTACTCGCGGTTTCCTGGCCATGCTCAAGCGTTTTGTTTCTCGTCGTGGCTTATGTCAGCACCTATATTGTGACAACGGCACAAATTTCGTTGGGGCTAATAGCGAGTTACAAGACATTTATAACATTCATCAATCACCCGAATTTGAAGAATATGCTAGAAATAACATAATTCACTTTCATTTCAACCCTGCATTTTCTCCGCATTTTGGGGGGTTATGGGAAGGTGTTGTCAAATCTTTTAAATATCACCTTCGACGGGTAATATCAAATGACAATCCCCTCACTTATGAGGAATTTTACACCCTTGTAGTTCAGATAGAAGCGGTATTGAATTCGCGCCCCCTTTTACCCCTTACTAATGATCCCAATGATCTCGAATCCCTAACTCCTGGACACTTCCTGATAGGTCATCCTTTGAACCTAGTACCTGATATTGAATTGAAGACTACACCAATCAACAAACTAAACCGTTACCACATGCTGCAGTCTATGGTGCAGCATTTCTGGCGAAGATGGTCAGAGCAGTACTTACATACACTCCACGAACGGTCA
Organism: Orchestes rusci; assembly: GCA_958502075.1. Taxonomy (NCBI): domain Eukaryota; kingdom Metazoa; phylum Arthropoda; class Insecta; order Coleoptera; family Curculionidae; genus Orchestes; species Orchestes rusci. The sequence continues at coordinate 88,757,294 of OY293304.1, read as the reverse complement.
AAATGGCGCTTCAAGCTCAACCACGGAAGTATGCAAGACAGTCTCGTCTTACTGAAGGACGAGAACAACCCACCTTCCAAATGGACCCTAGCAAGAATCGTCCAACTTCATCCCGGTAAGGACGGCGTAACACGTGTTGTTAGTGTTCGTGTCGCAAATGGGAACATTTGTGAACCGAAGGATTCCTAAGAGACTACAATCATGTCAATGACACTTTTATTTATACTCACCATAGTGCTTGCTACTAATTATTAGTTAAGTTGATTCATGTTTTTTTTTCTTAAAAAAAAAAAAATGCTTGTACCCCATGTTAGACAACTCTCCATTTCATTGTCATTAGCCATGTAAGATGTTTATTTTGTTATCTCTTGAACTCAACTTGTGCGACTCTTCTTATTTCTCAATTAAGTTAATTTGTTGAAAGATACCTTAGTACTTTCAAGGGCGGCGGTATGAACAGTTTTTTAATTGTATACAATTTAATTGTTACGCCCCTGTGTTGTTCGACAGCGAATGACGTATAATTTTCGACACAGGTCAGAGCTCTCGGCGCACACTCGACGGGATCGACACCAGCGCTGAGGGGATTCCATTATTAACTATCAACCGAGACAGTCCACTTTTGTTTTTATATCGACCACGTTTCGCATTAAAGTTGTAAAATTGAACTTTTTGTGACCCAACCCAACCACAGCGTAGAAACATCCCACCAAACAAATTTGGAATCAAGGGAAGTCTACCCAAACATTATCAATATAGTAATTCCAAGTCCAAGTAATCCCATGATAATATTATATTGAAAAAATATTAGTAGACTTGAAAACGAATTTTTTTTCTTATCACATATTTATATTTTATCATACATATTAGATTTGATTATCAATATAGTAATTCAAAGTCCGGTTGTCCTCGTGCTCTGCAGTAGCGGCTACATACTGGTTAGCAAGAGGTCGCCGCCTCGACTTAAGGCAAACTACATCAGTATGATGAATTGAATTATTGTATTTGAGGATCATCATTGTGCTGTCTGAATACCTACTGATAGATATCCATTTCTTGCCGCATCGACACAAAAAGTAACAAAAAGGCAAGAAACGTCAAATTATTGGTGAATTTGAGATCCCATGAAATATAAAGATACCCATATTTTTTCTTTTTGTTGTAAGTCAAAAATTGACGGAGATATAACTCTTTGAAGTGTGCCAAAATTGCAATGTTATGACGTCATAACATCCATATCGATCATGAGGACATGGAATTACTCTGAGGTGTCTCCAACATGTTCGAGGTGTCTCTGAGTTATCTCCGTGATGGCTCTGAGTTGTCTCCGTGATGTCTCCGTGATGTGTCTGAGATGTCTCCATGATGTCTCTGAATTGTCGCAAGAGTGTTTTAGATGTCTCTTGTCTTTGAGTGTCTCTGAGTTGTCTCCGTGATGTCTCTGAGTTGTCGCAAGAGTGTTTTAGATGTCTCTTGTCTTTGAGTGTCTCTGAGTTGTCTACGTGATGTCTCTGAGTTGTCTCCGTGATTTCTCTGAGATGTCTCTGTGATGTCTCTGAGTTGTCTCTGAGATGTCGCTGAGTTGTCGCAAGAGTGTTTTAGATGTCTCTGAGTTGTCTCTGAGATGTCTCTGAGTTGTCTCTGTGATGTCTCTGGTGGTGGTGACTGCGAGTCGAGTGCCATTGCAAAGTTTTGGCTGATCAATATTCCTTAACCTGATGATTGGCGCACCTATTTTCAATTTCAATATTCAGGGTGATTCAGGAGGAAATGGAAATATTTTAAGGATATGTCCAGGAAGTCAAAATAAGCAAAATAAGCTAAAAAAAAAAAATAAAAAAAAAAAATAAATAAAAAATAAATAAATAAACTCGCTACTAGATCAATTTTAAAACGCGCAAATAAGTGTATCGAAGTGGGAGGTAATGTTTTCGAAAATTTATTATGAATTAGTGCTATTTGTTTTGTTTTACTAGTTTTGTAATAATTTTGATTTAGTTTTTAAATTACAATTGATCAAAATATCTTTGAAACAAATAAAAATCGGACTTGAACATATGAGCTTATTTTGCTTATTTTGACTTCCTGGACATATCCTTAAAATATTTCCATTTCCTCCTGAATCACCCTGTATGTGAACGCATCCCTGGTAAATCAATCAATCAATCAATCAGTTTAAAAACTCCAAACCAAACCAATGGAAAACACTGCAAACCTCACAATAATTATATTAATTAATATTATATTATATTATTCAAAGTCATCAATAATTTCCATTGAACATTGGTGCCAAATATTTAAATAATTTTGAAAATCGGAAAAACAATAGTTTTCATTTATCATCATAATAGAGCATAAGTTTTCATTTTTTTTAACATTGTTATTTTGAAACGATATACTTGGTTAATATGGTTTAGAATTTAAACATTTTTATTTTGAATATTGAAGAGGTTATCTCTCTTGTAATTCGATATAAAAATTACAGGACTTCGCTGCTCAAGTTGTGGGGTGGATTAGTTGGGGCGATAACGGCGATATGCCCTGGCTGGGTACTGAAGAGTACGAGTCTTTGGTATCGTTTGATATTATTATTCAATTACAAATTAAAAATAAATATATTGGTTTACAGGCTGTGATAACCGGAAGGGGGTCTAGTTGGACCTGTCAAAACACGGGAAAAAATAAGGAGGAGGACAATGTAAATGTAATTTCATTTTTTAAAAGTCATAAGATAATCTTCCTTAAAAATTCTCAAATTTATAGGAAGTTGGGGTTCAGGTCGGAGGAGAATTCTCTGACATCCCCGATGATGAATTCGAGTTGATGAGTTTAAGTATAGAATTATTCAACATTTATCACGTATGACATTTTATGTTTAGTGGAAAGGGGGATTCTTTGTGGTGGAATATTAGAAATCTGAACTACTAACCAATATTCAATTTCTCTTTTAAGCCACCCCCACCACCCCCACCTTCGTATTGGCTTGAACAGCTCGGTATGCAATCATGATAATATTATATTAAAAAAAATATTAGTAGACTTGGACACGATTTTTTTTTTCTTATCACATATTTATATTTTATCATACATATTAGATTTGATTATCAAAATAGTAATTCCAAGTAATACTGGATAGCAAGAGGTTCGCCGCCTTGAATAAAGTCAAACCCTATCAGTATGATGGATTGAATCGTTAAATTATAGGATCATGATGAATTTCGCACAAAACATGCCTTATTTAACAGTAAAAAATGCTTTCAAAAGCTGTTTTCGGTACGATAAACGGTTCCGCAGATATTCGCAAGAAAAGATTTCTGTTTCTCAATTACAACACCTTGAATCTCTAAAATGATGAATTTGAGGAACTTAACATGCAATCATGATAATATTATATTAAAAAAATATTGGTTGACTTGGACACGGATTTTTTTTCTTATCACATATTTATATTTTATCATGCATATTAGATTTGATTATCAAAATAGTAATTCCAAGTCCGGTTGTCCTCGTGCTCTGCAGTAGCGGCTACATACTGGATATCAAGAGGTCGCCGCCTCGACTAAACGCAAACTACATCTTTTCGTACTTCCAGTATCAATCAAAAACTTAGCGTTGAGTTGGGGTATTATTATGTGTGGTAAAGTTGATGAAATATTATTTAAATGTATTAAATTTTTTCGTTCTGAAAACTGTCCAAGGTAAAATTTCCATCATGCATATTATATGGATGAGTGTTATCTACATGGGACAATGGTTCATTGTCAGTACAATGGTTTCTGTTTTTATTTTGTGAGTCGGCATTACCGTTTCCTATGAATGAGTCATAAGAGTTGACCTCAGGGTTATCTGCTAGTGACGCATTTTCTTGATAATTAATTTCCGCAAAATTTAAGGGTTGATTATTTCTTTTCACAAAACTTGAAAAAGATGATGTGTCCATTGGTTCCGGCTGATTAGAATTAAATTGATTGTGTCTCACATTTTGAGATGGTGGTTTAAAAATTGGTCTCTGAAAATTCCTCTGTTGCGAATAACTTGGTTGAAACTGATTTCTATTAAATGCAAAATGCAATGGGAATATGTTGAGTATTAAGTCGTTGGTGAGTATGTTTTTGCAATTTTGAATCTAAAATCTCCTTATTCGTAACAATATAAATGTTACTTTTTCAAGTATTGAATCAATAGTACGCGAAATCTATATCAACGATTAGCTCAAAAACTATGATGAAATCTACATCTCAATCATCTACCACAACAGGTAACCATATGAAGTCACCATGAAACAGCGCCATCTAATTCTAATAGAAAAAGATCAAAGAATCGAAGCGTAGGCGTAACTCAAACAACTATGAAGAAATCTACATCTCCATCGCAGCTCACCAACGCCATCTAATCATTCTTGTAGCAAACGTTTAAAGAATTAAATCATTATTAAATAAAGTACGCACCAAACACCTATCTACTTTGAATAAAATTTACGAAAATGAGTATGTTTTTCGATGTTTCGAGGTGCTAATAGATGCATTTTGCAGTGGAATTACAGAAAACAAGGCACCATTGTTTATTGAATCACGTGTAACCGATGTGGTCATTGTTATATTAATAAATTGCATGGTTTGCAATCTGGTTCGGAACGACAAAGGAGGTGTGTTTCTATTAGTTCAGTCTATTCAAAGCCTTGGTCGAAGACCATCAGTAATAACATCTGTGATCATTGTGTGTGAGGAAGTGTGTTAAGAGCGTTATATAAAAGGTAGGTAAATACTTTTTTAAAAAATAATTATTTTATAGAATTTGTTTGTTATCATAGCATGGACCTTTCTACTGTTAATGCGGTGTGCTTGGCCCAAAACGACAAGCCTGTGAAGAAGCTTCAAAACCATCCGCTAAACATCCCTCAACAAATTGTTGCTGGGAAAAAAACCAATGGCGTATTCGGGGAGTGTTTACTCCTGGAATTGGAAGAGAGCGTTGTCTTTCTCCCAAAACGAGTGACATCAATTTTGGAAAAGAAACTCGAAGATCTTGCTGGAGGGGAGTATGCTCTTGTCTTTCGGGGGTTGAAGGACGTCAGAAAGCCTAATCCACAGACCCTGTTTGAGCTCGTTAAGCACCCAGCAGCCGACAACAACAGCAACTGGTTTAAGGTAGTTATATTTTTTTTAACCATGTTATACTTGCTGAAAAACTGCAAATATAATTTTATTTTTGAAGAATTCTCTAAAGTTTGAAAATGTGGTCGAACAAAATTAGTCAATTGATTCAACAGCATAACGTCGTAATAAGACATAATCGGGTTAGTGTATCTAAAATTTAAGTTTTTTTAATTTTGATAATTTTTCAATGAACATCATTTATCATTTTCAAAATTATCTTATTTTTGTTTGATTTTTTCTAGAACCTATCCATCATGAAGATCATCGCAATGCAGGGCTTCAATTTGGCACAAGAGTTCAAAGTCAAGGAGCTATCAATCTTTACATGAAAAGATCAATATATTTTTAATTTTTTATGTACCCTATGTTCCTCAAGTACCTGCGATTATGTACTTTGGATAGAATCTGTATTTCTGAAAATATATGATTTTTTCAAGTGTCTTTATTTGTTTAATTTATTCGATTGGATATGCAATGAGAATATGGTGAGTATGTCTGTTTTTCAATTCATGGGTATATGGTGAGTATGTCTGTTTTTCAATTTTTTGAATCTAAAATTTTTCCAAATATTATAGTGACTATGTTTGTTTTTCAATTTTGAATATATCTAAAATCTCCTCATTCGTAAATAAATTATGCTTTTTTTCAAATATTGAATCAATAGTACGCGTCATCAACGATTAGCTCAAAAAACTATGAAGAAATCTACATCTCCATCGCAGCTCACCAACGCCATCTAATCATTCTAACAGGGTGTTCCATCAAAAAACGCAGCTCATCAACGCCATCTAATCATTCTCATAGCAAACGATCAAAGAATCAAATAGTACGCACCAAACACCTGTCTAGTGGGAATCATTCAACAGGCAACCCTATGACGTCATGCACAGCATCATCGATTCGCAATTCCTGCTTCAAACGCCATTAAAAATCGCAGCTAAGCAACGTCATCTAATCATTCTAATAGCAAACGATCAAAGAATCGAAGCGCCATCTCAACAACTACAAAGGCCTAAAACCTGAATTCCCAATACCCCCGTCCCCCCATCTTAAATCCAAAATGTTGTCTTTGAAAATTATTATTCATTTGTGGTCTTTGAAAATTCTGTGTAAGATTCAATTTCTCAAAGGTTTGAATCATAGACTTCTTTCGTTCATACCATTCACTGTCACTCTTGATCTGCGCCAAACGTTTATAGAACTTGTTAATTCGTTCTGCAAGTTCACTCATTCTCGTTCTCAATAAATATGAAGACCAAAAGTAGAGTAGCCTAAAACCTGAATTCCCAATACCCCCGTCCCCCATCCCAAACCACGAGCAGGAGGGCCCGAATTCCCCCACAACACTTGTCCCCGTGCTCTGCAGTAGCGGCTACAAACTAGATAGCAAGAGGTCGGACTAGGTGACGTAGGTGGTTTAGACAATCACATACCAAAGGATCGGGGTAGCAACTGAACAACAAATCTACATTCTATTTTAGGCACCTTGTTAGCGTATTGGTTTATACTGTCACGTACAAATCCAAAGGATATGGGTTCCAATCTCGCTATCGGAAAATCTTTTTTCAGACTTTGGTAATCTAACCTCCAATCCCCCCACCTCGATCCCAGGAACAAAGCTCCCTGTCAACTGCCATCTGTCAAAGCTGTAATCTGTCAAAGCGGTCATGTCAAAATGACATCTGTCAAGATCGAGATCGAGCGACGTTGCCAGATGACCAGTCTTCGAGCGACGTTGCCAGATTCATCAAAAATTCCCTAAAATCTAGGGAAAAGTCAAAAATATGCCTCGCCCACTTGAGCGCTGATTGGCCGGTGAGCCAGAAGCCCCCTTGTTTAACTGACGTCAGGTGCTACCTGGGGAAGGCAGCACTGATGGAGGCCTTTCCCAGGCAGCATGATTTTGCTGAGCTGGTTGTGGAGATCACGGCAAGAGTTGAGCTGGAGGGAGAGACTATGACGCATTATTACCACAACGAGATGGCGTTATTGGACAGGTGTGAGTTTGATGGGAAGCGGGCGATTTCCTTCATCATTCACGGCCTGCCCAATGAGCTAAAAGCGAATGCGCGTGCAATCAAATGCAACTCGCAACACCATCGGGTGTTTCAATTGCCAAAAGATGGGCACACACCTCAGCAGGGATTGTCCAAGACCCAAAGCTGAGGGATGCATCCGATGTGGGCGACAGGGACACGAAGTTAAGGACTGTCCACGACCTCCAACTAGCACAGGCGGCGCTTCAGGCAGCGGAGCTAGGAGGGGCTCCAAGCCATATCAGGGCACCCGGCGTCAACAACCCCAGGCATTGTTTTGACCATTCAGGCGAAGCTGACTGGTCAGAGGGATGTCCAGGCGACACAGGCGACCGAAGAAATTAACAAGCAGGCAGAATCAGAAACTCAGGCGGAAGGTTTGATTCAGCAATTGACCATTGATGAGGCCAGCAACACTTCAATGAGAGTTCTGTCCCTGGATCACATTGTCTTGGCGCCAGGCGAAACACAGGAGACAGTCGTAGTGGTTGAAGGGTTGGGAATGGGCGACATGTGCTGGATTCCTGCCAAGCGTTATGAGGTCGACGGTGCTACACTGGCCTATAGCAACCAGGTTCTAGAAGGCGGACAATCTGGAGTGTCATTTAGAAACCTGGGACACCGGTCAATCAGATGGAACGCGGGACATTGTGTGGCTAGGGCAAAGACCATGAATGTGGGCGAAGCCAAGAACAGACAGGAGAAGTCGGTGAGTGAGATTTTCACTCTTAACAATTTTGATATGAATTGTGTGAAAGTTGGTGATATTGGGGAATGTGCATTGGCTGATCTGTATGATTTGTTGGGAAGAATGCCAATGTGTTTTTCTACCGGCGAGAATGATTTGGGTGTGACTTCTTTAGAGGAAATGACGATTCAGTTGACTACTACTACTGATAAGCCAGTCGTGTATCGACCGTACCGATTATCTTTTGTTGAGCGACCGAAGGTTAGGGACAAGGTTCAAACTTTATTAGATGCTGGTGTGATACAGGAGAGTGATTCTGATTATGCAAGTCCAATTGTTCTTATACCTAAGAAAGATGGCGATGTACGAATGTGTGTGGATTATAGGGCGTTGAATGCGATGACAGTCAAAAATAGGGCACCTTTAACTCGAGTGGAGGATCAGCTCGATAGATTGGGGGGTAAATGTTTTGATACCACTTTGGATTTGGCGCAAGGTTACCATCAGGAACCTATGCATCCGGATTCAGTTCACAAAACAGCCTTTGTGACTCCAGACGGGCATTATGAGTATCTGCGTGTACCTTTTGGGTTGGCAAATGCTCCGGTTGTGTTTCAAAGAGTGATCAATAGAATGTTGCAAGGCATGCAAAATGATTTGGTGTTGGCGTATATGGATGATCTTCTCATACCACCATCATCCATCGAAAGTGGATTGAAGTTGTTGGAAAAAGTTCTTCATTTAGTGGCAAAGGCGAATCTCAAATTGAATCTATCGAAATGTGCTTTTCTTGAGGATAAATTGGAATACTAGGGGCATGAAGTGAGTGCTGAGGGCATTCGTCCAGGCGCTAGGAAAATTCAGGCCGTGAAGGATTTTCCAACCCCGTGGGGGTTGCTAGTCCCCTATCGGGCGCCTCCCCAGGTGGCGGATAGGGGGATGCCTCCCAGATATGGGTGGTGCCGAGGAAATCAAATACTCGGGGCGGACCAAAACTAGCAGATCTTTTTTTAGGCAGCGTCTGACCCAGAATGGGCGGCTTGCCGACAGCGACTGTCCCAGATTGGGCGGCTGAACTATGAACTCACCAACACGTCTAGCCAGCGAGGTGTTTTACGGCTAAATACCCCCTATGGAAAATGTCAGTTGCTAAAACAAAATTACCCCAGGCGAGTAGGAGAACATCTCCAAAATCTCGCACTGATAATCAATCAGTCTGTCCCATGGATTCTGGGGGGGACAAACATCTGAGAAAGAGAAAGATGCACTACAACAAAAACCGGACACTACACATTGCAACGTTCAACGCAAGATCCCTACTGTCACAGGAACGGCTGACTGAACTTGAATGTGAAGCTGAAAATATAACGTGGGATGTCATAGGCCTTAGCGAAGTCAGAAGGCGCGGTGAACAACTTATCACACTAAAATCAGGACATAACCTATACTATGTTGGCGAAGATGACAAGTCTAGCGGGGGAACGGGATTCCTGATACATAAACGCCATAACGCAAACATAGTTTCCTTAAAGAAAATTTCCACCAGAGTAATCTGTCTTGTTCTGAAGCTGACCTCGAGATACAACATCAAGATCATACAAGTATACGCACCTACAACTAGCCATGATGACGAGGAGGTAGAGAGTTTCTATGATGATATAACTACGGCTCTCACTGACCAACAAGCGCAATACACGGTTCTGTGCGGAGATTTCAATGCTAAAATGGGAATGAAGCAGGACACCGCTGAAACCCCTTTGGGCAACTTTGGACTACCAGGCAGAAACGAACGAGGTGAAGAAATGCTGGGCTATCTGTTACAGAACAACCTATTTCAGATGAATAGCTTCTACAAGAAAAAGTTAAACAGAAGATGGACATGGGAAAGCCCGGATGGACACACAAAAAACGAAATAGACTACATCATAACGGACAAAAAACGCATCGTCAAAGATGTGACAGTACTGAATAGGTTCTCTACCGGAAGCGACCATAGACTCGTACGGGCTAAAGTAGTTATTGATATCGATAAAGAGCGCCACAGAATGGTCAAGAAGAAAACAAATAAACCTTGGACGAGACCAACAGATATAGAGGCATTCCAGCGCGCTATAGATGTTGGATTGGCAAACTGCGACGCAAAATCAAACGAAGATGTCAACACTCTCAATGACATATTAACCAGTGCCATGATAGAAAGCCAAAATAAATATTGCCCAAAAACACAAAAGGAAGAAAAACTGAGCCAAAATACAAGGCAAATGATCCAAGAAAGAAGAGACCTCAGAAGTAAAGGAAAGGCCAACAACGAGCAAAAAGAAGCAAATAAAAAGGTGGCGAAAGCCATAAGACATGACATTAGAACATTCAATACAAACCACATTCAACAAACGATCGAAAATAATAAAAACTTGAAGGTTATGAGAAGGAAACTTGGAATTGGGAAAAAGCATATAATTAAACTAAAGAACAAACAAGGTATAACAACAGCAAATAGAGACGAAATTCTGAAAATAGTGGAAGACTTTTATCAGATTCTGTACACAAGCCAAAACGAGGATATGCTAAACTCTAGTACAGATCCGGACATAGTGACAGCCAAAAAAGGGATTGTAAATCAAGGTTCAGAAGAATTACCATGCATCACAATAGACGAAATAAAGCTCGCGTTAAGGAGAACAAAGAACAACAAAGCTCCCGGGGAGGACAATGTAGTTGCAGATACAATAAAAATCGGTGGCCCACGTTTACTAGAAAACATCACAGTGCTTTTTAACTTGTGCATATACAACAGTACAATACCAGACAAATGGAACAATGCCATCGTAAAACTACTACATAAGAAAGGTGATATAGCGGAACTTGAAAACTATAGACCGATAAGCCTTCTGAGCCACCTCTATAAATTGTTCACAAAAATAATAACGACGAGACTTGAGAAAAAATTGGATTTTTATCAACCTCTAGAGCAGGCGGGATTCCGGGCTAAATTTGGAACAAACGACCATCTGCAAAGCATAAAAACGGTTATCGAAAAAAGCATTGAGTACAATAGACCACTAGTTCTCGCTTTCGTAGACTTTCAAAAGGCCTTTGATACGGTAGAGCCGAATGCGGTCCTCAGCGCATTACAGGAATGCCGTGTTGATTACAGATACTCAAAACTAATTTACAATATCTACAAACATGCTACAATAATGGTAAAACTCCATGAAAATACTAAATGCATCCAAATTAGCAGAGGGGTTAGACAGGGAGATACGATGTCGCCCAAACTCTTTATCACAGTTTTGGAATATGCTTTTAAAAAACTCAATTGGGAAAATAAAGGCCTAAACATAGATGGTCAAAACTTAACAAACCTACGTTTTGCGGATGATATAGTTTTGCTCTCAGATAACCTTAGAGACATTAAAGATATGTTAAAAGAACTAGAAAAGGTATGTGCTGACGTAGGTTTAAAAATGAATATTTCAAAAACAAAATATATGACAAATTTGGTTCCCAGTGAGCAAATTTTCATTGGTGATGAAGAAGTAGCTTTGGTGGAAAAATACAATTATCTTGGTCATGAAATCCAAATCTCACGAGACAACCAAACATGCGAAATGAAAAGAAGAGTTACACTATCTTGGGCAGCCTATGGAAAACTTGCGGAAGTCTTTAAAAGCGACATGCCACAATGTTTGAAGAGGAAGGTGTTTGATCAGTGTGTACTGCCGGTCATGACCTACGGGGCTGAAACCTTAACACTAACCACAGCAAGTGCTAAGAAACTTATGGTAACACAGCGCAAGATGGAAAGGTCCATGCTCGGAGTGTCACTGCGGGATCATATAAGAAATGAAGACTTAAGAAGAAGAACCGGCGTCACAGATGTAGTTATCCAAATTCGCAAACTCAAGTGGAAGTGGGCTGCACATGTGGCACGAATGACGGACGGGAGATGGACGAAAAGGCTGCTGGAGTGGAGACCGCGCATGGATAAGAGAAGTAAGGGAAGACCCCCTACACGTTGGACGGACGATCTAAAGAGATGTGCAGGCAACTGGATACAGAGAGCTCAAGACAGGAGGGAATGGGCAGAAATAGGGGAGGCTTATGTCCAGCAGTGGACACAGAGAGCTGAATGATGATGATGATGATGATGTAATGTTCATGGGGTTAGACAATTTGTTGGATTGGCAAGTTATTTTAGAAAGTTCGTTAAGGACTTTGCTTCAATAGCTAAACCTTTGACAGACTTGCTAGACAGTTTGGGGTGGCTGGTATCTTGATGCAAAAGCAGATTTGTGATAGTATGAAACCGATCTTTTACTACAGTAGGGCGACTACGCTGGCGGAGCAGTCATGGCATAGTTATGAGCTTGAAACTTTGGCGATAGTGGAATCTGTAAAACGTTTTCGTGTGTATTTGGTGGGTATGCATTTCAAGGTTGTAACTGACTGTGCATCTGTTCGGGCGACAATGGCGAAAAAGGATTTAGTTCCTAGAGTAGCACGTTGGTGGATGGCTTTGCAAGAGTATGATATGAGTGTTGAGTATCGACCGGGTGTTAAAATGCAGCATGTCGATGCATTGAGTCGGAATCCAGTCATTGTTGGTTTGATAAATATGACAGAGGATGATTGGTTTTTGACGGTTCAATTGCAGGATGAAAAGGCGCAGGCGTTGGTAACTAGTTTGATCACCAATACTGCTGATGCGGGCGTTAAAGCCGTGTTTAAAGTAACAAATGGGCGTTTATATCGGAAAACTTTGTTGGGTGATCGTTTGTATGTACCTGCTATGGCAAAATTTGGGTTGTTACGCAAACATCATGATGACATTGGACATCCAGGGGTAGATAGGTGTTTGGGTTTATTGAAACAAACCTATTGGTTTCCGAAAATGGGGCGTTTTGTTAGGAAATATGTCAGGGCGTCTTTGGATTGCGCTTTTGGGAAAGGCAATCATGGGCGTGCGTTGGGTTTATTACATCCTATCCAGAAAGTGGCAATACCTTTTCATACGATAGACATGGACCATGTAGGACCCTTTTGTAAAAGTAAGAAAGGTAACCGATATGTGCAGATGATAGTAGATGCATTTACAAAGTATACTCTGGCGAAACCCACAAGATCATTGCGATCTTCTGAGGCGATCCCTAAGCTACGAGAGGTTTTTGGTTAATTTGGGTACCCTGGGCGAATTATATCGGATCGTGGCTTGGCGTTTACTAGTTCTGCATTTAAAGAATTTTTGGCGGAAAAGGGTGTAAAACACGTGTTAAATGCTATAGCAACACCCAGGGCAAATGGTCAGGTGGAGAGACAGAACCGCACTCTACTTAATGCAATTGAAACTTTTGCAGAGGTAACTTGGGATGAAAAATTGTCTGAGATTATTTGGGGTCTTTAGAGATAGATTAATCAAAGTAGTGGGTTTTCTCCGGCTCAGTTGAAGTTCGTGCATAATGATGGGGTGAATATGGATCTGTCAGGTGATGTGCAACTCACAAATGCACCTGGGGCTGAAGGTGAAACCTATGAAGATATTAGGTCAGCTCTTCTCCAACGGCTAGAAAGGGCGACTGCGAACCTGGCAAAGGTAAGATGAAAGCTAATTTCGATCGAAAGCGTAAAGTTGCAACCGAGGGCGATAAATTTAAAGTGGGTGACTTGGTGTTATGGAGACAATCAAGTACCTGTTCGGGCGAAAATTAATGAATAAATATGACGGTCCTTATAGGATTGCTAAAGTTATGGCTAATGACAGATATCTCATAGTATCTGTCAAAGGTATGAGGGGTTATAAACCTTTCAAGGCGATAGTAGGAATTGATGCTATAAGACGGTATAGTAGTTGTACACTTGGCGATGATGAACTTGTCGGTCATGAGAGCGACAATGACGAAGTGGACCGACAGGATCTCATCGACTTATTTGAGAGTTGAATTAATGAGGACATTAATTATTTCAGGATGGCCGACTGTAAAGGGACAAATTCAACAACCTGACAACAAGGCGAACCAGGGAGTACGGCGGGAACAGGCGGCAACTCTGCATGTCATTGGAGATGACAGGACAAGCGAGTCGGGCGTGAGAGGGGGTTGTTACGGGTGACGTGGATCAAGGTAGACGTACTCATGGTTGCCAACTTAGCGGTTTTGCCGCTAGATCTGGCGGTTTGACAAACCCAATTGCGGGTTTTTTTTCAATTTAGCGGCTAGCGGGAATTCTGTCGGTTTGTTACCGGTCATCGGAATTAAAAAAAAACTAGATAAGCCAAGCACGGAAATAATACCGGGACGTCTCAATTTGTAGATAGGTTGATTCATTTATTATAAGCATAACATGGATCATGGATCTGGAAAACGCAATGAGCAACCAGTAATTCACCGCGTTTCACAGCAGTAGTGTGAAGCTGGTCTAATGAAAATTCCGGTTCCAGTAGAATGCACTAAATGCAGACGTTAGTGAATTTATAACCATAACCAAGTTTGCTTTATTGTCTGAATAGTAGAGTTTTCATTGTTTTGGGATATTATCAATAAAATATTGACCTAGGTACAGTTTTGTGTGTTGAAGTTGAAGGTAATTAAGTTATTTATGTTGATATGTTATTCACTTACGGGAGCGTCATTGTAGAATGCCGAAAACGCAATATCCACAGAAATTCAGGGAATCTTGGTTGAAAGATCCATTGCTATCGCCATGAATAACAAAAATTGAAAGTACAAGTGGGACAGAAGTGAAATGCAAATTTTGCTGTTGTACTTTAGCCAACAAGTTATCTGATTTAAAAGGACATGCTGCTACAAAGAAGCACATAGCAAACCAGAAACTAATCATAGGCTCTAAGCAGCCAAAATTATCGTTTGTCAAGATAGATAATCTAGATGGTGCTCGTATATATATCAGAATGTCGGTTGACATTATTTATTGCAGCCCACTCTGCAATATTATCAACTATTGACCATCTAACTCCACTATGCAAAAATATATTTCATGGTGAGTTATTATTATATGAGAAATAATATAGTAGTCAGAATCGAATTTCTGTTCTAGGTGATGAGTCTCTTTATTTGAGGATGCATAGAACGAAGTGCGCGGGAATAATAAAAAATATTCTGGGACCTCACTTCCAAAATGAGTTGAGGAATGATATTGGCGAACGGGGTTTTAGCATTTTGATCGATGAATCAACTGACATATCAGTCATTAGATATTTGGGTTGCTCGATCATTTATTTCAGTGAAGTAGCCCAACGTATCGTTTCGACATACTTGGACCTGGCAGAATTGGAAAGTGCAAACGCTCAAGGAATCTTTGATGCTTTGATGAATATTATGAAGAAATACAGACTGGACTTATCAAAATTACAAGGTATTGGTACCGATAATGCGTCAGTGAATAAACAACGGAGTTATTGCTAAAATCAAAGCTGTAAATCCCAACGTAATTTTGATAAGGTGCATTTGCTATTCTATCCAACTAGCAGCTTCCGCAGCAACCAAAGAACTGCCACGTAATTTGGAGTTCCTAATCAGAGAAACATATGATTGGTTTTCACGTTCGTCTAGTCGTCAGTTGACATATAAAATACTTTTTAATACCATTGATGAAGGACATGATCCTTTGAAAATAACTCAAGCCTCAAATACAAGGTGGCTCTCCATTGAATCTGCGGTCACACGAATTTATAATCAGTGGCTTGAACTTAGAACACATTTCGAGATTGCAAGCACGAACGATGAAAAATGTTATACGGCACTCCTTCTTTCTCAAATGTTCAAAGACAATTTCAACTATGCATACATTTGTTTTTTGAAACATATTCTGGAGGAAGTGAATAAAGTTGATAAAAATTTTAAATCCAGTAATGCCGACCGGACGAAATTATTAGACGATCTACTTAATCTATTATCATCATTGGTAAAAAAAGTAACAACACCAAACAGTTCATTTCGTTTATTTGAACATAACATAGAAGACTATTTCGACCATAATTGCTACTTGGGGTATCTGTTTGAAATGCAGATAAAGAAAATACTACTGATGAAACTACTGACACAGAAGACATGGACCTTTTTTTTTAATAATTACTTACTAATAGATACTTTTTATTTTGTTGTCAAGAATAGTCGTCGTTTATTTTATCTTTACCTATACCCATATGAATTTGTTTTATTTTCTTGTTATAGCTATTATTGTTTTCAAAGCTCTATTTGTGGAATTTGCCTAATAAAGCAGCATTATTAAGTATTAATTATGGACATTTTGGTTCAGATTGGCTTTCGTGTTTTTAAAAATGCATAATACGAAAAAAATTAAATCTCTGCGCTTTTCCCCCTAATGGAAATGAGGGGAAATTATTTATTCTTTATTATTATCTTTCACGAAAAATTTGCCTGTGGCGCTTATTTGCCAGCGGCGCAACGCCAATGGACTGATCTAATATATCTAGCGATTTCTAGCGGTTTTCATAGGATCATTTGACGGGCGACTGCTTCATATAGTTGGCAACACTGGACGTACTTCGGTGACTTATCAGTGTATTTCGAATTATTGCGAAAAATATACGGATTTGATTCATATAAATAGACTATTGATAATAATATATTAGGGTGTAAGGGGCAGCGCAAAACATCAGTACATCAATGCTGCCCAAATGCCAACCTCACCTGCTCGAGTGGTGACCCCGGTCACCCGGTGCACCCTGCTAGAAAACGAACGAGGCAATGGCGACCGAGTATTGGCGGTATAACCATACGTAACAGAGATACAGGATTAAATCCCTGTATAAAGTGAAGGAAGGCAACGGGATACCACCTTCACTACTTATCCCAAGAGAATCACATAAAACACACGAAATCCTATGATGAATACATTTAACCCAAAATTGTCCGGAGTTATAAATCGTTCCCCAATCGGATCTCCGGGGGGAACTGTGTTGAATGAAGTCAGGAAGGAGAGACTGAGTTTACGAAGCGAAGTAAAGGTTGGCACCTGGAATGTGCGTAGCTTATATGAGGCCGGAAAACTGGCCAACCTAATAGAGGATATTCTGGGTGTCGCGGAAACGTGGTGGCCTGAGGCTGGAGTATGTCACGTTCCTGGAGGGGTCATGTACTATTCGGGAAATAATGACAGAAACCATAGGAAGGGAGTAGGAATAGTCCTGACTGAAAAGTTATCCAGATCTGTAATAAACGTTCTCCCTTTCTCGGACAGAATCATACTACTTAAACTATACGCCAAACCGGCCAACATCAACGTCATACAGGTGTATGCACCCACAGCAGATTCAACAGAACATGAGATCGAGACGTTTTACGAAGAATTAAAGCAAGTACTCAAACAAGTTAAAAATCACGACAAACATAATAATGGGTGATTTCAACGCCAAGGTGGGAGAAGGAAGATTTGAAGCACTGGTGGGCCCTTATGGATTGGGATTGCGCAATGATCGTGGTGAACGTCTTTGCCAATTCTGCCAGGAGGAAAACATGAAAATAACAAACACATGGTACAAGTTGCCACCTAGACGCCAGGGGCGTGCGGTGATATTCAAAGTAAGGGAAGCAAATTTCACACATTTTCACACCCCGTTAACCATTTAAATTGGTTGTAATATTTGTCCGGATGAAAATGCCCAATACAATTTTTCATTTTTGTGGTTAAGTTTTTCATGGACACCCTCTCCAGCATTTTCATCTTCCACATTATTCCCCACAGCCGAAGTTGACGGTATTTGCACATCGTTCGTAATAGTTCGTATTGTTTTCCATAATGCACGACGCGCGCGACGCACTATCACCGAAGAAGTCGTAAAAATTGAAGAATCTGCCTGGGAACCTACTGCGATAGTAGCTTTTACACCCGCTAAATCACGTGAATCCACAGCATTCAGCCCGTCAGCTGGTGGAAAGTTCAATGACCTTGCTAGCATGGACGCACGCAGAATTAAACACGCCGAGAAGCCACGACAATCACGGGTTCTAAATAGATTTTATACTATGGCATGGCTCGGCCGGAATAAAACGTGCGGTATGATTGCCTGTTGGCGAACAGATTTTATTATGTTTTATACTGTGACCGGTGAATGGGTCTGAATAAAAGCCGCTTATTTATTATTGTTTTCATTATTTAAATAATTTTTGGCATTTTGAATGTAACTAAACTAATTGGTTTTTAGTTTTAAAAACTATATTTTAGAAAACGTTGTATTTCTGTATTTTTTTTAGGGGAAGCACTGCTTCCCTTGCTTCCATGGACTGCACGCCCCTGCTAGACGCTTATATACGTGGAAGGCTCCAGGAGATCGCCCAGACAACATAATCCGCAATCAGATCGATTACATACCCATCAACAAACGTTTTGGGACATCGGTAAAGAAAGTATGCACCTATCCGGGTGCTGATGTTCCCTCAGACCATATTCTCTTGATGGCGGTAATCAAAATCAAAATTATGACAATCAAAACCCATGTACCACAGCGAAAGATAGATTACGAAAGACTTAAAGATGAAGAAACAAAGAACAAGGTCACAAAAGATCTTAATGAAAAAATACTGACAACTATAGACCCACAGTCGGTAGAGGAAGCCAACATGGGAGACGTATGGGAGGAAATGGAGGCTGCCATGGCCAATGTTGCAGAGGCAGAGTTGGGACATAAACGAAAAGCACAAAGACACGATTGGATGACAGATGAGATACAGGCGCTGTTTGAGAAGCGAAGAGGGTACAAGAACAAAGGGAATGGTGATAACTACAAAAAAACCCAGAAACTCATTAGATCGAAAATAAGAACCGCTAAGAATGAGTGGCTGAAACAACAGTGTGAAGAACTAGAAAAACTACAAAGAATGCATGATGACTTCAACCTACACAGAAAGATAAAAGAGACGGCAGGAGTATATAGAAAGAGTCAATTCTCTAATGTAGAGAACGATCAGGGAGAATTAGCGCAGGATGACCAACAGCGTAAAACCATATGGGAGAACTATATTAGCAACCTTTTTGCCGATGAAAGACCTGCTGCTGAAAATGTAGACGACAAAGATCTCTCTGGACCTGCCATCACAAAGGAGAAAATTATAAGAGCGATCAATACATCCAAAGATAGGAAGGCGATTGGCCCAGATCGCATACCGGTTGAGTTGCTCAAACTGTTGGACGACAAAAGCATCACAGTTCTTCAGACGATATTTAATCGAGTCTATAACACAGGCGAATATCCCGCCAAATGGTTAACATCGAATTTTATCCCCTTGCCAAAAAAGAACAATGCAACAAAATGTGAGGACCACAGATTAATCAGCCTCATGAGCCACACACTGAAGATATTCCTTAAGATTATCCACTACAGAATATCAATAAAGTGCCAAAGAAACATCGGATCCACACAATTTGGATTCAGACGGGGTTTAGGTACGAGAGAAGCAGTAGTTGCGACTCAAGTGCTAATCCAGAACTGCTACGATCAGAGAAAGGACATAATGCTGTGCTTCATCGATTATGAAAAGGCGTTCGACAGAGTCCAACATCATAAACTGATCCAAATCCTAAATAGAACACATCCGTTGCATTCAAAGCCTATACTGGAACCAAATGGCTGACGTCAGAGTTGGTAACGAGTAACGATCGCACAGAAGCAAGACCAATTTGTAGAGGGGTAAGACAGGGGTGCGTCCTCTCCCCACTTCTTTTCAATCTATATTCTGAAGCCATCTTTCAGGAAGCCCTAGAAGAACGCAACGTGGGCGTTAAAGTGAATGGTGTATGCATGGGTCAACAATATTCGTTATTCGGACGACGCAGTTCTAATTGCAGATAACATGGAGAATTTGCGACATATGCTTGGGATTGTCGGTGAATGCAGTAAGAACATGGGTCTCAATATCAACACCAAGAAGACTAAATTTATGATAATTGCTCGAAAACCACAAGAATTTCAGAACTCAAGCCTAACATATGACAATCAACCAATAAAACGAGTAAATAAATTTAAATATCTAGGAACGTGGCTGTGTGAAAACTGGGAATTGGATACAGAAATCAGATGCCGGATTGAAAATGCCCGCAGTGCGTTCATGAAATTCAAAAAAGTGTTCACCAATACTGATTTCGATCTGGGCTTGAGAATTAGATTCGTCAAATGCTATGTCTGGACAGAGTTGCTTTATGGTATGGAGGGATGGACACTGAAGGTGAGCACTATGAACAAACTGGAAGCATTCGAGATGTGGATCTATAGGCGTATACTGAGGATTCCACGGACTGCAAGAAGAACCAACGATGAGGTCTTGAGAATAATCAATAAAGACCGCGAACTGTTAGACACCATTAAACGTCGAAAAACAGCATACCTGGGCCACGTAATACGTAACGAGAGGTACCAATTCCTGCAACTGATAATTGAGGGGAAGATAGGAATCGGCAGGAAAAAGATGTCATGGCTCCGCAACGTCAGGCAGTGGACAGGACTGAGGACAATGCAAGAACTAATGCATACCGTACGTAATAGGGAAGAGTTGACGAATGTGATCGCAAACATCCATTAATGGATATGCAGCAGAAGAAGAATAATATATTGAAAATGTAGAGCGTTTTTTGAAAGGCTTGACTCAGAATTAAATATACACACATCAAAATAATCTAGGGGACAGTTACAAAAATCTTAAATTCTTGGTAAATAAATAAAATTTCAAAGCCTTGGTATTTTCTACGTTTCTATGGTTACCTGGCTGATATCTTAGGTATGTTTGTTTGTTTATCAACTCGAAGTTTAGCCACAAACATAAACAAATTGAGAAATTGGACATTTTTTGTCGCAAATTGCATTGTGTCATATTGGTTTTTTTCAATAGTAGTCTGAAATTCAGTTTAGTTTTACACGTTACAATAATGGAGAGACATCATTTGGATCGCGAGACGCAATTACGTGCAGTGGGAATGCTTCAAGCGCGTTTGAGTCAAAGAGTGGTCGCCAACATACTCGATACGAACAAAAGTGTCATTAATCGTCTGTGGTCGAGATATCAAGCAATGGGAAGTGTGGATGAACGCCATACAGGTCGTACAAGAGCAACTAATGAAATTGAAGATCGTTTTATAAGACTACGGGCACTTCGAGACCGGACTGTTACTGCAACACAACTGGCAATTCAGCTTCGTGATACGCATCATGTGCTTGTAAGCGGTCAAACCATCAGAAATAGGCTCCATGAATCTGGATTGAATGCCAGGAGACCTGTGAGGGTTCCTGTGTTATCGAGAGGAAATCGCACTAGCCGACTTCAGTGGGCACAGGAACATGAAAATTGGTTAAGACATGATTGGGCCCCTATTTTGTTCACTGATGAATCCCGATTTGGACTAGCACCTGATACACGCAGAACAAGAGTATGGAGACGATCTGGAAACGCAGAGCGCTTGGCAGCTACCCAGGGAGTCCATAGGCACCAAGGAGGAACTGTAATGGTGTGGGGTGGTATCACTCTTGGAGGAAGAACTGAGCTCGTTTATTTGGATAGGTTTCTGAATGCAATTGATTATCGAGACATTATTCTTGGGCCTATTGTTGTACCATTTGTACAACAAGCTGGTCCCCAATTTCAACTGATGCAAGACAATGCACGCCCACATACTGCTAGGGTGGTGAGAACATTTTTTGATGAAAATGAAATTGATGTTTTACCATGGCCATCTCAATCACCAGATTTAAACCCAATTGAGCATTTATGAGACACATTGGGTAGAGCGATTTTACGTCAAAATGTAGTGTTTAATACTCGAGAACAACTGTTTGAGTGCCTTTCTGTCGAATGGAATGCAATTCCGCAAAATCACATTGACAATCTCATTCTGAGTATGCCACGAAGATGTAGAGCAGTGATTAATAACCGAGGTGGCCATACATTATATTGAAAACAATGTAGATTTTGTTTTCAAACCTTCAAGCAAGAAAAAATATGGTGCATTATTTTCTCAGTTTTTGAAATTTGATTAAGTTGAATTAAATAAAGTTAAATCAAGCGGGTTTTTTGAAAATTTCTATTACCATTTGCTCAATAAAATATAGTTTTTACAATGTAAGCAATTTACAACTAAATAATAAATTTTAAATACATTTTCTTGTATTTTATCAAGTGTCCCCTAGATTATTTTGTTGTGTGTATGATATAAATACAAAAAAGCTGATAACTCCAAACTTACATAATGTGGGTTGGTTGCTTTTTGTTTAACAGGGCCCAGTTGAAAGTTCTATTGATCGATTCATTAGAAGAAAATATGTATCTTTCAGAATGTGAATGTTCGTCTGTATATAACTATCTCTTAATAAGTTACAGGTTTATCCAAGTGTTTTTTTTTAGCAGGATATATAATTTCCAGAGATCAAAATTTTTATGATGGATTTTCTGAGTTTTCAGATCCTGTTACATAGACCCTTGTAATTCGCAGGCAGCGAATTGCTATACCTTTTCATTGACGAGAAATTTTGATTGAACCAGGTGGAAAAACCATTATCGTAAAGAAAGGGTCAACGAAAAGAAAATCCTCCACAAGATAATGGGAACCAAAATCTGAAGACTATTCTACTGTACCAGAATAGCAGGTACTCTTGTGTAAAAGTGTATACTTTGAATATTGAACCTCTAGAACAAGCATAGCAAGCACCCCGTACATACACGATTTGTTTGAGTCGATTACATTCTGTTTTTGTTTATGTAATGTTATTTTGACACATTCGTGATAAGATCTCTACAATCCAACCGTCCATCAGGAAGCTTCACAAACACAGCACTTTTTTGGTATAATTGCCACACTAAATCCTCTTCTCGAACACAAATAAATCAT
This sequence comes from Orchestes rusci, assembly GCA_958502075.1. Classification (NCBI taxonomy): domain Eukaryota; kingdom Metazoa; phylum Arthropoda; class Insecta; order Coleoptera; family Curculionidae; genus Orchestes; species Orchestes rusci. Next base: position 88,734,567 of record OY293304.1, on the reverse strand, counting down.
TTTCAACTGGAAAATGACAACAACCGTCACTTTGAAGCATCTATTACCGTCATGGCAACGCATTTCAAATAACTCGATTGTGCCCAACGCTGTCGTTTGTGATAAAAATTCCTCTTATCAACTTTTTAGTGTAAAAGATCAAGGAAAATCGTTCGATTATTCAACAAGAAGTAATAGTAAGGATGAAAAAAAGGCTACACACTCCTTGAATATTGAAGAGAAATACATTTATTTGATGATAGGGAACTTCAAGTCATTGTTATTGAATTGGTGACAGAAGAACTGGTGAAAGGTATTTCTAGAAAGTAAATATGGCAAACAAGGAGCTTGCTTTTCTCCTTTCCCCCCATGTTTACATTGACATGTTCGACTCACACAATATTGTTTGTTTATGCTTCTAGTGGCTCAATGTTCTAAGATATTATAGAACAAATTCCATGGATTGGATTAACTTTTTGGCTTCTTTGTACAGTACGTTATTGATCACTTTAATATCAAAGCTAAAAAGCCATGCTACATAAACTATATATATATATTATCATTCTCCATAGGCACCCTGTTATCAAGTAGAGCAGGATATTATATCCTATTCAGTCGATTTCAGAATTCTGATTATGGAGATTACACAAATAGTAATAGGTAGGTTCGTCACGATTGGTTTTATATTGAACAGTTACTAGTACTATTGAAAATGGACCTAGGATTTGTCCGTTGACATTGTTAATTCCAGAGAAAATACTCTTTTTCTTGATCAAATTGACTAATACAATTCTCGATTACTTGGAGGTTTTGTGCTGATTTATTCCAATATTACAAACAGCTTTGTTGAAATTTTGGGTGCAAAAATCATATTTGTTGGCATCATCTGGATTGGAAATTGTTTCATCCAAATCGGGGTTGATTACCCGATCTAGACTACACGCAAAAACCAAAGTAAGAGTCAAACCAAATTATGAGTTTTAAAAAATATCCGCGATAAATAACCATTATTGGAACAAAATTAATAATAGTTGTTTCTATAAAAATGATAAAATGAAACGACAAAATTTCTTGGGTTTTATTCAACACATTTCTACAGAATGCTCCATAAAATATTGATCTATTTACTTCTATAGGATCTTTCAATCAGGCTGCTGAAAAAAAGTTTGGCGATTTTTTTTATTTATTTTTATTACTATCATTTAAATTACCGATTTTCAAGTACGATGAATAATAATTGACCTTATTTAATTATGTTAATATATAACATTTATTAGATCTGCAAAAATAAAACTGTTTCACTCTCCATGCTGAGTTGTTCTCCTACTGCTAGTCCATTATTATTGGCGCTTCCTCATGCACAACACCACGGTTTGAATTGGTTTGGAGTTGACTACATTCCAATCATTGACTCCTTCTAGTTGGAATTGGTATTCCTGAAAGAAAAAATACAATACATTATTATTAAAGAAAAATACTACTTATACTAAACTGCTGGACACTCGAACTTATACATGCACATTTTTGGGTAAAATTCAAGGTCCAATATTTTTTGAAATAATAGAGATATTCGGATGCGGTTTGCGGATTCTTGAAGCTGGTTTCGTCCGGATTAAGCTGCATGAAATGGATCTCTCGTGAAAGCAAAGAATTACGATATACAGAGAGATTCATGAAGTCATGCATAAAATCAAAAATTTTGTGTGTATGCCATTTCAGTGATAATTGAATTTAGGCTATAAAATATGGTTTGTTGCTATGGTGATGTTAGTATCTCGAGATGATTTTGTCAGTTTTTGGATTCAAGCCCGTTACCCATACAAAACACATAAATTATGATTTACAATAATAATTGAAATGTTAACCTGTTGGCGTATTGGAAATGACTTAGCCTTACAGAACCTCTGATGAATTACAGCATCTGATTGGTCAATGCTTTTCGCGGTTGATTTAAAGATCGAATGATTATATTAATTGTGATTAATTGAATTAATTTGGGTACAATTTAAAAGAATTCTACATAATGAAGAAAATGAGTGTGTGAAATGGGCGTGGAAATGCCGAATACAAAAACAAATTGTCATATTACGCTCGTTGGAAAGAGTATTATTGAGATAATGTAAAAATCACTTTTTATTTTATTCATTTTTACAAATAGTATGTAGGGTGTACCTATTCTAAGTTGGGGCTTTCCTTTTAACATGAGAGAGGCGGACTTGAAAGCAAATTTCTCAAATAACATTCTCTCGAGAACTTAAACATAAAAGTTACGTCGCTAAATGAAGAAATCAAATAAGTCCCTGTGCGACAATTTTCAACAGTTTCTTTAGACTCAACATTTGAAGATGATTCTGCATTTCCATTATCCTTCAGATTCAGTACACTTTTTGTTAGAATTGCCTCTTCTACAGGGACTTATTTGATTTTTTTATTTAGCATCATAACCTTTTTTTAAATTTTCGAGAAAATATTATGAGAGAAATTTGCTATTTTTAACAGGTCCAGACTCATGTTAAAAGGAAAACCCCAACTCATAATACACCCTGTATAATTATGTACAGGGTGTCTATTAAGGAATAGCAAGGTGCCAGATCTCAGAAACTAGGCATCCCAGAGACTTGCGGAAAAATATTAACTGGGTAATATGGATTAGGGAAAATATATCAGAAGTTCCCAAGATAGCCACAAGATGGCGTAACGGTGCTATCAAAACACAAAATGGTTGTTTTTTCGTAATTTTTAATAGAAACAAATATAAATGAGTACCGCTATGGATTTATAATTGCGAAATTTCTTTCAAATTTCTTTTTTTGACTTTTTTTCTATAGCATGTCAAATAAGACAGGTATCAGCTGTCAAACCTTACAACGCAAGAATGCTCATAACTTTTAAAAAGGAGGTTCTCCTTCCACAATTTTTAGATTTCAAATGATTCCGATCAAAACAGACGATTGTATTCAGTATAATATGCGGACGACGGACATTTTCTGAATTTACTTAAAATTTTCAAATGCAAAGGTATACTGAAAATTGTTCGTCTGAATTCTTGACAAAATTCCGCATGTATTACACTTGTTTCTAGATTTCTAAATAAAAAAAGCTACCTATGTATATATACGCTTTTCTGTAATTTAATGTAAAATAGTGATACTATTCAAGATGTCCTCGTAAAGGAGATATTAACAAATTTTTGCGTTACCTAGTAACCACCCAGTCACTGTTTTATTTCGAACAAATTATATCTTAAATAGTAGAAATTTTCTGCATTGAATAATTACAAAAAAGCATTTAGCTTATTTATTTCGAGAGCTAGAAAAAGGTGTCATGCATGAAAGATGTGCGAAATCTAGTCGACATTCCAGACGAACTTTTTCACAATGTCTTTGTGTTTAAAAATTTGGAGTAAATTTGTAAAATGTTCGTCGTCTGCATATTATATTGAATAAAATCGACTTTTCTGATTAGAATCATCCTCTTCAAAATGAGACCAAGATCGCGTCAATCGGTTGAGTTGTTCTAAAGTTATGAGCATTCATGCGTTTCAAGGTTTGACAGCTGATACCTGTTTTATTTGACATGCTAGGGAAAAAATCAAAAAACAAATTTGAAGGAAATTTATCATCTCTCAAATCTTGTTAAATGAAAAAGAAACTGTTGGTTTTATCAAATGAATAATGTATAGGTAGGTACAAAATATTCGTTGTAAAAGTTTCTAATTGTCTAGGGTGCTTTTAACCATTTCATATTATTTCAAAATTTGTCTGGTATTTAGTTTTTGTACAGATTCACATCTATTTCAATGCAAATTATTCTTAATTGAAGTTTTCACAAAAACCAAAAAAAAATACAGAGGTAAGGTGATTGTAAACACAAAAGTGAGGTTAAGTGTATTATGTGGAGAGGAAAATGGAAATAGCAATTTTCAAATTTCAAGGAGCAATCTAACCGCCAAGACGCCAACCGCCAACCAATCGGAAGCCATCATTCACCGGAGGTTCTGTAACGCTTAGGCATTTCCAATACGCAACCTGTTGCTAACCAACGAACCACTGCATATTTTTTAAAGTATATCTTGCCTAACCCAAACTAACCAAAACTTAATCCTCCTAATACCCATACACAGCACATAAATTTTGACTTACAATAATAATTGAAATGATAACCAAGTGCTAACCGACGAACCACTGCATATTTTTTAAAGTATATCTTGCCTAACTAAAGAAAGTTACCATCTTTTATTTTTCTGTGTATTGTCGGTAGATGACACTAGGCATTTCACTTTGTATAATTTAATGTTATAAAAAGATTGCAATCCTCTCGGACTCCATCAGTTACAGTCAAATAACAGAGCATGATGATGTTCTTTTGAAAACAATTTTTTGTCAATTGTTTAAGTTTTTGAATGTTATGTCAAGTTACATGTATGTGTTACCCTGGGGTGTGTCCTGTTCATTCATGTTCTGACAACTCTCGTTTATGTATAACAATGTAAGTACCTATTTTTATGATTTTGTATGTTTTTTATGTATCGCCATTTTGTTTCTTTTGTCCACGCACTGTTTCCCTTTCATGTATTTTCTACACCCTCCTTTTTGGTTATTTTAGTCTATGAAGCCTGATGATGCAGTATCATGCTGCGAAACAGGTAGCTCAATTTAATCAATAAAAAGAAGTTTTTTGGGAAAATCAAGACTTTCAAACACCCCCCCCTTTTTCAACTTACAATAATAATTGAAATGGTAAGCAAGTGCTAACCGACGAACCGCTGCATATTTTTTTAAAGTATATCTTGCCTAACCCAAACTTAATCCTCATAATACCCATACACAGCACATAAATTATGACTTACAATAATAATTGAAATGGTAACCAAGTGCTAACCGACCAACCGCTGCATATTTTTCAAAGTATATCTTGCCTGACCCAAACTAACCAAAGCTTAATCCTCATAATAGCCAAACACAGCACATAAATTATGATTTACAATAATAATTGAAATGATAACCAAGTGCTAACCGAGGAACCGCTGCATATTTTTTAAAGTGTATCATGCCCAACCCAAACTAACCCAACAATAATAATACAATCGATGTATTTCTAAACAAATGTTCAAGATTGAATGGTGAAGGAGGAAACAAAAAAAATTGACCGGGAAGTATCAGGCCGGAAGCTCTAAACCATATCATAGCGAAAGATAAAAGAAGTTATCCGATACAACTATCAACTCCTCATCTAAAAAATTGACCGAGAAAGATCAGGCCAGAAACTGTAAACCATGTCATAGAAAAAGATAAAAGAAGTTATCCAATACAACTCCCAACTCCTGAGGCATCTCGGAAAGCATTCAAAGAAATTAACCGAGAAGTATCAGGCCGGAAGCTCAAAACTAAACCATATCATAAAAATAGATAAAAGAAGTTAACCAATACAACTCCCAAGTCCTGAGGTATCTCGCAAAGGATAAAAAAATAAAAAAAAAATAAGTCAACCAACCAAAATCAAACATAACCTCTCTACATCGACGACGGTATACGTAATAGCCCCGGAACGGAAGGGGGGGGCGACGTCGCCCCCACGTCAGAGCAAATACCCCCTTTAGATAAAACGTCGTCTGTATACTTGATAGCCCCTTTTACAACTACGATGAGGAACGTGATAGCCCCTTTTAGGTATAATGACAGGGGTGGCGGCGACGGCGGCAAGTCACCATCGCCGGGGTAAACACCCTCTTCAGATAAAACGGGGACTGTAAACTAGATAGCCCCTTTTGAAACATAACCTCTCTAGACCGACGACGACGACGATATGTACGTGATAGCCCCCTTCAAATACATACAACGTCAGAGAGGGGTGACGATGGCGGCATGCCTCCACCGTTGCCCCCTCTTTCAAACTAACCCAGCTTCTTTACATCGCTCAACGATGATGTACGTGATAGACCCCTTTAGATACAACGGCGGCAGAAAGGGGGCCCATTTCAAAGCAAAGTTATGCCCCCATACGTGATAGCTAACCTCAATTAGGTACAACGCGGTGGCATAGCCGTTTGGGGGCCCCTTTGAGTAAAACGTTAATAGCCCCTTGTAAGTGAGATCCAGAGGGGCCATTAGTGTCCGAGGGAGCGCCGTCAGAGCAAAGTTAGGCCCCCATACGTGATAGCTAACCTCAATTATGTACAACGGTGGCATATCCGTATGGGGGCCCCTTTGAGTAAAACGTTAATAGCCCCTTGTAGGTGAGAGTCAGGGGGCCCGTTAGTCCGGGGGAGCGCCGCGGCCCCACTAGGCGGCGCTCAGGGCACCGCTGAATACATAACGAATGGGTATTTTTGACCAATAATATTTTTAGAATATGCTATGACAGAAGCATCATTTTCGGATTGGCCGAAAATGAAAATTCGGGGAAGCTGATTGGTAAAAAATCAAAATCCAGGGATGTGATTGGTGAAAAATGCGCCTTCAGATCATTTAACACTAAAGGTGTTAACAAGCAATAGTACTGACAAGAGACAAGAGACTGAACAGTGTATGATGTCAAGTCAAGAAGATTGTCATTGTCAAGCACACAAGCACTTCAGGAAGGAGTTTTTTCTTGGACAGCCTTCGAACAGTCTCATGTCAAGTGTCAAATCAATTTCATTTCGAAGTGAGACTGTCAAATGTCACCATGCCAAATGGAAATCATATGTTACCATCTACAATTTATGTTATGATCAAAGTCACACGTTTACGCCAAATTAATTCATTGTAGATGGTACTATTTGACTTCCATTTTGCAAGTTTAAAAGTTGATTTTGTCAAAAAGAAGGAAAAGAAGGCCAGAAGGCGGCGTAAAATATCTGAATACTGATGCCGTTGCTTTGGAAATTAATACTGTTTGCATTATTTTGAGTATTTGGTACATTTCAACGCAATTGATTTTTGTACATTTTGATCAAAATAAGTCGCTTATCGGTGGCGGAAAGAGAAAATGGCATCCGACTTCTTAACGAAGATGTATAAAAAAAAAACATCGCTCAATTTTACAACGTCAGCAGAATAACAATCCATAATTTGAAACTCCGGTTTGAAACAACGGGTACACACGATTATTATCGACATGTAGGTGGACATACAAGCAGTGGCGAAGTTAGGGGGGGGGCTTGGGGGTGCTAAGCCCCCCCTGAATAGAAATTAGCCCCCCCAAAAAATAATAATGAAGGATTATTGTATTGAAATTTACAATTCACTAACCCAACGACCCAACGTAAATCTAGAACTAGTGACAACATTGCAGAAACTTTAGGAAAACGAACATTCGGTGCAGTGATAGTATGTATCGGTATCGGTCAACGATTATCGGTAGCCGTGAGTCGAATAACCGAATGTACCGGATGAGTGAATGCATATTATTATACGTATTTCATTCTCCCGATGTATGTGTGCACTGAAATTCTGAAATAAGAAATAAGTATAACATACCTATTCACAGTTTTCTGTTTGATTGTTAGTGTTGTGACTTGAGTAAAAGACCACCAAGTAATCATCTCTGTAAGGCAAACGGTAAGGGCGATATTTATTTACTATTTAGGTATCTACTCATAGTTTAATTAATTAATTTTCATAGTTGGAATAAAATAAACACTTGCTATTTTTTATGTAATGAAAATTAACCATAATGCTTTTTCTAATACTTTGTGGCTTGCAGAGTCTAGTCCGGTAGAATGAAATTAAAATTCTTTGTTTTTTTTGTTGACTAATTAATAATTATATGAATGATAGCTGAAACTACAAACATCATTGATGGATCATAGATTCATTGGAGTAAAAACATTACCAAAATATGTTTAAACGGTTGTGGCTACAAATACAAGAGTTGCAGTTGGCCAATAAAAATGACATAGAGTTCCTCAAAACGCAAAAAAGCTGAAAACGTACGTTCAAGTTCTCAAGGAATATATGCTGTTTATTTTTATTTCTTTATGTCAAGACAAAAAGATTTGGATGTTTTTTGACTTGTAGGTTTTCATTTAGTCTAAAGTTATTTATATCCATCGCACACCCCACCAACACATGAACACAAAAAATACACACATCTTTCGTTCTACCCAGAACCCAGAGTAGATATGATCTTGGGGCTTGCACGTTTTAGTTATTTATCCTGATTTATGGCTGCTAAATAATTAATGAAATTATTTTTCAATTGATTTATTTGGTGAATAGTTTTGGCGAATTTTGATAAAATGGCTAATGCGCAGCCCAAAAATGTTTCGCTTCCGGCGAAAGATGATTTTTGCCAGGGGCTTCAGCCCCCCCTAAGACCAAGACCTAACTTCGCCTCTGCATACAAGAAGGATTAACAGCAGAGTCGAAAGAATTTTGTTGCGAAAAACCGGGCAAAACGGATCATGGAGCTCCAGAATGCTGAATGAATCTTTGAGACGACAAACTGGAGTAAGAGTGTCGGACCGAACAGTGAGAAGGACGTTGAACAGGAATAACTTGAGGTATGATTTGCTTGAAAATGAGAACTGTCAGTTATAAAATGAAACCTTTTAAAACGTAGAGCCCTTCGAAAAGCAAAGTGTACACGTTTGCTACCACATCACCGAGCGAACAGACGGACATGGGCAAATCAGCATGCTAATTGGGGTAATGCTGAGTGGAGTAATTGTTTGTTCACCGACGAAACAAGATTCAATTTGATTCACTTCGAAGGCCGAATGCTGGTTTGGAGAGAACCAAATCAACGATATTTGGAAGAAAATATGGCCCCCCAAGAGGCATTTGGTGGTGGAGGAGTAACAGTGCGGGGAGGTATCATGAGAAATGGTAAAACCGAACTTTTTGTCACCAACCGCACTATTAATGCAGCCGTTTATGAGGAGGAAATATTGCTTCCAATAGTTGTTCCGTTTGCTAGGAATTACGGTCTCGAATTTCTTTTAATGGATGATAACGCTAGGCCTCACAGAGCGCGAAGGATCGCGGATTTTCTGCTTAGACAGAATATCAATAGAATGGACTGGCCTGCCAAATCTCCGGATCTCAATGTGATTGAACATGTTTGGTCACATTTGAAACTTAAAGTGAGATCGCTCGAACAAGCCCCCGAAACGATAGAAGAGCTGAGTGAGGCCATACGTGAAGAGTGGAACAATATTCCACAATATTTTATTAGAAATCTCATGGATACCCTACCCAATCGATGCCAAGAAGTTATACGAGTAGCAGGAGGACCAACAAAATATTAGCGATAATTTTTAAAATACTTACGACATACCTTATACATTATCTTTAGTATTTTTTTTCTGTTGATTAATAAATAGCAAGCTTTCCAAAAACCATAGAAATCAGTCTATTTATTGCGAAGTTATAGCATTTCAAACATTTGCTCATTAATTTATGTTTAATAGCGTATCTAATGATAACGGGCTTGAATCAAAAAACTGACAAAAACATCCCGAGATATTAACATCACTATTGCAACAAACCATATTTTATATCCCGAATTCAATCATCACTGAAATGGCATACACACAAAATTTTTGATTTTATGCATGACTTCATGAATCACTGTATATCGTAATTATTTGCTTTCACGAGAGATCCATTTCATGCAGCTTAATCCGGACGAAACTAGCTTCAAAAATCCGCAAACCGCATTCGAACATCTCTATTCTTTCAAAAAATAATAGACCTTGAATTTTACCCAAAAATGTGCATGTATAAGTTCGAGTGTCCAGCAGTTTGGTTGAAAAATAGAAAAAGTTCATTATTCTATATCATTTTCCTAACTTCCGGAAGTAGAAACAATAGTAATTGAGTGAGATTTTATCTGTTACATAAGAAATTGTAGATACCACTAAAACCGCGTACATCAGGGGAATCAGGGCTGTTGTGCTTACATTTTATTTCTCATATTTGTATGCAGGGTGTTACTTAATTAATAGGCCGTAATTCCAAAGACGTATTCCTGAACCAAATTCTAGTAGAAAAGGCCTGAATAGACTGGTTTTCGAAACACAGGGTCTCAAAGGCTTAGACAAATTTCGTATTCATCTCAAAGATCCATTTACAGATTTTGTTAGGCAGTTTTTCATTGTAACAACCAAACCACGTTCCTAACAACAAGTAAAGTCGACTGGATTTAATTTTACCAATTTTTCGACATACAATGAAGTGGTTTTTGGTGTTTTCCTCAAAAACGAAGAAAGATACGTGAGAATATCCAGAGAAAAATTTTTGTACGTTAACTGCTTCATCTGAAAAGAATATAAAATGACCAGAAAAAGTCAGTGGGGCACATTTCAATATTATTCGTGAAACTGCCCCTCGGACGCAACTGGAACTCATAATTAATTACTAACCAGTTAGTGTCAATTTAACGTCTTGTTACAATGAAAAACTGCCAAAATTAAACAAAATGGCAATACAATCATCATTTAAATGTAAAGCCTATAGAAAAAAAAGACAAAAGTAAAGACAAATTTATCTGAGATTTTGTTTCGGTTACTGAAGTTCTGACTCCTATTACAAGGAAGACCCCAACTTGAAATACACCCTGTATTATAGGGACATGTTTATAGGACGTGTTCTACTTGAATTTTGATCAGGAATGCGGCCTATCATTGAGTAATCATTTGCATGTAGAATGTGTTATAAAGTGTCAAAAATCAGTGTAATCCAACGGGGCTGCCAATAAGTCTGGGGATGCCTTGAATCGATTTCAGAAAATTTGAAATTGCGCGCATGCGAAAGTACATCGATGTATATTTTCGACGCGTCGCGAAGCGTAGCTGTTTGTAGGCGTGGAATTTTTTAAACTGTGATAAATATCTACTTAACACCATACCTACATTGACTACTTTTTACGGAAATTTAATATTTCTATTCGTTTTCGAGATAAAGGCGTGCGGGGTTTTAAGGGGAAAACTCTGTACATCACACCATACCTTTTCTTTTCATCAAGCCTAAATTCATGAAAATATAGTTGACAATAGGTCTGTTCGTGGAACAATCAAAAACCAGTCAGCGTTTCACCGATTGGTCAATGTCAGTCAGAAGTAGTTTGCAAACTGCAAATGCTGAATGCTGATTGGCTCTGACTGGTTTGTGATTGATCTACGAACAGGCCCATTCTATTTTTTCAACATAAGGAAACACGCATTTATTATTTTGTTTCCATAAAGAATTGTAGTTTTTATGGTAAAGATTATGAGATAGCTATTTATTTACTATGATAAATAATACTTTCCAAGTCTATAAAACATTTTTCTGTTTTGTTTTTTACCAACCAACTTTCAAGGGAAAATACAGGTTGGGTCACATTTGGCATGGTGAATAGAATAATATCGTACGATGATCACTTTTCGAAAAGCTACATGCGTCCGCAAACATTTCCTAAAGAAAATCATAATAGCTGCACCCGCCAAAATTTGACGCGAGATAATGTTTTATATGCAAATAAATTGAACTCTATACAGTGGGTCACGAAAAACTTCCCACCCAGGTTTTCTTTAAGGGGAAAATCGCTGGACATGTGAATTTTTGTTTTCTAAGGAACACATATTGGTCGTATTTCCACCCCCTACCTACCTCTAAGAGGGGTGACAGATCCCCCCTAAAAAAAAAACAATAAAAAATGGCAAATCAAAATAAATAGTAGAAACTTGAGATTTCGGGTCTTGATAAAAATACCTATCAAATGACGTATCACTCGACCCCCTTTTCATTTAGAATTCTTGGGGTACCTGTCACCCCCACTTAGAGGTACACAGGCAGAGGATGGACAATTTGCATACATTTTCAAAGGACTTGAAATTTTATATACGTATTCTAGACAATATTAGAAAGTAATCAGCGATTTTTTTTTCCAAAATACCCAAAATTATACTAAATAAATAAAAAAGAAAACGCAAATTCCACTGTATGATCGAAATCGGGGAGGAGCCATATTACCCTCTCGAGAGAGACAGAGTCATCCCAGTCAATACGCCAGACGGAGATAGATAATGTATTCTGTGACGTAGTGGATGTTGATTGGCGCTCTTTAATCGGTGATTACTACATTAATAGAGGTCGTAGGTTGCTTTTTCAAACATCAATGGCATCAGTACGTACTAATCCTTATATTTTTCATATTTCTAAAAAAATTGCAAATTGTCCATTGAAACACCAAAGGAATGTGTCCCCCAAAAAACAAAAATCGACTTGTCCTAGCGATTTTCGCTCGGATTTTTGCTTTATCACCTTACACCTATGAAAACTGGGTGGGACGTTATTCGTGCCCCACCCGGTACATATTATCACTATCAATCACTTTCACCTGAAATAATAGCATTATTAGTCACGCAACACTGTTTATTTTATACAGTGACCAGCTAAAATAAGGAACAATTAATTTTTAATTCGGGGTTTTCATTTTTTGGAAAACGCTCGGACACGTCGATTTTTATTTTTATGAGCGGTTATTTATCATGCCAAATTCATGTATACAGGGTATACCAAAAATGAGTTACGACCATCAACTTTTTTTTTTGAAATGGAAATGGTGTCACATGTTTATACATTGAGGGGAGAGAGGAATTCTTGCGAGTTTGCCAAACTGCAAATTTAATAAGTAGCTACCTTGTATTCAAGGTATTTTTATTCTGATTGAAAATACTCTATACTCTATGAGTGCATCTCCGGAAGATACCAATTATATAGTATGTACAGGGTGTCCCAACGATAGAGTAAAGTAGGTTTTATCATATATGTAGGATATGAAAAATATCAATATCAATATGCGTCACAGGTTAGGGGTGTAAATAGCGCACATTCTGAAAATATTTGGAAACATACAGTGTGCGCCACAAAAGTATGGCACGAAAAAGTATGATTTTTTTAAATGGAACCCCCTGTATATTAATCGATATTTCAATTCTTTCTTCAATTTGGAACAAAAATTGTGATACAACTCATGTTCCTAAATTCAACCGTTATCGAGATATCGCGTTTTAAAAATGGCATTTTTGCAACTTTGACATGCTATAAAACTCAAACTATTCAAGTTAGAGGAAAATGGTTTGCACTTTCCTATCTTAACTTTTCAAGAGCTCTTCTGTCATTTGGATAGAAGGTAACGTCAACTGTCAACTTTTTTTGGCACATTTTGACATTTTTTCACAATAATGGATTTAATCTCCTTGAATAGCTCTTGAAAAGTCAAGATAGGAATGTGCAATCCATTTTTCTCTAACTTGAATAGTTTGAGTTTTATAGCATGTCAAAGTTGCAAAAATGCCATTTTTAAAACGCGATATCTCGATAACGGTTGAATTTAGGAACATTAGTTGTATCACAATTTTTGTTCCAAATTGAAGAAAGAATTATTGAAATATCAATTAATATACAGGGGGTTCCATTTAAAAAAATCATACTTTTTCGTGCCATACTTTTGTGACGCACCCGGTATGTTTCCAAATATTTTCAGAATGTGCGCTATTTACACCTCTAACCTGTGACGCATATTGATATTGATATTTTTCATATCCTATATGATAAAACCTACTTAACTCTATCGTTGGGACACCCTGTACAGCTGGTTCGTAAAAAAACTGGTATTGCTCATAGAACTGTTCAAAAAATTGAGCAGAGTAATATTTGTTTTGACAAAACAAAAAAGTATGACGTCATATTTTTACCAGGTTGATACTTTTGAATATTTTTTTTCAAATGACTCCTCACATCACATGAGTACAGGAACTAAAGCGAAAATATTGAATTGATCGATTGTGTGTATCAAAATTTGCAAATCTACCTGATTCAAATCAATAATTCACATACATACATCATAACATACCCAAACTTTTCACTTGAATGACATGTCACTGTCGTATAGTTTTGTCAAAACTAATATTACACTGCTCAATTTTGTAAACATTTCTATCAGCAATACCAGTTTTTTTACGAACCAGCTGTACATTTTTAGATCACTAGTGATAATGAAACATTTTTAATGAGACCCATATTTTTCCATAAACCTTGGTTACTTATGTAGACACGATGCAACGAAATACATCAGGCAACACGACACAAAGATCAACCAATCACAGCTGATTCATTTTAACCAATCATAGCCTGTAGTTCCCTTGAAACACTGTTGTCGGCTTGTTCAAAATTCAATATTTTTGAAGGCCGAAAAGCTGATTTATGTGAACAAAACTTATCAATAATCAGTAAATTATAACTATCCCATAACAACAACGATATTGAAACAAATAAAAAATTAAAACATATCCTCGTTAATACACTGGTTAATCCCTTTTGATAAAAAGTGAAAATTCTGAGTGCTTTTTATTTGCAACAAGGCAACGTTGAACGAGATCAACGGACAAGATGTAAATAATAACATGTTTATTTTAGTGACAAACAATTTGCCCGGAATCTAGGGTGTACGCTAGTTCTAGTGGGTTCTATGTTCTAAGGTTACCACTTATTTACGTTGCTAAATGAACATTTAATTCAATTTTTTGACTAATCAAAACTATAGTCAGTTTTTAAATAGTAATATCATGAATTTAAAATGCCATTTTCTCGAAAACGGTTGGATATAGGTTTGGGGCATGTTGCATGAAATATACCCACAATTTCACGCAGAATTCAAAAATGGACTTGTTCGATATTTTAGTCGGTCAGGGTGAAATTTAGGTATGGATGTACAGTATGTCCGCGGATGCATTTAACAAGATGTGAAATAGACCAAAAATTGAAAGATATGACAAAAAGCCATTCTTGATAAAAAAAAAAGTCTGCTTGCTGAAAAAATGAGAGCCACGATGAGAAATTGATTTTTTAATTATGCAGGGCGTCTCAAAAATGTAAAAACATAAAATTAAACAAGAGCAAACAGTTATTTTTTGGCCTTTTAACGGTAAATGATAAATGAAAAACTTGCTCCGCATCTAGTCCTAACCCTGAATCTGAACTTACTGAGGAAAATTTGAAACAATGGAAATTTTAAAACAAGCATTTTACTCCTTCCACATTTTGATTTTTATACCTACAACAACAACAGGTAATCATGTACAGGTATAAAAGTCATAATGAGCAAATGGTAAAATGCGAAAAAAAAATTAATTTGTTTTCAGAATGTTCGGAATTAGGGTAATAATTATGCTTATTACAATATTATTAATAAGGAACCTAAACTGTATTAATAATAATAATAAATAATAATAATATCGTTTATTCACAATTTACGAACACAGTAGATTAAACTACTCGCAATAATTGCTATTAATCCCTGGATCCATCCACTTTGACCGACAGACAAAAAATAATGAATATGCTGAATGTTTTCAGATTTACAGCTGTAAATTTATAGGAGCAAGCGACGCACAGTGTGATTTTTTGCAATCTAGGTGGTAAAATAGTATATTACTCAACGAGTGGGTAATGGTGGCTATTACTCACGCGGATGAAATTTGCGTAATCATCTGAGTGAATAATAGACATTACCCGCGAGTAGAATACTATACTTTTTCTATGATTATTTAATTATTTAAAGGAACTATGCATTTTTATTTCAATTGCAGGGCACTTTTTGCCAAATGAACTGTAGGATAAAGTGAGGTTAGGTTAACACAATGACTGACTTGACGTATGTTTCCAACTTGTCGAATTATCTGATTGACTCAAACAGTAATGACATTAGTTCTTTTTCATTGGTTGAAAATAATCAAGTAATGAAAAAAAGTCACTGGTATGAGTAACCACATTAATCAATAGAAAGTGGATGTATTATACAATATTTATTATTGAATAGAAAAAATAAAAAGACCTTCAACATATTTAACTTATCTCCAATGAGATAGATATATTATTTGATGTTTCTTTAATAAAGAGATACCAGATATTTTGCCAGTAAACTGATTTTACAAAACAAAGAAAAATTAAATAAATACAATTTTGATTCATGCTGGAGTGGAGAATTGATGGTTAATATTGAAGCTAAGTTATTATAGATAGTTTTGTTTTGTCTCGGCTTCAACTATTCACGAATTTGAAATGTATTTGGTCGAAATTTGTTTTTCGTACTGTGTTTACATATTTTCCGGAAACACTAAGTTAAATATATCGGATTATACCAGAGTCCGGTTGTATTTTTATGAATCATTGAAACTTCTACTTCATATGCTTGCAGAAAAAAATCCTCTCATTTTAGCATATCTGTCCATTACGACGAGAGATCTTCTAGATATGGTATCGCGGAAGCACAAGAGCTAATGCAATTAATCGATTATATTTTACAAAAATTGGACAATCCCTCACAACCCAAACATATTCTGGTCAAAATAAAAAAATATGCTCGATGTTTTTCTCAAAAAATTTAGCATAGATACATTTAGGCAAACAGATACAAGAGAAAATTACTGAACTAGATAGTTACTGGATATTATGTTGCCACTACGAAAATATAATGTTAAAAAGTTAATTCATAAGTGCTACCGTCATTATCTAATTAATAATTGATTAAACAATTTTTTATAAAATGTATAGAATATCCAAAATATCTTAAATTAGCTAGGCATATATAATAATAAAGATAACTATTACTTTGCTATGTTACCGTCCTTTATGTACTTTCAATGAATTCCATCTAAAATATCACACTGTGCAGCGGCCATGCATGATTGAACACATCCACGAATCTATGAAGAATATCTTTTTGCGAGAATAAGATGTTTTGTATAAACAAATACGCAAAAATTGGACAAAAACAATATTTTGAGTGATCCTTGTAACCAGACGATAATTAAAAACAAAATCATGATGATTGGTGCGCTACAACTGGCTCAAGGATTGCCTCAAAGATTGAGCTTATTATACAGGGTCCTGCAATAGTGCGTCAGGCATCCATAGCTCGTATACCATTCAGGTTAGGAATTTCGTCCATGCGCAGACCTATACTATACATATGAGTGTATTTCAGGAAAATATTTTCGCAGATAAAGAGTGGTTCAAAAAAAAGTGACATTTTAATTATTTTTTATTTGTATTTTTTTGAATAAAAAGATTTGTTTCGGTGTTCTTTCCTATGTCCAAAATTTTCATCTGATTTGCTTTGATAGTTTTCGAGAAAAAAAAAACAAAAAAATAAAAAAAAATCGTTTTGCAACCTTTCAAAAAATAATTTTAAAGAGTGTCTTGGGTCTGTTTTTTCCCAGCTCCGCAGTGGCAATTCCAATACAGTAAGTCCGAAGATACTGCAACATCAAATGGTTTTTTTTTCTATTTTCTAGAGGATGTCCAAAATTTGATTCCGAGTGTGACAACTTTCAAAGCAGTTTTTCTCAAGATTGAAAGGTACACCCTGCATATTATTCCACAGTTTAATGCAGAATGAAGGTAACACTTTTTGTATTCACAACATTATTTAAATTCTGAACCGTTAAAAAAATATTCACCAAAAATCATAAATATGTCAATTTATTTTCTAATTTTTCAATACCCTGTATACAAAATTTAACGACTGGAAAAAGTTGACTACAAAAGTTGAAGGGATCTATAAGTTGGTCAAAACTAGAATTATACAGGGTCGGTCATAAAGTCGTGGGACAACAAAGTTGCATTTTTTCAAATGGAACACCCTGTATATTATTGAATATTTCAAATCCTTCTTCAATTTTGAGCAAAAATTGTAGTAGGCATAATGTTCCTAAATTTAGCCGACATTTTTGTATCTTTGACAAGCTATAAAACTGAAAAGGTTCAAGATGAAGAAAAATGGTCTGGACTTTCTAGTCTTGACTTTTCAAGAGCTATCAAACGGCAATCGGCATTAAATTAATTCTTTTTAAAAAATGTTGAAATGTGTCGAAGAAAGTCCGTAACTTCTATTTTTGACGGAATAGGTCTTAAAAACTCAAGGTGAGAAATGCAGACCGTTTTTCTCTTTCTTGAACCCTTTGAGTTTTATAGCTTGTCAAAGATACAAAAATGTCATTTATAAAACGCGATAACTTGAAAACGGCTAAATTTGGGAACATTTTGTGTATCACAGTTTTTGTCAAAATTGGAGGAGGAATTGAAATATTAAATGATATACAGGGGGTTCCATTTGAAAAAATGCAACTTTATTGTCCCCCGACCTTGTATGATTCTAGTTTTCACCAACTAATAGATATTCAAAAGCCCTTCTACTTTTGTATTTGACTTTTTCCAGTAGCCCGTATAGTTTAACCAATAATCGACCGTTTACATACATATCATCTGCAACTTCGTTATGTAATTAGAACTAACGGTAATTCAAGGGTTCAAGGGATCGTACAAATATTTCAGACAAAAACTTTTGGACCCGAATGTCTTCACATTGATGAGAAGAAGACTTTCTGCTTCCCATTGAATAGAATGCGTATGAAATTGGAAAATGCGTGGAAAAATTAGATTAGCTACCTTTGAAAGATTCGTATTCAGACTACACCATAAGATTGTCTGCCATATGTAGCCGTATCATCTGATTGTTATTCGAACAATCTGTCACCTAGTTTATGCGAAAATAGTCGCCTTCATCTACATATTCTTGCTCCGTCAGTCCGCCATTGAGACACCAAGCTGCAGTCAACAACTCGCCAAGACAAAGGATAGCAACAGCTGGAATCCATTTTCTGAAATAGAAAAGGGCGATCACGTTACTTCAACTAAAAAGTTGGGCACTTTTTTTGTCACAAAATAACTTTTACCGTTGATTGAGAAATAGTAAAGATACGCAACCTTATGGGCGAAAATGTGAAACTAAAAAAGCGCGAGAAATAGATGACGGGCACGGGCAGTCATCCAAAGTATGAGTGCGCGTGATCTTGCTAGGTGATGCCCGGAGCCAGTCGGCTGATGGCCAGTCGAATTTTCCTTTATGCTCGAGTGTCGAGTTGTGTTTTTAGTTTTTACGCAAACGCTTCCTTCTATTGCCGCTGCCGGCCTTCCCATTTGGTGTGGCACAAATTGTTAACTTATGTCCAATGCATATTGAAAAATGTGTTTTGATTATAATACAACTTTTAATAAAAACTATGCTGTATAAGGAATCAAAATGAGAATCTGAAAGATTTCAAAGTCATAAAAATAAACAATGATTGCAAAATAAAGCACATTGAAAAATAAAAATTTTATCAAAAACACTTTTTCAAATACGGTTAAAACTAGGGTAAGAAATACCCATAGAGCCTATGAAACGTGATAATTATTTGCTTTGATTCCTACCTCAACAGATTTATGATGGTGTTTTCATCACTTTTGACATAGAATATTAAGTTGATAGAGACTTTTTGCACCTCTTAAAGTAACATCAGCTATTTCATCCGTTATGGTTAACTTTATTTAAAATGACATCCACTTCATCAGTTATAACGAGAGATTTTGCTCGACAACGATTTCACTTTATTCGTTATCTTGCGTCGGCGCAACAGGCAAAACTAATGACAGTTTTCGTAAATATACTTCTTGTTAATTGTACTTATTTCGCTAGTATTCATTTCTATACCTATAATCGATTGTTTTTAAAAAAATCAGACATACCCAAACGATACCAGAACCATTCTTATGAAAGATGATAAAATTATATTCCAACAGCACGCACTTTGAAAGACACAGCACTAGTGTTAAAAAAAGAGTTCCACTTCCGACTTTCAACTATTTTTAAATCATCTACACAGTACAGACAGACAGACACAAACAAATTAGCTTGTGGTGCAAAGTAGTTCAGAGCATAAACAACAAAAATATTTATGAGACTTCAAAAGCAAAGAAGCAAGGTTAGGTCGAGTCTGGCCGAGTTCCGTAGTTGAGTTCGTGACAAGGTGTGTCAGATTGTTGAGTAGATCAATCCGCAAAATTATCAAATAAAAGTGAACATTGTACTAGGTTTATTTTTTATATGTAAAACATTCCATTTTGGGTTCCGCGATCGTTTATTGTCATGTAAAGATGTTATTTGCATCATATTTTGATCATTTGCTTAAGAAAAAAATATTATTAGAAGTAATGTCCATTTAATTGAGCACTTTCCGGCAAAATTGCTGTTTAAAAACAAACATTACCATAACGATAAGTTCTTCCTTATTTCTCCGCAATTAATCGAATCCGTTATGGTTAATAGGGAGTTTTTGAAGCTCTTATTTGACCCGTTATTAACGTTGCCGGTTATTCTGAGCTTGCGCAGATGTCTGGAAATAACCGAATCGGTTATTAACCGATAACGTGTTACGTTATCTACGGAGCCTTAACGTTCGCTTGATAACCGTCGGTTATTTTCTCATGTTGTCATATCGATATACAGTATTATTTAATTATTACATTGAAATCGTGAAACATACAAAGTATAATTTAAATTGTCAAAAATGACTACACAGTTACACTGGAATTGTAAGATTCTTGTCTTTTTATTGAATATCCAACAGAAACTGATCCTATGTTTTACAGCTTGGCAACAGTGAAATTGACGTTGATGGAGATCAGCTGTTTATCATTCCAGTCGGTGTTTTGCCCATGATACTCGTGGTTTTGCCTGAGTTACATTTAATTTAGCTTCGAAGTGGAAGTGACAGATTTCCGCTTGTCAAACGGGAATTATGTACTACCATCCACATTGAATTTGGCGTAAAAGTAACTTTGAACACAGATTCAATGTAGATGGTAGCATAATATTATGATTCCCGTTTGCCAAGCGGACGTGAAATAAGATGTAAACCTTACATTTGGTAGTTTCAATCTTGTCCAATTTGGGCCAAAATATCTTCCATATTTCATAATTCGTACTGCTCTGCTAGGAATTTGGCGAAAATATCACAAAATCAAAACATCAAAAACCAAAAACACAACAAATCACTATAATGACAGATGACATCGTGATGACACAACTCAAACGTTAAATACGAGTTTCAAAATCTCTTTTTTGTCTCTTCTCCGTTATTAATGTTTTGTTTTCTGCGCATGCTTAGTATAGCGGGATACGTTAATAACGTTGAAATTAATAAGGGGTTCAAAAACTCCCTAATAACGATAAAGGATTGTAAAATGTCACTGCGCATGCTCAGAATAACGATAACCACAACGAAATGAAAATTTAAGAGGTGCAAAAAGTCTCTAATATTTCAGTCGTCATTTCCTATAATTCCAATTTTCGTGTTTGCGAGTGCAAATAACTTTTTTTTCATTTTTTATGATAACTGATACCTGATTATGATCCGATAAGCTGTTACTTTTCATTTTGATTCCATAATTTGAGTTATAATACAATAGATCCATATGTAATCGTAACCTGCAGCGACTGCAGCGTCAATTACATATATGTATTTTACTATGCATTTTAAAATTATTCTATAAAATACCAAATTAACTGATTATTTTTATGTTACAAATTGACATAAGTCTTCAACGACTAGGTAGTTTTTTTATTTAGATATCAAAAGGATATCCTCTGATGCTGATGATGTTTGAACAGAGGTTCAAATTTGAAAAAAATTGAGGCTTATAGAATCGACTTATTTCTGTATCTTCAGTAGTCAGTTTTTTCGGGGACAGAACATCAATAACTGTTTAGATTTTTGGAGAGATTTTTTGAAAATAAGTGAATTTTGTATATTCTCAAATAAAGATATAAAAAACGGTGATTTTTTAGTTTACCAGCTATTCAATTTACAGGCTTAAAATACTTACTGATTCTCAAGAACATTCAGAATACCATATTTATATATTCATATGCTGCTCAAATGTTTATAAACATTAAAAAACCATTATGTAATTCTTTTTGACATTTTTTCCTTGCCCTCAAATATTTATTCCAGTTTTTGCCAATGGGGTCGTTGCACGTACTTTTTTTATTGCATATTCTGAAAATATAATCAAAAATATTAGACCCGTATTTTTTTTTTTTTTTTTTTTATCGATTTTTAAGGGCATAAACTAGCGTCGAAGTTTGTCAACAGTCCTTTTAAGCCTTTTAAATGATGACGCGTGTACGACAAAATATGGCGTCGCTTCTTGGATCCGGCGCAGCTCTTCCCGTGGATCGATAACCGTAGAGAACGCAACGTTGCCGAGATGCTTTTTGCTTGGGGTCGAGTGTAAAGCGTGTTTTATTCTAGGGATTTCTCAATTTCGAATTCACGTTCGTGGTTGGGATCAACTTTGCTTATATACGATTCAATATCGTCAAAAAAGAATGGGCCAATAAATAATATTGCCTACCAGCTTTAATTTGCAGGTACCAATATTTGCAGTTTTTGTTTAGTATGCAACGCTCCTGGTAGTTATTTATCAGACGTAGGGATAAATTCAAAGAATTGTGTCTTTGAGTTTATCCCTACGTCTGATAAATAACTATTCTATGCGTCTGCATTAATTTGGGTCTGAGAAAAATAAATATCTTGAGGGTTTTATGATACGGTCAAAGGTATCATAAAAACCCAGTCTGGGTGGTGTCGTATATAATTTCCTGGTTAATTTGCATTGAATCACATTATTTACCATCAATTTTAAAGTAAACCTAAATGCGTCGATTATCTATCGTTCATCATATTGAGCTGGTAATTCTTGTAAAAATACCATCAATAGTACATCTCGCAACACCGCATTTGTATCAAGCAGCGCGCGTTCATTTCAGTGTCAAGCGGATAAAGGATATTGATCTGTGACGTCATGGAGGCAATGGGCCCAGGTTGATGGAGTTATTAATTTCAAAGAGGCCTAGTTCAAATGTTGTGCATTATTTTGGCCAATTCATGTCACCCATTCTATTAACAAACCCACAGTTATATATTCTACACAAAAACAGCTCTAATTTTCATATAGTGCAACGACCCCATGTAGAAAACTTTGTGCCTTAATTTCATTTTATTGTCACATTACGTTTCTGCTTGAAATATACAGGGTGTCCCAACGATAGAGTAAAGTAGGTTTTATCATATAGGATATGAAAAATATCAATATCAATATGCGTCACAGGTTAGTGGTGTAAATAGCGCACATTCTGAAAATATTTGGAAACATACAGGGTGCGTCACAAAAGTATGGCACGAAAAAGTATGATTTTATTAATTGATATTTCAATTCTTTCTTCAATTTGGAACAAAAATTGTGATACAACTAATGTTCTTAAATTCAACCGTTATCGAGATATCGCGTTTTAAAAATGGCATTTTTGCAACTTTGACATGCTATAAAACTCAAACTATTCAAGTTAGAGGAAAATGGTTTGCACTTTCCTATCTTAACTTTTCAAGAGCTCTTCTGTCATTTGGATAGAAGGTAACGTCAACTGTCAACTTTTTTCGGCACATTTTGACATTTTTTCACAATAATGGATTTAATCTCCTTGAATAGCTCTTGAAAAGTTAAGATAGGAATGTGCAATCCATTTTTCTCTAACTTGAATAGTTTGAGTTTTATAGCATGTCAAAGTTGCAAAAATGCCATTTTTAAAAAGCGATATCTCGATAACGGTTGAATTTAGGAACATTAGTTGTATCACAATTTTTGTTCCAAATTGAAGAAAGAATTGAAATATCAATTAATATACAGGGGGTTCCATTTAAAAAAATCATACTTTTTCGTGCCATACTTTTGTGACGCACCCTGTATGTTTCCAAATATTTTCAGAATGTGCGCTATTTACACCCCTAACCTGTGACGCATATTGATATTGATATTTTTCATATCCTATATGATAAAACCTACTTTACTCTATCGTTGGGACACCCTGTACATAGCTTTTTAACATTTTTCAATTTTATCCTGTATTTGAACTTTTTAAGACGGTTTTTGCGACCATTGAAATATTGTGCAAATGTGTGGTTATCTGACAGATTTACAGTACTGCGAGCTACTGGGGTAATGGGTAAAAGAAACTAAAGGTACGATGTGCTCACAAATTGAACAAAGTTAGATGTGAGTTTGGGTTTGGTTTAAAATGGATTTCGCTAACATTTCTATTGTAAGGGATTGTAAATAATTATTGAAGCAAAAAAGGGTAATTATTGTATTTACGGTTTCTTTTTATTTTTCGATGATTTCCAAATTTTTTTATATAGTCACATTCTAGGATTGCAAATTTACTGGCGGAGAAGATTTTTTTTCAGGTTAGATTGGGTTAGTTTTTTTTCTGGCATTATTGGATGCCGCGTGAATACGTTATTTACTATAATAAAAATCAAATAACATAATTTCTTCCCTCCGCCAGTAAATTTGCAATCCTCAAAGAAACTAGAATGTGACTATACAGGGTTCACCACGGTAAGTGGTCTATTAGAGTATCTCGGGAAATAAAGCGATTGGGATTCTGAAAATTTGTAAAGAGAGATTTTCGGAGATGCACTTTCAAATGAAATGATAGCGACGTTGCGCGACTTCCGGTTATACCGGAAGTAGGTATCAACTCGCTTGTTTGAAATGGAACACCCTATAATATATTATAACATTTTTGGATTCTACGTATAATTCTAGAGTTGATGTATGATGTCCTATACCTAAGTATAAGCGTTTTTAAAATATTCGAGTTTTCATGTCAACAATGACGTTTGTAGGTTCTTATTTGAATGAAAATTTTTCGTATAAGAAAGCCTTTATTGGATTTCTTGTTGAAAGGGACCTACTTCGAAAGATTTTTCACAATATTTTGATAATCATTATAACAAGGTGGCCCAAAAATGAGATCAAAAATAAAATTAAGAAAACTGCCAAAAATCAATTTTTTCAAATGGAATTCCCCAATTTTTCTAGTTTTATGAGCATCAAAAATAAAGGTGAGTGTATATGAAATTGACCATTCCAAAAATTCAAAAAAATAAATTCAATAGAAATAATAATTTTTCGAATGGACAATCTTATATAAACTCACCTTCATTTTCAATGCTGAATAAGATAAAATGAGGAAAATTGGAGGTTTCCATTTGCAAAAATTGATTTTTGGCAGTTTTCCTAATTTGATTTTTGCTCTCATTTTTGGGCCACCCTGTAATAATAGTTATCAATATATTGTGAAAAATCTTTTAAAGTAGGTTCCTTTCAACAAGAAATCCAATACAAATCAATCGATGAAGGCTTTCTTATACGAAAAATTTGCATTTATAGGAACCTACAAACGTCATTTTTGACATGAAAACTCAAATATTTCAAAAACACTCATACATACTAAAGGGCCAAGTACACGGGGCGAGTTTACAAGCTACAAGCCCGCTTTTTCACAAGCAGCTCGTAAACTAGTCCAGTGTACTCGATGCACTCGCTCCGTGAGATGCTTGTAAAAACGCTCTGTAGAAAGTTGAACTGCCGGCGACTTTACACGCCAAACGCCGGCTTTTTAACAAGCTAGCTTGTAAACTAGCCAAGTAGCCAAGTGTACTCACAGTAGCTTGTGAACAAGTGGCTAGTAGCAGATGTCGAATGAGCTGGTTTTAAAATAAGCTTGTTGACTACTGAGCAAGTGGAAGGATTATGTGTACTCGACTAGTAGCTCACTCGCCGACTCGCTGGCTTTTTAGAAGCTGGCTTGTGTACTTGAAGCCCGTGTACTTGAGCCTTTAGGTATAGGACATCATACATCAAATCTGCCTAGAATTTTACGAAGAATCAAAAAATGTAATAATATACAAGGTGACAATTTAAAAAGGACCAGCAATTGATTGTGTCCAAACCAATGATAGTATGAAAATTTGGCAAGACACGTCAATTCAATTTAGATATCGAGGGGGACAACTTTTGATGTATCTGTTGTTTTTCTGGAATCAACCCTCTCACGCCCAGGGTAGCTACCCCTGAAATTTCTAATAGCAACCCCCACTTAGTTTGCGATTTTTGAAATCTTCACGTTATTCTGCATACGCTGAATCACTTTTTTTTCAAAAATTGAAGTTCCTAAGCTCACAAAAATTTTCGAACGAACAGAATTAATTATTCCTTGAACTGATGATAGTATGAAAATTTGGTGAGACACGTCAATTTAGATATCGAGGGGGACAACTTTTGAGGTATCTATTAATTTTCTGGATTCAACCCCCTCACTCCCGGGGTAACTACCACTGAAATTGCAAATTGCAGCCTCCACTTATTCCGCGATTTTTGAAATATGTATGCTATTCTTGATAAGTTGCTCTATTAATTTTGTTGATTTCTTTTTTCAATGGTGCCACTGAAAAGAGAATAAAACGCCCGATAAAACGATGTGCCACTTGACCCCCATTGCCATTTAAGATTCTAAGGGTGGCATCTATACCACCCCTCCTAGGGCGTTGAAAGGAGAAGGCTAAAAATATTCATTTGAAGTGTCTCCCTTACAAAAAAAATTGACGGGTCTTTCCGATTTTTTTCATATTTTCAACAGCAAGAGATTCAAGGTGGGAAGTTTTAAAATTGACACCCTGTCCTGTATATGAAAACAGATTTTCTAAACACCATTCTACGAAAGACAATATGCGACGTCAATTGTGGCGAATATCTATTGAACAATGAACAGGAGGAGTTGGATGATGGATGAGATTTTTGCATTTTAAACAAAACCTAAGGCATCACCCAACAAGTTATAAAATTAAAAGAACCATACATACGAGGTTTCTTTCAATAACACAAAAGCTGTTGCAGAAATTTCACGCTTCTTTCAATATTTCCATTCGTTTTATTTTCAATATTCTAATGGATAAAATTGACAACAACAGTGTTAATTTATGTCCACAGCATTTAGATTTTTTTTTCAAGTTGCTAGTAAAGACAATGCTGTACAGAAGAATGAAGTTTAAGATAGGGGAATTTGGCAAAAATAATGATAAAACTTCATAGGAAAATTCAAATTCTTTCAAAAAAGTGAGTTCCTCACAGTGATGTCTTTTTAAATGGCTTTTCAAATAAAATATTTCAAACAGAAAAAGAACTGTACTTTCAAGCAGTTACCTGTCCGAGTGAAGTTCAATTTTATAAACAGGGATTTCAATATCACTTTCTGTAGCTATTATTCTGTTTTTTATAATAACTGCACCCGAAACAATATCTTACCCAAAAAGCTTCTATTTTCTTTTTAAATCAAAGCCTCATTTCATTGGAATATTATGATTCTCAATCAACGATATTGTTCATTAATTTATCCGAGCAGACTTCAATTCGATAAAATCAACGAGCGAGTATGAGATTCAAATTGTATTTTTATTTCCGCCAGTGCTAACGTTCTGGGGCCGGATTTTTAAAAACCGGGGAGTAGAACAGCCGAGAGAAAGAAGGCTATAAATAGTAGGCTTCTCTCGGCTGTTCAACTCCCCGGTTTTCAAAAATCCGGCCCCTGTACTGTTCTGTTCACTCGCCCCGACTCCCCATAAATGATTAGTTTCGGCAGGGGCCCAATTTTTGTAAACCGGGTGTAGAGTAGCCGAGAGAAAGCCTACTAGTTATAGCCTACTTTCTCTCGGCTGTTCTACTCCCCGGTTTCCAAAAATTGGGCCCCAGTTGCTGTCGAGAGCTGAGATGGCGGTAGCTCACTGACTTGGGGACGTGAGGGGAGAGTTGTCACGACTTTTAACATAGGCTCTGCGTATCTTTTCTATTTCTCAATCAACGCTTTTACCTTCAATGCAAAATGAATTCGACCGATAGCACATTCACCAAAATATAAAGATTTTAGGTAAGTAATCTGATTTATGTGAACAAAACGCATCCAAACTGATCAAAACTAAGGGCTTAACTAACTAACGATTCAATTCAGTGCATATCTCGAAAGACCTTTTTTTAAAACCTTTATAAAAGTTGTCTCATTTACCAATTTTCATCAAATTTTATAGGTACATAATGGCGTATTTTTTCGAACGTTATGCAGAGTGTCTGCAAAGCGTCTTGACAAAATCTTACCACATCTTCCTGAGGCCTTCAAGCCGATTTAAAGCAACTAACGTTTTTCTAAAATTGCTCAGTTTTCTAGATGGTGGTGAAGGTAAAAAGTAACAATCGAATTTTTTAAAATGTATGAACATTGTTTAACGTATTACATGAAAATTTGGTACCCTGGGGTTTTTTGGGATGCGATACCTGAATATAGGCACCTCTTCATTGTGGCCCTTAGAGAGCTTCACTCTGCACTTCTGATGATTTAAAATGATCATAACTTTTTTATCCGCACCGTTTTTTACTTTCTTTGTCGAAAAAATAATATTTTGAATATTGTTGAGCAATAAATGTACTCTTGTTACAAACCATAAGCCGTTTTCGAGATAATTTGGTTTTTGGTGTTCGATGTCGCACAAGAGTACTCAAATGAGATGAATAAGAACAAATTTTTGGTACCTACGGCAAAGTATTCAAAATGCAACAAATAAATATTACTTAGAGGTGATCAAGAAGTTATGCAGAGCGTGTGTTTAATTTTGTCGCAAACCGCTGAAGATCCCTAATAGGTATAAAGTATGATCTATAAAATATGCTTAAAATTTTGAGTGGAATCTAAATATTCAGTAATATACAGTGCATTTCATTAAAAAAAAAATAAGTTGGATCAAAATCTCGGAAGATCGTTGGTATTTACACAACCTGAAGTGAACAAACTACACGTGACTAGACATAGAGATACGGTTGAAGTGATCACATGTGTTGGTTTATCTCACGTGATCTTTCAATCGTTTCCATTTGTTTGATCACGTGTAGTTTGTTTAAATTGGTGACTTTTGTTTGTGAATAGAGCGTAGTTTTATTTTTCAAACAGAAAAAAACTTGGTACATAACTATACATACTTACATTATAGTATTTTTTTCGTTTCGATACATTCGAAAAAAAAGTTACAGCTGATTAAAATATTATCAAAGATAATGAAACACCCTATACAGTGGAAAGCATTTGAATTCGCACACAATATTTTAAACAACCCTCGTAAAATGCCAAACTTGGTCATAGTAATACATCACTTTTGTCAAAATGACAAGTCATGAGTAAACAAAAAAAGCTGATTTTTGGTTTCGGGATTGATTATTTCAGCTTAGTTCAAATAATCTTAATACAACAAGCTGCACGGTTTATCAAATCCATTATCCAGTGATGCGAAGGGCGAAGGGCAATTGAGTTATTGGCCAGTATGTAAGATATTTATGAAGAAAACAAAATGTAAGAAGGTAATAAAAAATACATTACTTGCGTCTCTTTTATATCAGATTACTAAATATATATCACCTCAAACAAATCCCAGCGCAGATAGGTACTACCCGCAGTGGCTTGATAGTTTTTGTTATTCATGGTTTAAAACCAAAAATCATCGAAGTAAACAAACGACACGTGATCAGAGACAGTGGGGGCTATGATTGAACATGTTATTTCACCTATGCATTTTACGACGGTTGTCAACAAATAACTGTGTGTGCGAATTCATATGCTTTCCACTGTACATATCGTCGCCTTAGGGCCTTAGTAAGAAAAAAACGTAACTCCATTTTGGTAAATTTTACAGGAGAATAAGGGGATGAGAAAAAAACGTTTTTTGAACTTTTCAATCGGTAATGACAGTTTGACAGCGTTTTTTGGCGGGATTTCTTTATTTGATAGTTACGTGAATTTCTGGTAGGTAAGTTAGGTTTGATGTTTGGCTACTAGATAGCGTTAAAAGGTCAATTTGCCCCAAAAGTGGAGTTACGCGGTTACTAAGGCGATGATATAGAACATAGAACCCATAGGAAAAAGAATCAATAATATAACCTTTCGAGAAGCGAAAAAAAATCAAAAACAGTGTAGCCTGGTATGTAAACAAGAAAAACACCAAGTCTGATCTCAGTCATATAATATGAAATTAGTGGTGACGCGTTTCGCCTTTCGGCATCATCAGACCTAGTCTAGCATAAAATAGCGTCGAAGTTCGCCAGGCGTCCTTTTAAGCATTTTAAATGATGACGCGTTTTACATTTCACTCTAAGGTTAGATCGAGGGTTAGATTGAGTTACTTTGGTTTAGTCTGTGTTTCTCTTACCTCGCGGTTTTCTAATATCCGTACGCTTCCCACTTAATTGAATCATGTCAGACATTTCTTTGTGTGCTTTTACTATTACTGTATTTGCAATTTTCAAAAATGTGTGAACATAATGTCAGTAAAAATGAAGCTTGGCAGAACTGCAAGTAAAGGGTCAGGTATCAGGTTATCTATGGGTAATCTATGGGTTATAGAGCATCCTCCACTACTTTTAATAGTTTTTTTTCGTACAAAATAGCTTGTTCCGCAATTTTTTTTTACTTGAACTGTTCTATACCAATAGATCTTTCTACTAAAAAAAATGTTTTACCTACCTACCTACCTATCTCTGAGAAGGTACTTATAAGGCCCGGTTGTAAAAGTACAAAACCAGCTGAGGGATGGTTAAACGTTGTACTGGGTTCAAGTCTCGGTTCAAGTACAATAATAAATAATGCTTTTATCTACAACTGTCAAAAAATAGTTGTTTTATGCAACCATCTATAGATATAAAATGTTCCACATATTACACGGCCTGAGAGAAACCCGTGGATCATAGTTCTTTATCCACGGGCAGGTTCTTTATTCACGGGCAGTGGGCCAATCATAAGCGTGTATTACCAGTAACGCAGCGATCATAGTTCTTTATCCACGAGCAGGTTCTTTATTCGCGGGCAGTGGGCCTAAACACACCTATTTTTGGCTTTATTTAGTGACTTTTTTTCCAAATTTTTTGACAGTTGTAGATAAAGCATTGTATTTGACTCGCATATAATGAACATATTACACTCGAATAAAATTAATAACACTCGCCTTCGGCTCGTGATATAAATTTTAATCTCATCTGATATTTGGCCCATTATATGCTCGTTAAATAAAATACTATTTTTGTATGATGAATATAATTTACTAAGCATTTTTGAACTATGCATTTTGATTTCAAAGCCGGTTCCCTACAAACGTTCAACCATCCTTGAACTGGTCTTGGAACTAAGAATAACATTAAAAACAACAGAAGAAATTAATAAATACCCTCAATTATGAAAGTACCTAGATGGAATGTAACGATATCACCGGAATATTACTTACTTGCATGTAGGCTGCACTGCACTACTGCACGGCACGGAACAATAACAATGTACAATGATGGTTTTTCCAGACTGCGATGATTGCATTTTGTTGAGATTTGATAGCGTTGGGCGGAGAGCGTTGATCCACCACAGAAAGTGAGGAGTAGGCACAAAATTGGAGTTGTTGTTTTGTGAAGAACGTGTGAATAAGGATAAGGAACGGAAAACGTGATCGATTCAATGAATATGAACGTATACCTCGACGTATACGCATAATAAACTAAGATGGTGAATACAAACTATTACAATATCACAAATGCCCAAATCACCAAATTAATGGTGGATAATGGAAAAAAGGATTCACTCACAAAACATTCCGAATTCCGAGTTAGAACTGCGTCTCTTATGGCAGAGCCGTCTAAATTGTGTATTACAATTTACAATATAGAGGGCTGACGGCTCTGCTTATGGGCAATGCCGGCATGCCACCATTGATTAATGACACCAAGATGCCACTCGCTGCTGGATGTAGCTCCCGTCATCGTGTCATCGATTTTTAAAATGGCTCATGCACCAACCACAGTGTTGCCGTTTGTCGTATCTCTGTCTGTAAAAGTTGGGACTGTTGGGAGTTGGGATTGTAGATTGTAGCAGATTGTAGTTTGTTAGGGAGGGTAGGGAGGCTGTATCTTCATGTTTATGTTTATGGGGTTATTTTGATGTTTAAAATCTGTGTCTTGCATCTTGCACTAACATCTGATCAGAATATTCATAAATACAATTAAATACCGCCTTATTCTTCCGCGATACCAATCCGTTTTGATCATGGGTCTGTAATGGATAGTTAAATATAATTGTGCTGTTTGTGAAGACATTTTCAACCAATGAAAACCTGAACCGACATTGCAAGAATCATTTTGAAGACGAAAATACTAAAGCATCCTCTGGCAATAAAAAAGACATTTCAGGATATTTTTCTGTGTAAAACATAATATGGGATTTTTTTATTAATTGCAAAACCAAAATTCAAATATCACGAAAAGATGATGCATAGCCGATAAACTTATTAAATGCAATTAGAATGGTTGTAAGTCAAACATCATACACGGTAGGCCAAAAAATATAAAAATTGTACAAGAGTAATGTACCTACCTATACGCTTATTTAAAAAAATACAGCAAAACGTTATAAAGAAAAGGTGTACAGAATCTAGAGTTTTGCCTTATTACCAAAACAAAGCGCCCTAGATTATTTTGGTCTGTATTAAATTATAAACTCAGGTAGGTATAATGGTATCAAATACAAAAATTGCACTTTGTATAAGATAGTTTATTGGTATATACCTACCTACATTATGATTATTGATAGTTTACCATGTTAACCAGATATTTTGCGGAAATTCAAAGTTTTGTTCAATATTGTTGCATTGCAACGAATATGAACTATGTGATTTCCTAAAAAAATAAAAATCTGAGTGGATTTCACAAAAATGCTTGAATTTGAAAAAAGTTATACGAAGCTGATTTGATTTTGATCAATTTAATTATGAATTTCACAATTTCTTGAGGCAATGATAATTGAAGATGATTTAAAAAAAAACAGTACCTACGTCACAACTTTAATATTCAGGCATAACTTTTAGTTCTAGACAACTTTTTTACACGACATTTTACGGATTTTTTTGAAATAAGTGATAGGTAAAGGTAATTTACTGTTGTTACCTTCATCAATTTCTATATTTTTTGACCCACCCCGTGTATGATGTTTGATCTGCAACCATTCTTATTGCAACTAATAAGTGGATAGAACATATAGAACATACACCAACTTTTGATGATATTCAAATTTTGGATCTGCAATCAATAAGTCCCATATATGTTTCACACAAAAGAATATCCTGAAATGTGTTTTATTGTCTTGTGGTGAAGTAGTCACGGCACAATACTCGCCTGAGGATGCTTTAGTATTTTCGTCTTTAAATGATTTTTGCAATGTCGGTTCAGGTTTTCATCGGTTGAAAATGATTTTTCACAAACTATCCATTATAGACCTATGATCAAAACGGAATGGTATCTAGGTATTTAATTGTATTTATGAATATTCTGATGAGATGTAAGTGCAAGATGCAAGACACAAATTTTAAACATCAAAATAACCCCATCATAAACATAAACAATCAGCATGTTCCCCACTCTCCCTAACAATCCGAGCAACCCAACTTTTACAGACAGAGATACGGCAACACTGTGGTTTGTGCATGGGAGCCTTGATCAGAGATTAGCCTAGTTTACATCGATAACTCGTTTAGTTCGGTCCGATAGGACCAAGCTGGTGGGGATAGTACGGTAGGACCAATGCTTGCTTCCTGCCCGTTTACACCGTCTTGCAACGCGTGAACTAAATGTGTACGCCCGCAATTCGTCAAATGTCAAAAACAAGTCGAAATTATTCATCAACACAATTCGTAACCAAAAAAAACATGAGTAAGTACGCTCACATTGCGTTAGAAACTCAGAACCAACACAATTCACAATAATAACAATCAACATAACCTCATAATTTTGATCCAGATCGAATCAAATTTAGTTCGGTACACTTGCTGGCGGGTACCGAACCAAGAGCGGACCAGCTTAGTCCGCAACTGTTTACACCATTCGAACCAAATATTTTGTTCGGATATAGTCCGAATTTGGTACTTGGTCCGCGGACCAAGTTGTCGGTATAAACTAGGCTTTGTCTCTGCCTTGATTTTAAAAATCGATCACGGGAGCTACATCCAGCCGCGAGTGGCATGCCGGCAATGACACTAATGACAGTACAGTAGAGATGGGTCGTTGTGTAAATAGCGTTTTCGATTGGTAAAATCGGGCAGCACTGGTGCAACACTCGGGCAATATTTATGTTCGATTGGTAGAAATCGAGTGGATTTTTATGTTCGATTGGGGAACCGGGTCAATGAGTTTTGCACTCAGTGCAGGTTTTTCGGCACGAGGTCTTTGAGCATAAATCATAAAAAATGGTGGATATAAACGTCGCGTGAGGTGATTCTGTGAGTGGACAACAGATTTCGATGTAGAGTTATTATTGTTGGAATCTAGTAGAGCCGAAAAAAGAAAATACTGGCGTTGACGTTGACGAGTTATGGAAAACGAGTACCTACTCAAAACTGAATTAATTTCATTTAAGATCTGGTGCATATACCTGATTTCTCAAAAAAGTTGTTCCTAGTACCTATCTATGATCTCTATAATACAAAACTATTAATTGGTCTCAAGATTTTGTCATTTGGCAATGAGAAATGGACTTCTAATTAGTTTAGTTCAGAGTCACTTCAGCCGCTACGCAGAGACAACATAATAATAAATTTTCAAGAAGTTCAATGATTCCAATTTTAATTAAATCGGAATTTTACCGTGCAATATTATAGCACTCGATGAAAAATGTATGTTCGATTGGGATTGCCCGAGAGCAAATTTTCATCAAAACTGGTTTTGCCCGAGGCCAAACCCAGTGCAACCCTTGTTTTCCCAATCGAAATCACTATTATAAGTAACGCTATTTTGGAGCGGTATTTTTCAGGAACGCTCCGGAGCGCTTCGGAACGTCCAAGTGATTCGTTACTTGGAACGATTCCTATCGTTTCAGTTTTATATGCTAAATAAGGTAAGGCGTTCTTTTGGGAACCGCGTCGACCGAAACTAATCGGGAAAACGGAGTGCAAGAACAAGAATTTATACGCATTCCCGTTCTACGGGTTCTTGTTCTGCCATTGTTTATATGTTTCTCAGTGTTTCGTTTTGACTAGGAATAGAGTGCAATATACAGTCCAGTCTCATCCACACAATAAAATAATTATTTGATAAACTTTTTTCATTTGCTGTATATCATTACCTCATACCTATCTATCTAGTATTTCTGTTTTCTATCTATATCCAATAATTATTATCTATTCTAGCTAGATATCCAAAATATACTATCGTATCATCCGTTCTTATCCTTATCAGAAAGAAAATAAAATAAAGCCTATTAACAAAAATATTATTTTCACATGCGTAGCCTTCAGATCAGTAACCTTCAGTAGCGATATTCGCACAACAAAGATCCGCGCTCCGCATTTTCTTTAGCTACTTTCCAGTTATTATTATATCTATGTCTGCCACTAGCCACTACAACTCGATCGATATCGCTCCAAAGTAACGGTATTTTGGAACGGTATTTTTCTGGAGCGTTCTCGGCTACAACGCTCCAAACGTGAAACCGTTACTTGTTTTTAGTTGGCCGAACTACGGTGAGAGGCGCTGACCGCGCTGACCGCGCTGAAAGCTTTGACAGTTAGATGACAGTTATTGACGTTACAGAAGACCCCATTGATCCTGAATAAAGTAAGGGGTTACATTAAAATTTGATTTCGAATTGAAACTGTCAAATTTTTGCTTGGCAAACCGAAACCATATGCTACCATTCACATTGAGTTTGGCGTAGGCGTAATCTGGAACACAAATACGATGTAGCTGGTAGCATAGGTTTTCCGTGTGCCAAACAAAAATTTGAAAGTTTTACTTCGAAATGAGATTGGATGTAACTCAGGCAGGAAGGCCAAGCCAACGCCATTTTATATAAGCAGCTTTGTCCCTTAATTGTTGTGCTTTTCGAATTTTGTGAGTTTTTTCTGTGTTTTGTCAAGTTTTGCGTTTGGATTTCTAATTCGTTTTCTCGAATCGTTCCAAAATATTGTTTGGAAAATGGATTGTATCGTATTATAGTAAATACTTCAAGTATTTTCTGTAAGTGTATTTTTGATTAATAAAGAAAATATTGAAATAAACTTTGAACTATTTACACTCAGTCAACCAACAAATTGGAAAACCTCATCATTTCCGACGTTAATTGGTCAGTGAAACAACATACAGGTGTTTTGATTGTCTTGTTTAAGACATTTTCTAGTGTACTTGTAGTACTCAAAACAATGATTGCATATTCTGAACTGTGCCAACATTAATATTTTTGTATACAAATTCAAGCAGGTATGAGTATTTTCCGTTAATCTTTGTCTAAATTCAGCGGAACTTTATGAAATGTCCTTATGTTGTTTATTCTTTTATGACTTCTTCTTCTTCGGGTGCCATGTGCTATGCCGCACGACTGCGATCATTTGTCCATTTCATGGTCACAGAATAGCTAGGGTGCCCTCCTCAGCCTGTCTAAAAATGGTTGCGGCATCCAGTATACCACACCAGTTTCTTATATTGCGGAGCCAAGAGTGTTGTTTTCGACCTGGCCCCCTTCTACCTTCGATCTTTTCTTGCAGTATTAGCTTTGGTATGGAGTAGCGAGGTCCTCTCCTTATGACTAAATTGTCTAAAAGTGAATCTCTCGCAAATTAGTTCTTGGACAATTCGCCTCAAATTATCAATAATAAAAAATATGTACTTCATAGGTACTATAAGACAAAACATGAACAAAACTAATGAAACCGCCTAAAATTTGATAAAACTTTGATCCTGCATCGGTTGTCAAAGAAGTAATGTTGTATTTGAAAACTTTAATCCATTTGTCATTTTACGCATCTTGGCGATTTTGGTTAGTGCCTTTTTGACACGAGTGATTTTTGTTTTGATAAAAACGGCTATCACCATCCGAAAGAGGAGCAAAAATTATGTACTTCCCGAAAATTTCACAATAATTGAGCGAAGGATAGTCTTGCTTTGAAATTTTAAGCTGCCCCTCTTTCGAATAATGCCAGCCATGCATTTTTATCAAAAATTACACAAAAAAACGTTTATTTTTATTGAAAAAAAAAAGTCAAAACACGTAAACTGACTCTGAAAAATGGATTAATATTTTTAAATTGCTTCTTTAAAAACCCATGCATGATCAAAATTTCATCAAATTTAAGGCCGTTCCATCAGTGCAAGTCATATTTTCAATATATATGTTACGGCTAAAGCTCAAATATTGGGTAATTCGCGAATTATCCGGATAATGTTAGAATTATCCATACAGAGTGGATAAAGCCAGTTATTCAAAGGAAGCACGTTGCTTTTTGGGCATTAACCGGTTCATACCAGAATTATCCAACCTCCCTTGGATAAAACCAGAAATATGAAATAGTCCGCATTGGTACTCGCAATTTGGGTTTGTTTTATTGTTTTTAGTTCATTAGGCATTCGCGAGGTAGTCGGTTGTCGGTTGTGTGAGCAAGATGACGAGTGATTTCGAAGTGCGTTCTTGTTTTAAGGAGCGATTCAATAAGATGCTCAGTGATTTAGTGTCAAGTAAGGACTCAAATTCAAATTGCATGAACTCTACCCAATATAATGAGTTTCTGGAATCAGTGAAGCTGGCAAAAGAGGCAAAATCCAAAACGGCCACTCAGTATCGACGACTGAAAAGGTTTGATGTTTGTGTGGTTGGTGGTTTGGAGAAACTCATTTCGCCTGTTGCTGATGGAGAAACAAATCTGAGGTATTTTATCAAGAATGAAGAAATCTTTGACATTTTGCATGAAATTCACTTGGCAATTGGTCACGGAGGAAAACATCGCATGCTTAAGGAAGTGAATAAAAAATATAAGAACATAACTCAGGAGACAGTCATGGTATATCTTAAACTTTGCGTTGCTTGCCAGTTAAAACAGAAATCTATCAAGAAGGAATAGTTTTCAAGCCTATGGTATTTTCGGAAATGAATAGCAGATGCCAAGTGGACTTGGTAGATATGCAGACTAACCCAGATGGGCCTTATAAATTTATTTTGGTCTATCAAGACCACTTAACAAAATTTGTTCAGATAAGGCCGTTGCAATCAAAAACAGCAGAAGAAGTTGCAAAACATCTATTGGATATATTTTGCATTTTTGGTGCTCCGTCCATTTTGCAATCAGATAACGGTAAGTCAATATATTATTTTTCTGGAGTTTTCAAATGAGATAATTTTAACTAGGTCGAGAGTTTGCGAATCGTGTCATTGAGGAGCTGTGCCTAATGTGGAGTGGTCTGAAAATTGTACACGGTGAACCTAGACATAGCCAGTCACAAGGCAGTGTAGAACGAGCAAATCAGGACATTCAAAACATGCTTATGACATGGATGACTGACGAGAAGAGCAGAAAGTGGTCAGAAGGGCTACGTTTTGTCCAACTAATGAAAAATCGGGCTTATCATGATAAGATCAAACTTTCGCCTTACAAAGCAATGTTTGGATCGGATGTCAAAGTTGGATTGACGTCATCTTCTTTACCCAAAGAAGTAAGTAAATCGATTACTAGCTAGCCGCAGTCTTACAACTTATAAAATTATAATTTAATCATTTTACATTTAGGTAATAGAGATGATTCAAACTGAAAAAGAACTGGAGAAAATAATTAATGAGGATCACAATAAAGATGTTATTGCTTCATCAAACTTTCCAGAAGATCACAACTCAGAGCTAACTGAGAATATATGTTTGCTGTGTATTTCAAAAGTTCCTCTGCCTGGTACTGCATGCACAATGTGCTCTAGAAAAGACCAAATAAATGAAAATAGACGTGAAGCTAAGTCAAACTTGGAAAACCAGGCCAAAAAAATGAAGGACAGGTCCGCAATCAAATTTCCTCCGTGTAACGTAGGAGATACCGTGCGCGTGAAAATTCCTGATGTTGATAGAGGAAGAGGTGACTTCAGAAATGTCTTGATGTCAGTGCTGGAGGTAGGAGATGATGGCTTGTATCGTCTGGGTGAGTAAATTATCCCATTCAAATGGAAGTGGGGATTTTCCAAAGCATATCAATTTTAGGCAATGAAAGTGGAACAGTGGTGGAAATGTTTTCGAGAAGCCAGTTCACAGTTTGTGACAACAAACTGATTGATCTTAATGACGTATCGTCTGAAAAAAAATCTTTGCGCCAAATTGCCAACCGTCAATCAATATTTTCGTCTATGCAATCAATGTCCGGTGGTCAAGGATATAAAAGGTGTCATTGTAAAGCTAAGTGTGCCACCCTTAAATGCCGATGTGAGTCTACAGGAGTATTGTGCAACTCTAAATGTCATTCAAGTTTATCCTGCGCAAATAAGTTCTCTTTACGGTGAATGAAATTGGAACCGATAATTTGACAGCAGCCTAGTGACAAATAAATTGTCTTTTCAAAACTTTTAAAAGTGTGTGAGTTATGCTTTTTTGATAATAATGTTGGGCTCATGAAGAGCCTAACATGCTCGAGCGTCTGTGGGGAATTGAAAGGGGTCTTCTCGATCAACAGATTTGATATACCTGCCTCCAGTGAAGAGCATACATATTCAGCACAGGAAAACACAAATACGTTGTCTAAAAGCTGGATTTATAGATGCGGTAAGACATAAGGCGTATGCCGTAACGTAAGCCGCATCATATCAACATTCAAACATTCGTATTTCCATTTATACTCGACGCAACGACGTATCGCTAAAACGTAAGACATAAGGAAATGGTTCATTTCATTTTTTATGTCCTTACGCCTTACCGGCGTGTCCAATGATATTCTCAATAACCGATCCCAGATTACAGAGGGACAACATTACAACATTCTGTTTTGCACGAAACATCCCCTTTGTTTTGTTTACCTGAATTTTGTGCTCGTAATAAATACTATACCTGGCATTTGGTATTTTTTTTCCTGGGTATATTTCCGATAAAAAGCATATCATTCGAAATTTGAGCTATGCATATTCATTATGATTCCAACCCTTCACGTGAGATCTTGTGTTGTGTATTTGTGGAAATTATCAGTGAAATGGACGATGGATCACTCAAAAGAATGATCTTTGATTGAGTTGATTCAGCAGTGCCCACTTCATTATGATAAGAGTTCGGAGGACTTCAAAGACGATAATAAAAAGTGCAATGCTTGGGGAAGCATTTCAACTCTTCTCGAAATTACCGGTAAGCACATGGACATTCAGAATCTAGTTCAGAATACTCACCATTATTCCATAATATACATTAACACAAGAGCAAAACAAAAGTAATTGAGGTTATGCTGGCTGATTCCGGCTGATTGATATTTTGATACTCGAATAACGCAATACGGGAGCGCGAACCTTACGCCTTACGTATACTATAAATCGACACCTGAAAATTAACGCCGCTATGTGCCGCTATTCTTGTTGCGGCTTACGTTATGGCATACCCGTCGCCTTACGTCTTACCGAATCTATAAATCCTGCTTAAGCATTGTGACAATGTACCTACATGTAGTCACAACGCTACAAAAATCTGAAATGTAGATTGTGTTACGTATACACAAAATAGGCACATACGTATGCACAATGGTTAAACGTCCGCCTCACAGCATAGTCACAGTAAACTAT
Organism: Orchestes rusci; assembly: GCA_958502075.1. Lineage (NCBI taxonomy): Eukaryota > Metazoa > Arthropoda > Insecta > Coleoptera > Curculionidae > Orchestes > Orchestes rusci. The sequence continues at coordinate 88,694,269 of OY293304.1, read as the reverse complement.
CTACGTTAACACAAAACCAAGTGTCTAGAGTGTGTCACTAGAGGCAAAACGAATATGTGCTCTGTTTATATACGGTGATTGTTCCACGGAGTTTAAACGAAAATGTGCTCTTCCGTGTATATGTTCATACATGGGAATTGTGTTACGTTTTTCAAACACACACGTGTTCGTATTTGGTGACGTTGCGTAGTTTTATGCCTTGTGTTTTAGTCGCCATCCGCTATAAATTAATTAATAAGTAAAGCTATACTTATACTATAAATTAACAAGTAAAGCTATACTTGTTAATTTATAGCTAGAATGGCGACTAAAACACAAGGCATAAAGCTACAAAACTACACCAAATAAGAGCACGTGTATGTTCGAAAAACGTAGGACAATACCCATGTATGAACATGTTTTGTGAATAAATACTTACCTTTAGTTCTCACAAAAAAATACACACCATTTTGGACAAAAAAAATACTTTATTATTATTATTATAAATTAGAAACAAAATATGTTCTACTAAGATAAAATAAAAATGTTTTAATTTAACTTTTGAGTGTACGTGCAACCGCCCCTTTTTGAGCCATCCTTAATTCTTTTTCTTCTCTGGAAGACGACAATTCGGCTTTATGTTGTTAACCGGTCGACAAGAAAGAAAAACTGTGCGGTATCAAAAATATCAAACAATCAAAAACTTACCTTATAATGTCAATTTATTTTATTACGCATATTCCGCATATGCCCAACTGTACTATATGCAGCTCTTGTTTTCTGATGAGTAATGGCATACTCCCTAATGATGAGTTTTCCTGGGTTTCAGTAGTTTCACGTAACATTTCAACCCAAATATTCTAGGTAGTAGGTTAATTTAACAATTATTCTTACCTTAATGATGAGGTAATGCACTTAATTAACAGAAATAATGAGAATACTTCACACCAACGATGAGAATGTCCAACTAACTGTGGTTCACAACTTCACTTTCACAAATAGAAGTAAAAATGGCGCTAGAGATGCCGCAACACAGCGACACATGGGATCCACATGGTAAGTGTGACTACGCACAGCGCCGTGCGAAGGGGGCGCCCGCCCTGGGCGCCACAAGTGGGGTGGCGCCAAATGTAAGACCTATATATGAAATAAACGTACATATTAACATTAAATGAACTTCCCCTACTAGAAATGAGGGAAAATTTATTATAAAGGAGGGGAAATACAACCAGAACATATTTCGCTTGCGGCGCTTTCTGACCTATTGAAAAGGTGGCAACCCTAGCGCCGATCCTAGAGTTCGCCCCGGGCGCAGTTTTACCTTCGCACGGCCCTGACTACGCAGACGCCGTTGCTCCGCTCGCGCATGCTCCTCTAAAGGAAACCCGACAAGACAACATAACGGAGTGTAGATGTCGCACTGGTAATTTCCAAATACTTTGTGTAATTGTGTATGCGTACATACTTAATAAGATTACACAATATCACATTCACGTACGATTTAAACTTTGTTTATATCATATGCAGACGTTGAATTTCTACATTCAGTTGATACACTTGAACGTGAAGTAAACACGTTTTGATTATCTTGTACGTACGGTGTACAATCAATTGAAATTTCAGAACACATTTATGTCATTATAAACACATCCAAAATAAGAACCAGGTAGACAAGAACATTCACATTGACATATTCTATTTTTCAAGTGTATATCTTGTAGAGACGTCATTTCATTTGAGCGTGCTGTATGGGTAAACTATACTCGCTCTTTATTTACTGTATGTGCGCTGCGTGAGCTTTGGATTGGTCTTTGTATGTTTGAAAAACGTTTTCTAGTAAGTAAGTAGCACAAATTTTCCGTCGGAGGAAGACCTGGACATCTTGCATTAACTGAATCTTCTTTTTTTACTACCCTCACCTGATATATAACCGACGGAAAAACCGACACCAGTGTTCAGCATAAAAATGCGCTGCAAAATCTGCTTTCTTTGTGTGTGTAGCCTTCATCGCTCAAAAACCATGATACTACGACAAACAAGATATGCTCACTAGCCGAACGAGTTTCGAACTGAACTGCGCATCAAGCTATGCGGTGACCCAATTGGATAAAGTAGCATTGGAAAGCATGGCTTATATTGCGATTTTGTTGAATTCTGATGATTATAGTTGGTTATTTACCCCAAAATGAATAATATGCATTTAGTTGGTTATCTATCTATCCAAAATTGATAATATAATCTACGCAAATCCCACCAGATTGGTTAAATAGTATTTAAAAAAAGATCATATTTTCAATTTTGCCGTTACATTGAAAAAACATTTTTCTCAGTTGGTTTTCGACGTTAGAAAGGATGTTTGAGGTGAAACTTTTTTATGTGCGGTGGGAGTGGAATTTCAAGGTCGCGACACACTTGGTTCTTTGTGGTTTTGTGTGGTTTTTTGTGATTCTATGTTCTTTTCTTCCTTCTTTTGTGGTTTTATGTGTTTCTTTGAGAATCTATGTGGTTCTTTGTGATTTTATGTGGCTCCATGCATGTGGTTATTTTTTGGTTCGATTTGGTTCTTGTTGTACTATGTGGCTTCTTGTGGTTCTATGTGGTTCCATGTGGTTTTGTGGTTCTAAGAGGCTTTTTGCTATTCTATGTGGTTCTAAGAGGTTTTGGCATGTGGTTTCTATGGTTTTTTGTGTTTCTACATGGTTCCATGTGGTTCTTGTGGTTCTATGTGTTTTTTTGTGGTTCGATGTGGTTTTTCCGGTTCGTTGAGTTTTTTTTGTGGTTCTATGTGTTTTTTTGTGGTTCCATGTGGTTTTTGTGGTTCCATGTGGTTTATAGTGGTTCTATGTGTTTTTTTGTGGTTTTTTTGACAAGAACATACACAAACATGATTGTTTGGGTTGCCAGGCCTACAATAAGGACACGGAAATATGATGAAATAACTGCATTCCTTTTACATGCCGGAGCCGCTCTGTGTCACTCCGAGCGGGGCTTTTGACGTGGTCTGTTCTGTCCGTTTTTTTTTTTTAAATGCCTGACATGTGCCAAAATTGTAGGTTAAAGGTTGGCAAACTTGTATAGATTACTCGCAATTTGAAATGGAAATGGTAGACTGGGGAAGAATTTACGGAACACCGAACTTCACCTTGACTATGATAATAATAATATGTCAAAATTTTATAAAATTTCATCAGCATGCCGTATAGTAAACATTTATCTGCAGAGATAAAAGCTGCGATTAACAATGCGTATCGGGCGTTTGGAGACATATGCAAGGACCGGAATGACTGCATAGATAGATTATCAAGAACATTCAAGGTAATATTTATTGGAAAACGAGTAATATTGTTTTAATACTACTTTTTGATGTTTTTTGTCATTGATTTCGCTTTCATCCATTATAGAGCCGTGAGCCATTACTAAATCTCATTAGTTCGAATAATGTCTAGGCACTATAGAAATACATAATATGTTAATATTGTAGATCATAATATATATTATTTTCTAGATTCATCAGAAGACTATTTTAAAGTTCTTGAAGAAAAGGAAACAACCGCAGAGAAAAGAAGCGTGAAAAGGGGAAGAAAAAAGAAAGGGTCATGGTTTAACCACATTTTTTTAAGGGAGGAAATTGGGAGATATATTTTTAAAAGTTTGGAAGAGGGGCTGAATTTTTGTTTGACAGAAATATTAGGTCACGTGCGGGAAGTGGTTGATTTTGATGGATCGAGAAGTCTTCTGCACAAAATTATCAGGGATATGGGTTTTAAATTTAAAAAAATAGATGGACGGAAAATTTTATGCGAAAAAAGTCATGTAAAACGTTTAAAAATAACTTTTTTGCGAAAATATTTGGAATATGAAAATTCTAGTGAAAACGTGGTTTTTATTTTTTTGGACGAGACGTGGATCTATCGGAATGGAAGTCAGATTAGAAAGTGGGTAAAAGAAGATGATCGCAGGATGACTAATATCAAAATTTGCAGCGAGGGCGAAAGGTTCACAATTTTACATGCTGGGTACAGGGGCGGGTTTCTTCCAAATTGTGGGTTACTTTTTTCTAGTAAAAACAATGACAGGGATTATCATAAAACAATGAATGGCGATATCTTTATGGATTAGGTTAAAAATAAATTGGTTCCGGATCTGGGCAAAATTAAAGAGAAATGTGTCGTTGTGATGGATAATGCGCCATACCACTCAGTACTTTCGGAAAAACCGGTTACAAAATTTTCAAACAAATCGACCCTTTCGGCATTTTTGGAAAAACATAAAATTGAATGCAGTCCCGATTGTACCAGAATGCAATTGTGGAATTTGGCAGAACCTTTGGCTAAAAATTCTTGTGGTGAAAAGTACGTATAGTCGACGAGTTTCTTAAGTCGCAAGGCTATGAAATTCTTCGACTGCCCCCATATCATTGTCAGTATAACCCCATTGAAATGGTATGGGCATTTTGTGAAACTTATTACAACAAGAACATAACAAATTCTAAATTAGTCGGTAGTGATAAAGTTTTACAAGTGTGGTCCGAGTCATTATCCAAATTCAGTATAGATATGTGGAATAATTGTGTTGACCATACAGAAAATTTAATTAGAGACGACTGGACAAAAGACATGGGTAACTAGTATGAACGAAGTACCTCCTTTAATAATATCATTTGAAGAGGATTCATCATCTGATTCTGATAATGACTATTTATCTTCTGAAGATGAGGACTGATTTTCAAATCATATGATCGAAGATGTCTTTTGAAGTCATATCCTCAATAAATTTTTTATTTCTGCCCAACTAGCGCAACAATAATTTTCAACTATTGGTGCTATTTTGTTTTATAACTGCTTTATCACTGCTTTTCCAACACCATTTTGTTTTATATAAACATTGCAAGTAAAATATGTAGCTCTTGAGAAAGATTTTGCTTTATAATGTGTACTCGTAAGAACATTATTGGGACAAAAATACAAAACAGTTTTACATGGTTTTACGACAAATTCTGATATTGTTTTATAAACGTTTACACAACAGATTCTATACGATATTTTTGCTTATCGAACATAATATTTGTTTTATAATATATTTATACCGGTATCATCTGATACAAGGTCAATCTTTCGCGAACGAATGAAATTATTGTATAACATGGAAGCCATATTTTTTGTTATTTTGACTGCCCATCAGTGAGTCGTCCATTTTCAAAATTGTTACAAAAAAATCATTTAACCAATGATAGAATGCTGTGGATAACTATTTAGTATTTTATAATGATTTAAGATGGATCATCTGAATCATTCTATCACAATACAGTCCAAATGAAAAAAAATCATTTGTCAAAAAACATGCGATATTTAGCTTTTTAGTTATGTTGAGGACCATCAAAAAATACATTATTCTCAGTGGGTACAATTCCACAACAAAACTTCACTTTTATGGGGTTGGTTAAAACAAAAAAGCTACCCATGATATTTTAACAACACAACTTTTATAAAACCTTTTTATTATAAAATTGTTTCACAGTACATGTTTTACAATAATTATTCCGTACATTTTTATAAAACTGTCCGATGAAAGCTTTGGAAGCCATAATAAAACAAATTGAGCAAATTGCTGCACAAAAGTGCGCCCTTTTTGTGTTTATAAGCTTTGTATAAACGTTTTTAGCGACACTGTTGTTGCATAAAAATAGTTCTGCGTTAATGTTCTTAGGGCATTTATAAAACAGATAATTGTTAGTTGAGTGGTTAACACGTTATACCGCATAGCTGTACTATCATGGGCCAAAAGCGTTATCACTGCTTGTCCCATTACTATTAATCAACATTAACGTGGTATGTTACTTTTTCGATCTCCCCTGTAGTCGTTTGATTTACTGGCAACAGCGCACTGGTTAGAAGTCTTGTACGTCGCTGATGTCTGATGTCAGTTTTCATTTAACGTATCTTTCTTTTCGAACTCGACTACTCGACTTTGGTAGCGAACGGCTGGAAGTTGGGAGACATTCGCATCTCCATGTGTTAGCTCCAGGGGTAGAAAAATAAGTAACCCCAAGATAGTCTATTCAGGTAACTCATTTTCCTTTCATTGAGTTGAGCATTTTTTCTTCAACGTTTGTACGCATTCAGGCGATGACCACCTCCCACTGATGTAGGTACCACGTTAAGGGTGTTTTCTTCCCTACCACGACCGTGATTGATCCACTCCACCCTAATTGCTTAATTGCCGAACCTGAGCATGGGATTAATTACCAATCCTTGAGGAGTTGTTGAGTGAAGCTTGAATAAAAAAACCGGTCAAGGTAAGTATGTCGTTTTTGTTGAATTGACATCCGTTTTTTTTTTTATATTAAAATTGCACGTTTAATGAACGTTTTGAGTGAACTATGGGGTTGATTGTCGATTATTTTTCAAGTCTTAATTGGGGTAAATATCAATCATGATCAAACTAATTACTTTTCGTGACTCGAGCAAAATATAGTTATTTATTTAATTTATTTGTTCTGAATTCGACTCAAGTCGGGTCGAACTGGGTTCAGGTTGGGCTGACATTTAACTGATAAATAAGTCAGTTAATCGTCAATTGTGGAAAATAGACATATAATGGGTTATTGATAATAAGCTGTGAATTTATTCAACTCTTGGGAGTATTTTATTGGGTTTTATTGTATTTGGGTGAAAAGTGCAGTTCAATTATGATGACTATGCAATGCTAAAACAGGTTTTCCATATAGATCATTCATCTGCTTGGGGAACTGGTACAGTACAGCCTACACGGACTGTTTTGGGGTTTTGGTTTTTTCTTGGTTTTGTTGGACTTGAGAACCTAGCAAGCTGTTGCGGTGAGCCGTATCTATATATTGTTTTATTTACGTCAGTGTTACGGTCAGTCGGGATTTATCTACTTTTTTTTATGAATACTTTTGTGAAGCGTTGTGACGTCACATAGCGGCAACTCAGTTTGTGAGTGATCTTTTTATAAGTTAATCGGTTCAACTGCTCGCTTGTTGGATTATAAAATTTGACAGAATAACGTTATTAAGGTTATAGCGTTTTTTTTTTTTTAATTATTAATGATCGGATTTGTACTGAACCTTTTTCTTGATGCCGATTCATTACACAAATTGCACATATAGTTGAACTGAGTTTTTTTGGAAAATACAAGTTTTATTATTTACTGATTTCTTGTACATGCGATACGGACGTATGTTTTAGGTACTTTGCAAGTATGCACGGTATTACTGTGTAAGATAATTTTGGATTTTAATAATTTTAATATATGCGAATGTCTTGGGAGTTAACTGGTTTGATTTGAGAGTTGGTAGTCCTGATTCCCGGTTTTGTCGGCGGTAAGTAAGGCAGTTACGTACTTTCTTTCGTTAATTGTTAAATAAACTCAATTGGAATCGAGAAGACCTCGAAGGTTGGGATTCACCTGCACGAATCTCTGGCGCCCACTTTAAATAAACCCCCCCCCCAAAGCTCCAGAACTCTGAGTTCCGGGTAAGCTTAGCCAACGTGGCTTCCAATTGAGAGGTTTGATAGTTGCAGGACTGAGAGTGCTTGAGCTAAGCTAAGCTTAAATTTTTGCATGATAGTACGTCTTATCATAATGAATCATATTTTTCCTGGGAGTAGTTCGGCTAACTAAAATTACCTATATAATTATTGTTTAAATATCGTTTAATATCATAACATGGCGAATCATATTCGAGAAAGCAGACACTCTGTGGTAATATCACATGAATACGTCCCCCTCCCCACCAAGGGCCCCAGTCCACAGAGACTCGTCTTCCAGACCGCAACAAGCCGCCTGCCGTCACCAGCCAGTCCACAGAGGCTCGCTGTTCAACCATCCATACAAGGACAGTCCATAGAGGCTCGCTGGTCATTCATCCTGATCAACTCTCAATAAAGCTACCAGTCAAACACAATGGCAGACAAGAACGAGCTCGACCGCCTTGCACTAGAACAAGAAAATGTGACGATGAACAACAGCAAAAAAGACTCACAAACCAGAAAAACAGAATCCTACATCCAAAAACATATATGAAAACAACTGGAAAAATTATGGGAAGAACGACAATTCAATCAGAAAACTAAAGGACTTCGAGCATCCCTAAAAAACCAAATCATATTTTCAACAAGTGTTTGCCAAATATGACGAATTCTGGACCTTCTTTTTACTAACATGCCCAGAGACCGCAGCTACATCCAACACCCAATGTGATCCCACTTACTCCAGCAGCCAACAAAAACGGATAAAAATAAAAGAGTTCAAAATGGAACAACTGAAAGACTCACTTATGCAAATACAATCAGAGTTGGAACAAAACAAAGCAGAGTATCACCACAAGCATCTTATAGATAAAGTTAGCCAACAATGGGATGTGATCCAGTACCTCCATGAAGCAATCTTAGTCAACGAAAAAGAACATGAAAACGAATATTGCACTCAAAACGTATTAGAAGAGATCCGCAGACAATTCGAACAAGTGGTTGACGATCTGACCATCAAACTCTAGCAAAACGTCATAGCACCGAATCAACAAGTACAACTTAATCAACCCCAACAGCATCTACAGATTCCAATGTTCTATGTCAAATATGATTTGTGACATTTTCAAAAACATTATCCATGAAAAATCTGCATTGACTAGAACAGACAAAATGAATTACTTAAAGACGGATGGACCTGGTACCTATCAGACGAGTGCACAGCAGTCGATCATGACACTTAATTATATTTTCAGCTTCAAGAAAGTAGTGAACTCCAACAGTGTATCCACTCCATCCGCAAAAGCTCGTCTGCTCTCCTGTCTCCATACGAAGCATTGAATCAAACCCGTCTTGCGTCATCGATGTAGTATACGAACGACCACTTCCCAGACATTGTCACATCCAACAGCCAACAGCACAGAACAAACGGCATACTTTGAAATTATGCGCAACGAATACTTGGATGTTCATGGCAAATTCTTCAACAGTCGCAGTGATTTTCAACGGCGCGCCGGCATCCGGAAAGATTATTCCGAAAAAATCCAAATACCCCAAGAATGCATCATCCAGACAAAGCCCAACATCTTGGCACACACTAGAAGCGGAAGCGTTCCTGTTATAGGCAGTTACTCCAAAATAGTGTCCATCATCTTCAATGGCAGCCTCTGATCAACCAAAAACCTCCATACCAAGCCACCGAGCTCATACTCAAGCAAACAGATAGCTTTGGAGAGTTGATAAAAAAGAAAGGGACCTCAAAGATCGTCTCGCATGACACGGTATGGCGTATGGCGTAGCGTTCATCAGCAGTATTACGACAATAGCCTAATGGTGATCCTAGCAGGATGTCGTGCAGTGAAACTGATCATCACGAAAAGACAGAAGAGACGAAACCAGAAAGCGGACAAACATAGAGGCCAAAACGAAGACATGATGTCTCTACGTTCGTCCATCAATTGTGGAGAGGCGGCAGAATGTTTAATTGCAACAATCATACATCAAATTATTCTAACTATAACATAATATAACTAAATGCATGTTTTTTATTTAGTATTATATTATTATTCAAGCGAAAAAAATAATAAAAGTTTATTGTTGAAATTGTTGGAAAACCCTAAATAAAGCATTTCGGTTCACCTGGTACACATACGATGCAGATCATTTCATTTTTCGAGTACGTTATTAGTATCAATAGTGCCAATACTTCAAAACTAAAATTGATGTATGTCAGGCATTTTAAAAAAAAACGGACTTTATGTAGGTCAATTTCTCCAACAATTTTTTTCGTTGAAAAGTCAGTAAATTTGAAATATTTGTGAGTAGTTCACTTTCTACTTTATTCACAATTGAAACGCTTTATACCTAAGTAGGAACATATTGAATTGGAAGCACGATATAACCACCAATAATTTGAAGGAATGCATTCAACATCAACCCTCGTAATAATCAACGATTATAAACTACACAGGATTGCTCAGTTTGCCGAATCTGTCTGGCAAGGTCAAACTCGCTGTGACGTCACTACTGATGCTGGGGCGACTGCCAGCCACGTGGTAACACCGGTTCCCGTTCGATCACCGAAGTGAAGCAACGTCGGGCGTGGGTACTAATTGGATGGGTGACCGCTTGGGAACTCCACAGGCAGTTCGCCGTCTACATACCTGACTAGATTGATAGCAGTTTATTAATCTGAGAGGTACTCACTCAATAACTCATGCTGTAAATCTCTTTCACTCTAGTCACTAACTGTAAAATGGTCGGAGCAAACTGTCGAATAATCTATATTAAACTTGTCTTTTCTTCTGCAGCGATGCACCCACTCTTTTTGTATTGAAGATGACACTAAATCCTCGCCTTTTGGAAAAGAATGGAATACTTTGCTTGAGCCTTGCATTTTAAGAGCTAATTGATTGTTATTGCACACAGCAACAGCACATATTCTGCCAGGCATCATGAACTAAAATAATGTTTACCTCTGGAGTCAATTATTATTAAACAAGAAGCCTATTTGCTCAGAGAGTAGTGGCCATTTAATTTACCTCCGTGTGAACAAAATGCTCCTTCTTGTGCTAAATCGAACTATTGCTACACACCCTCAATCGTTAACACAACGAAACGAATAACATATGTATTTGTATATTTTCGGCAACTCAAACTACATTAAAAATACTTGGAAAAACAGAAACTATTGGACAAATTCACAACACAAGACACACGATCAACGGCTAAATGAAAATAAACCATTGACCTCTAAGTTGGTTACCCCCATATATGCACCGTCACGGACTTAGTATATAGGTCCGTGTGCACCGTAGAAATCTAATCCGGATGAAGTTTTTATCGCGATTATCTTCCATATCACCTAATGGAAAATAATCGCGATGAGGTCTTCATCCGGATTAGATTTCTACGGTGCATATGGGGGTAAAACCGTCCAGGGCCCAGGTTGGATTTGTTGGAGAAGATGGAGATATGAAAGGCTAAGAAGAGTCCTATTTTGAATTGTGTCAAAGATATTTTCAATTTTGAACCAAACCTTATTTTTAATAACTTGAATTAGTTGAAGTTACCATGGAATTTTCAACAGGGTTCGGTAGCGCAGTGGTAGCGTGGCGGCGCTATGATTATGATTAGTTATTAGATCATTGATGATACCTCTGGTCATGCTATGGTTCAATACCAAGACAGGGCTATTTTCTTTTTTCTTTTTAAAATTTAAATAATGTTAAACATATTTTTAATAGTGTCAATTCCTTAACCTCACTTTGTATTGTTTGTTTTCGTGAGATGTTTCTTTATTTTTGAGTGTTTGTACGGTAATTACTTTATACTTTTTAATAATAACTGGACGTAAATATTGTATTTTGTAGGTCTGATGATGTCATAGTATGTGGCGAAACATGTAACTTTCATCCGTATATTATATTTGTTTGAGGCCTAAAGACGTTGATCGTTGTTTTTCTTCATTTGATTAAAGGACCTCTATGATACTATGGACGATTTCTCTTCAAATTGTGTAAGGATAAATTACCGACGATCGCTCTATGTTTAATGCGATTTATTTTCTTATAAAAATACATTATATCATAGACGTATAATGGTTATACGTCTATGGATTATATAAGTATAAGAAAGTGTCGATCATTGGGAGGGTGTCAATAACTAGCAAGTTACTTTACAACAAACAAGATAAGCTCACCCGCATCTTCTCCGGTCACCCCCCATCTAAAATGCATAGGGTGTTGAGTTGTTGAGTACCCGACACCTATTTTTCCCATATCTTTCCTATGCGATGCGCGAATCGGTTTCAATTTCGTCGAGCTAGTGAGCTTACCTTGTTTGTTTTAGTATCATGCTGTGGAATACAAGAAATTAGGAAAATTTGTCAAATAAGATTATGTCCGAAAATGCTTCGTTTCCGATATACAGCGTGATTAAATTTAAAGAAAAATCATGAATTTTTCTATCACAACTTTCCTACCACTCCAGATGTCTTCACAAAATTTGGTAAACTTCTTTTGACCATTAAAATACATTTTTTTAAACATTTTCTACTAGTGGCGTTTGAACAGGATTTGTATTGAATTTTTTAAAAGAAAAAAATTGTACGACACTGCTTTTTCTTAAAATCAATATAAATTTTGAAGCACTACCTAATTCAATTGCTGGACGAAATTAGAACCAAACCGCGCATGTCGTCACGGCGAGCGAAAAGTGAGGTTGGATTTAAAACATCCATAAGGTTAACTACATAGAAATAACACTACTAGAAGGCTAGTACATAAGAGTACATAAGCGGATTTGCTCACGGAGAAAGAGAGATGGAAGATCCATGTGTAAGAAAACCATAGGGTTTGGCAGGTATTGCGCTTGCTCTCCTCGATACGAGGGTATGTCTGGTAATAACATAGAATTTATGATGATAACCTATAGGGGTCAGTGGAAAAGTTGTGTGCTTCACTCGAACGATGTTAGCTATTTTTTTAAACAGGTTTGAATTTTTAATTTGAGTTAGATATAAGGTGTAGATAATAAGTTCTCAAATTATTTCGAGTATCATAGATAGAAGGCTGAACAAATATTGCGTATTTTTTATACAATTTGGAAAATAAAGGGAGATTTTAATTCAGTTTCTTGCATTTTCGGATATTTTTTGCTTATTCCATTAATTTGCCAAGTTTAAAAGACGAATCTAAATCTTACAACGTACAGATCTCCTTTCAAAATATTAGTCATGCATCTACATTTTATACCTACCAACTATATCAATGCTAAATAAACAAGAAGTGAGAAAGTGAATGAATTAAAAGTAAACACACCCTCTTTAACTAATCATTTGTCTTGAAAGGTTATGGATAATGATAAAACGAGGCGACAAAACACTATCATTTTATGATGCTGTTAGCATTTTTGGCGAAACAATGAAAATGTGTAAAATGTAATTATATTAAGTAAAATTGGAGTATATGCCAAGATCTAACTTGTATCGATTTAATTAAATTAATACTTATTCAATTATCTCAAAACTATTGTTTTGTAGATGCGCCTATTTAATTATTAGCACCAATGGGAGTGTTTCAGCTTCAAGATGTTCTGATAATTGAATTGTTTTTGAATGTTTGATTATGGATACTGAAGATACTTGAATAACAATTTAATTTTCACCACGTTTTTTACGATTTTTTTTACAAATCTAGAACAAAATTCTATGATAGGTATCGCTGCCTATGTTCGTGATAAAACTTGAAAGTTAATTAGCGTAGGTATTTCTACACATGTGTAGCTTATTAAAAATGGGACTACAATGTGAATTTGGTCAGAAAAAATAAAAGACGAGTACAGGGTGATCCACCATAATGTCGCCCCCTTCAACTTTTTGTGTCCCAAAAAATTTGAAGGTATGTATGTAGGTACTAAAAAATACTTCTTTTCTACGTGTGAGAAAAGTTTGAAAAATCATTAGTAGTAGACCGGCGAAATCAAAAAAGTTTTTTTTTTAAAATGGATCACCATACATTTGACTGTATTTTTGAATTCCTCGTGAAATTCTAAGCATAATTCATTCAACATTTCATATACTCAAATTCAACGGTTTTCGAAATATTCGCATTTGAAACGCACGGTTCTTCACATAGTGCCAAAAAAACGCATTAATTGGTGTCAATTCGGGGCGGTTCGACGACCGATTCATTCAGAAAATCTCTACTAATTTTTTAATTCGAAATACATAATCATTTAAAAAAATATTTGATGTCAACATTTCAAATTTTGAAATGCGAATATTTCAGAAACGGTTGAATTTAGGCATATGGTATATTATATGAATTATAAAATTTCACGAGAAATTGAAAAATACATTAAAATATAGGGTGATATATTGAAAAAAATCAAACTTTTTGATTTCCTCGGTACCTATACTCATGATTTTTCAAAACTTTCTCACACGTAGAAAAAAGTATTTTCGAGTACCTACATGACCATAGCTTCAAATTTTATGTTACACTTGAAATACAAAAAGACAAAAAGTTATGTTTAATGTATTTGTGTTAGTTTTTAAAATTAAACGAAAGCTGCTTCCATCCTATATTTGTGATAAAACTACGAGATTTGAAAACTTGCACAAATATGATACTAGAAATAAGACTGATTTTAAATTAGAAATAAAAACAACGTCTAGTCATAACGTATATAGTTCTATTTTGTGTAAAGGTTTGTCAAAATTTAATGGTTTGCCTTTGGAGTTGAAAAACTGTGATAATCTAAAAGTGTTCAAAAGACTGATTCGTGCACATCTATCTACTAGAAACTTTTTGATGTACTTGTATTTTGCGATATTTTATCCAGTCCTTACGTTACTTGATGTATTTTATGCTTTTGTTAATATCAATATTTTTGTATCCTGTATGTTTATTTATTTTATTTTATTCTATCTATTTTACAGACAGTTTTTTGTATAGCTATTTATGCTAATAAAGATTATTATTATTATTATTATTATTATTATTAAAAGTTAAAGGGGGCGACATTATGGTGGATTACTCTGTACATAATTACACAATTTCCAATTTAATGTAGGACAAGAGGAATAACTCAAAAAGTCAGTGCAATTCAGGAAAAAGGGATCATGAAGACCCTATCGAGTTAGTATAAACTATTATACAATAGCTAAAGCCACAAAATAATAATATACCTACCTACTTATTTGATTATCTGCAAAATTCCTTGCTACATAGTACAGAGTGATTGTTTATATATTACTCAATAGATGGGTATCTTGGTTAATATTGAAGTTATGGAAAGGAAATGTTCAAATGAGCAAATATGAAGTATTTTTGATTAGCATTAGAAATCCGATAGGTACTAAAAAAAGGAAAAAAAACAGATATCTAAAATTTGATCTCATTTATTTATCAACTAAAACGCGCCAAACTTTGAGGTCAATAACTTTTTATGAGAACCGACACAATTTAAATAAATCCTTCTCTAACCCCCAGACTATGAACAACAAGATCTATTCGATAAGTCTATTGATTGAATAAACAACCATACCTCAACGATATTATGTCACTTCATAGGATCCATAAGCTGATGTCAAATGTTGAGAAACTGGGCAATAAATAAATGAAAGTCAATATCAATTTAAAAAAATAGTACATTTTGTATCAAGGGCGGAAAGTAGATGATTTTGACGAGGGTATAAGTAGCAGCACGAGCGAAGCGAGGGCAGATATTAGCCGAGTCTAAATCATCTTTCGTCCGTGATGCAAACAGTGCTTTTTGTACAACCAGTTTGTAATCATTTGAATAATTATGAAAATCAAAAATAAATAGTCGATCCGATACACTGCACTCACGGACTTAGTAAATATAGGTCCGTGACTGCACTACACTGCTGACAAGTCAGACAACTGACGAGTGACAACTGTCAATCATGGTATTCATGGTTACAATAGGTGTGTTCCTGTATTCTTTTGTGGTGCGCATTCATTGTCACCGAGATTGTCACGTGATAAGTTCCTTTTAGTATGCTAGACTGTCACGTGGCTATTAGATTCGAGGCGTTGGGATCCAAGGAACCGTTGCCAAGCGACCTACTTTTGCGCCCGCGGGCGCGAAAGTACTTTTAGGCCCGGCTGTCAAAATTAGCGACTTACCGCCTGCTCTGCATGCATTGAAAAGTGGACTTCACGTGTAGGTTGTACAAAAAACAGTTTAATTATAATCTTAGTATCTATGGCCTGTACATTTCAACAATGAACAACATTGTCTTATTGATTTTTAAATAAAATCAACTTATTCAGCTTCTGTCTGACATATTCAGGTTTTTCAGAAGCCTTCTTACTCTCCCAGTGTAGTCTTACATATGAAAAAATATAAATGATTTTTTTTATCAGAAGAATCCTGTGATTATCAAAAACATTTTCTGTTTTTATGTGGTCAGTCATCACCTCATCTGCAAATTAATACTGATTGTACATTGTATAATACCTTATTATTAATAATACAATGTGGTATTCTTAAATTTTAAATTGTTTGACATTTGTCTAATCACTTTCTCACTTTCTCTGCATATTATGACCACATCTTTGCTTGGTGTAGTAAAGTTCTCTGAATATCTTTTCAACTCAATGAAATCATACGTATCTTGGGAAGTTAAAGATTTTATGCAAGTTTCGCAACGAAGCGTTTTAAGAACTTTGTGAACCACATATCCTGCCATATAAGAAATTACATTTTCAATAAATGGAGACACAGTCCAGGATGTTCTCAGGTAATTAGGGTTGTTATTAAACCCACCCCTGGCACGAATGGCTGAAAAAAAAGTTTCAAGTCAAAAGACGTCGACAGTTGACGAGCATTCGCAGTCTTGCCAAGTAAAAGATAGAAGAGGTTCTATAAAAGTATGACTTCTATCACAAAAGATGTGAATAATGAATCTTTCTACAAAAGACTTGAAAAACATTTGAAAATGATTTTTAGTATTGATCGCATTGACGAAAAACACCCTTTTTGATGCATATTTCTCTCTTTTGGTAATTCAAGATTCATAGAAAATGAGATTTTTTATTCTTATTGGCAACAATGCTTAAAATTCTCCAGCATATAATGAGCATAATATAACAGATTGCCCGACGACACTTATATACATTTCTGGGCAAGCGCAGTGTCAACGAAACCCAACACCTTTCTCTTTCACCGTGAGAGACTTCTCTCTCTACTAGCCTTCTAGTAGTGTTATTTCTATGGTTAACTAGTTACCATTTGCTGCATGGTCAAAATTTGAACTGGCTCACGCATGACGTCCCCGCGTGACATTGATTGTATATGTTTCAGGTAGGTCACGTGATGACTTCTGAAGTGGGATGTGCGAGAGTTTATCTTGTTTGTTTCAGTAGCCTAGTTTACACCGAAAGCTCGTTTAGTTCGGTCCGATAGGACCAAGTGGGTGGGGATAGTACGGTAGGACCAATGCTTGCTTCTCGTTCGTTTACACAGCCGTGAACTCGTGAACTAAATGAGTACGCGCGCAATTCGTCAAACGTCAAAAACAAGTCGAAATTATTTATCAGCACAATTCGTAATCAAAAAAAACATAAGTGAGTACGCTCAGATTGCCTTGAGAAACTCAGAACCAACACAATTCACAATAATAACAATCAACATAACCTCATAATTTTGATCCAGATCGAATCAAACTTAGTTCGGTACACCTGCTGGCAAGTACCGTCCAAGAGCGGACCAGCTTAGTTCGCAACTGTTTACACCTTTCGAACCAAATATTTGGTTCTGATATAGTTCGAATTAAGTACTTGGTCCGCGGACCAAGTTGTCGGTGTAAACTAGGCTAGTATCATGGTAACCCAGTTACCTAGGTAACCTATAAATTTTGAGGTTCGGACACACATAATGACGTCAGCGAAACCTGCGCGTGAGCATATATTATCTTGTTTGTTATAGTATCATGGCTAAATCTCAAATGGTAAATGAGGAGCAGACTTTCTATATGCATTTTGTCCTCTGGTGAAAATACAGACGCAGTTTGTTTAAAAGTGTTTTAAAATATTCAAGGACAAGATCAATACTAAATTTTTGCATGTAGCATGATTTTTCATCCACATTATCCGATAACCTATATCAATTTTTTGGTTAATCCTTGTCAAATTCGAGGTTGTTTTTCTTTATTTGTCAACATGATCAAAAAATGGACAAAATGCATTTAGAAAGTCTGCTTCTCAAAACATTTTTTTTTTTTTTTAAATCGAGAAAATGTTATTTGAGAAATTTGCTTCTTTTGTCAAGTCCTGTCTCATGTTACAAGGAAAACCTTATCTTCAAATACAATACATCCTGTATATACCTTTCTGCAGATTTTCTCAAACTTGCAGTGACCGGGTCTATTATAAGAAGCATATATCATTGACGTTATTACCTTCCGATTATTATTTATAGTCCCCAGTACAACGTGGTATTTTCGAAGTGATACAATATACATAATAATATAGTCGTGGAACTTTATGTCAAGTGTACTAACCCCTGAAAATATTAACTTTGGGGGTGGCCATGTCTTCGCACACGCTACCTCTTAATTTCCATCACCTGACGGTATTACTAGGCGATATATACAGGGTCAGGAGAAATTACCAGAACGGTCGATAATTCCAAAAGATACACGAGTTAAAAAAAAATGTCCCATATAAAAGTTGTGAGGCTACATATTATCCGTGATCACAGAACACATATTATACAAAGTTTAGAACAAAAACGTAAATGGAGGGCGGGGCCCAAGTGAAAGCTTTGTTTCGCATCCACGGAGAGGCGCTGATGTGCCTGAAGTTCGTTAGATCTCGAGAAGATGGCGGTATGTGGAATGCCACATGACAGCTTATTAGCTTGTCATGATGATAAATGAGGTCATTTGAACGTCACCCTTCATCTTTATGTTGTCATTCATGCTTTGATTCCTCTCTAAGTGAAAAAATGTCCTGGTTATCCTAATCAGAAAACCTATAAGAACGCAGAATACAACCCGGAATACTAGCGGGTCATCAATGTTCCAGCCGCCATCGGAAAAGTTCCAGATAACTGCATCCTCCACAAAATAAGGAAAGTCACGATGGCAAAAAACTTTCTGCCAGAAGAACAAATGGGATTTCGCCCAGTGTATTCGACAACAAATCAAACAGTGAGGCTAAGTGACACCATTCTGAAAAGGTCGAACAAAGGGAAAGTAACAGAAGTGTTCCTCGACGAGTTTCGTACAGCCCAGCCGTCCCACACCACATGGAGCCATGCACCGCTTCCTGACACCTCCGGAGTGAGTGGCATTTTCTCATAGTCACCATCACACAGGGTCAGCGCCCCGCAGCGTATATAGGAAGCCCACACTTACCACATCCCCAAAAAAACCGAAAAAACTACATTTATTCAATTTTTTTGTCTTTATTTAATAAATAAAGACATTTTCAACGTCAAAGTTAATGTCAGTGCTTTTATGTAGAGGGAACTGTATAATATATTACAGAAAACTTCAATAAAACACTATCCAAGTCTGATAGTTCGATTCGCATCCACTTCATTCCGTGGCGCATTGTTCCGTAAAATTTTATACGTCAGTTTGTCTTCTAAACGTTGTATATGTGTTCTGTGTCCGTGATGAATTGGAATATACAGGGTCGGCAATAAGGTAATGGCGGATAAAAGTTGAATTTTTTTAAATGAAACCCACCTTATATTACTGAATATTTCAATTCTTCCTTCAATTTTAAGAAAAAATGTATTATAAATAATGCTCCTACATCTAGTTTTTTTTCGAGTGATCGCGTTTTATAAATGACATTTTTGCATCTTTGACATGCTATAAAACCCAAACGGTTTGAGAAAGAGAAAAACGGTCTGCACTTTCAAGTTTTAACCTTTGAAGAGCTTTTCAAGGACATTCAATTAATTCTTGTCAAAAAATGCGAAAATGTGTAAAAAAAAATTGACAGCTGACAGTACCTTCTTTTCAAATAACAGAATAGTTCTTGAAAAGTTACGGTGAAAAAGTGTATACCGTTTTTCTCTATCTTGAACCGTTTGAGTTTTATAGCATTCCAAAAGTTCAAAAATGTCATTTTCAAATAGCGATGTCTTGATAACAGTTTAATCTAGAAACAAAATGTGTATCACAATTTTTGCTCAAAATTGAAGGAATCAAAATATTCATCAATATACAGGGGGTTGCATTTGAAAAAACGCAACTTTGATCTGCAATGACTTTACGCCAGACCCTGTATATTCCAAATCTTGACAGATATGTAGATTTCTGAAAGTCCCACAACTTTTATATCAGTTTTTTCCAACTCATGTATCTTGTGAAATAATCGACCGTTCTGGTGATTTCTCCTTACCCTGTATTTTGGTGGCCGAGTATACCATTCTTTCAGAAACCAAATATATATCGCCTCGTAATACCGTCAGGTTATGAAAATTAAGATGTTGCTTGTGCGAAGACATGGCCACTCCCAAAGTTACTATTTTCAGGGGTTAGCACACTTGATATAAGGAAGCAATCCACAAAGTTTCACGACTACAGCGAATGCCAAACAACTTTCGATTCACGTCATAATTGCCACCAAGCGAGTTATTATGTGATTTGCTGGTGACCAAATTTGACCACCAGCAATCTTCATAACAACGTGCTTGGTGGCATTAATGACGTAGATCGAAAGTTGTATGGCATTTGCTGTATATGTATCACTTCGAAAATACCACGCTGTACTGGGGACTATTTGTTTGGACAATATTAATTCACAAATGCCAATCCAGATTGACTTAGGAGCTATCATGTTTGAAAATTGAAGTTACCGTTCTCGGAAACTGATGGTTTTGCCGAATTTTTCAAATTTTATGAAAGAAACTCTCAAGTATTGAAGAGGACCACAATTAAGACACTAATTTCTTCTCGTAAGTTTTATTAAATAATATAAGAAAACTTATAATCTAATTCATCAACTAACAAGTTAATTAACCAAGTAAACGTATATCCAATAAATTTACTATGAAACTATGTACATGAAACCGTAAGACTGCGTTAAAGCAATGCAGAAAACACAAAAGAAATGGCCAATAATACTTTGATAGAATATGACAGCAACAATATTAGGAAAATACATAATACCTTTAAAATATTTTCAGTACATAGATATCAAATAAAAATCCTGTTGGTTTCCATCACAAACGAGATCGAGATATTGACAGCCCTCACCTTCAAAGAATTTGATTTAATTGATAACAGAACCAACAGAAGAAAATCTTTGCATGCTTAATAAATAAAAAGCTTAGAAAAAATGAAGCAAGATAGAATAAACGTAAAATATACTCTTTAGTCATTATATTTTATGATTCCTTAACCTAAAACAAAATATATTTTCTAAAAGTAAGCTAAGCTGTTTTGGGTTAGAGTCAACTGCAGTATTTTCTCTTAAACTACGGTAAAATATCGGTAATTTTCTTGAACTTCAAGAAACATTCAGATGAGCCGAACGAAATTATCTTATAACTAAATAATTTAGAGGCACAAAAACCGTACATAGAGTAACGTGTTGAATCAAGTTTTCAAAGCACATTTGAAGCTTATCACTTAATTATACTGAAAAAACATCGTATCGTAACAAAAATTTTCTTGACCAGACCTCTACAAAAAAAAAACTATTCTGCCTAAATAATATAAGATGAGAAGACAATTGACTCATTCAAATACCAATTTTTCAAAAAGCCATCTCGACTAAATTCAGTCAATGAAAGTAACGCATAAACCTACATATAAAACATTTAAATACGCCAAAAGTTATAGAAAAAGTTTGCTCGATATTTGTTTGTTATTTAAACGTTTCATTGTGATATAACACAATAACTTATGATTACTTTGTGAACAATGCCATCAAAACGCCTTGAAGAACAATATCAAGAGTTCTATGAATGATATCGAAAACATAACAATCCAGAACAGTCAGTATTCTCTTGATATTCGTCCGCTTGAAATAAAACCATGTATATACAAAAAACAACAGTTATTACATTATGGTCAATTCCTATGACAATGTTATAAAATAAAACATAAGTTATATACAAACGCCTATGTATAAGTATATTCTAAGGCATCTTCAAATGCGACTGCTTACCTTCAGTAGCTGAGTTTGTATATTGTTATGTATAAACGACATATATAGTACGAAATCTAGGCGAGGGCACAGCTCTGTGCTTTTCAATGGATTGTTATAAAAAACTTACGACAAATCTGAAAAAAAAATGAAGTCAATTTTACAAATAATCTTCAAAATAAGCAAGAAATGTACTGATATGAATACTGTCAGTAACAAAGGACTATATATTTATCGCGAGATGCGAAAGAATCAGCACATTCATATTCTATTCATTATTTCTGTGAAACTGCCTCGACCTAAATAATATGTCAGTGTGTACTCCACTTCCCTTTATTGGTATCCTGTGAATACGTCATTTTTGTGCTCCCGTTAAAATATTTGTTTGTGTTGTAGGACAATAGTATATTATCCAACGAGCGGGTAATGATAGCTTTCACTCACAAGGATGAAGTTTACCACGACTCGTAGACGAGTAGAGTAATCATCCGAGTGAGTAATAGCCATTACCCATAAATGGAATACTATACTTTTTCTATGGCTATTAGATGATAGAAACGAGTTATGCAAATTAACTAATAAATAACACTGCACAAGTGACAATGTTGTCAACTGGGGGTCAAGTGAGGTAAGATAAGCCCAGTCTTGTCAAAATTAGCTGTTTCAAAATGATCGATTTGAAGGTTGACGTATGTCATCAATTTGCCGAATTTTCTGATTGGATCTTAAATAGTGGAGTATAATGGAATTGACAATCTGTATACATATTCGAATGAGTTGAAATTTTATATACGTATTCTATTCCAACCCAATATTTGCAAATCGGCAGCATTTTTTTTCGAAAATACCCAAAAATACAGGGTGGGTCCGAAAAAAGTGCACATTTTGTCATGGTGGATAGAGTATTGTGGGATAATCGCTTTTTATGAACGAAGATGTGTCCGCAAACGTCTCGTTGAATAATACAGAGTGTTGAAAATTTAGATAAACTTCGATTTGTTGTCTATACAGGGTGTAACAGATTCAAGAATATAGCATTAGTAACTCGTTAACCATAACAGATAAAACGTCGGTTTAATGGAAGCAAAGTAGCGCGATTTGAACCTGGAAAAAATGCCGCTTCGAAACTTGAAAAAAGACCTTCAAAGATATCCGGCAATAACTGATTTTTTCGAAATCTTATTTTGTCCTGAATTTATTTGAAGAGATAATTGAAAACGAATGACTCTTTTTCATGGCCACTTTTTCTGCTCTTCAACACTGGATGATCGAAATTGACATCGAAGCGACATTTTTTTGAAATTCAAGTTGCGCAACTTTGCCTCCATTTGACCGACGCCGACGCGACGTTGTATCTCTTATGTTTAAGGAGCTACCAAAGCTATATATGCGTCATTATCGAGATAAATAATAAAAATCAATGTAATGCAGAAAAATTCATTTATTTCGAGCTCTAAGAAAAATGAGAAATCAAATGAATCTATAACAACAAACTGCTCAATCTGCTGCGCTTTGTTGTTTGTGAAAAAAACAAAAAAAAAATATTATGTACTTCCACTTTGTCCGACACCCTAAACATTTTCATTTTCAGGGTCTCGGACAAAGTGGAAGTACTTGAATTTTTTTTCGGACGTTATACTGACGCATGACGCATGACTACACCTAGTTAAGCATTCCTGGAAGTATTAGCCTTGCTTGTCATCACATGACCTAAAATCATGACATCCAAATATTTACCGATGTGCCGAAGAACCTCCCACGGACAAAGTTTTTCCACGTAGAGAGGTTGCCTTACTCGTCACGGATAAGCTATAGACGAACTAACAGCTTGATGGTGATCAACTTTTTTTTTGAACGCCCTATCAAGGACTATTATTGATAACCCTAATATTTTTAATATTTCCAAAAAATGTGCAAATTGTCCATTGGCTTTCTTTCATGGGTTGAAAATAATTGGGTGATAAAAAAAAACTCAGTCACATTGACCAACAGAAACTGGATGTACAGGGTGTTCGTTTATAATGTGACACTCCCCTTAACATTTTTGTGCCACCCTGTAGAAAAAAACTTTTGGTACAAGTCGTAGGGTTTGATCAGAGTATTCATTTCCAACAAGAGGGGAGGACCTGTCAAATTCGCTTAACATACAGGGTGCCGGTAAGTATATATGGCATAATTTCAGGAGCGTATAGGGGATGTCAAAATAACTCTAGTTTTTTATAAAATGTTTTTTTCCAAAGTGCCTCTTAACGGAGAAACAGAGCCCTAAATGGGTGCCCATAGATTCAATTTTTTTACTCTAACTTCAACCGACTTGAATAATTTGATGAAATTTTAGTATGTTGTGTAGGCCATGGAGACTCTCAAAACCATAGTCAAGTAAATATTTTAAATTATAGGGGGAACCAGGAACGCACTGGCCATGAAACCTGTTGGTCCCAATTTTTGACGAATGTCATTTTACGGAGCTGAAAACTACTTTCTGAACAAAAAAAGTGCTCTTTTCCGATGAAACTAACCGTTTTTGAGAAAAATAGGTTTTTGTTTTACACGTTATTGCAATAATACATCGAAATACTACGAGACATCATAGTGTTGGTACCTATTGATTTTTTTTTGACTCTCTGAGATTGATTTCTCATACTAGAATTAGTTAAAAATTTACAAAAAAAAGAAAAAAAAATCAAGTTGGTACCTACTTGGATTTTGTTTTTTTTTGGTTTTTTTTTTAAATTGACTAATAGTACAGTGCCTTGCCGTGGTATTTTGATGTATTATTGCAATAACGTGTAAACAAAAACCCATTTTTCTCGAAAACGGTTGGTTTTATCGGAAAAAAAGAAGAGCACCTTTCCTGTTGAGAGAGTTCAGAGTATTTGAAAAAGTAGTTTTCAACGCTGTAAAATGACACCAGTCAAAAATTTGGCCCAAAAGGTTCCATGGACAGTCCGTTTTTGGCTGCCCCTTCCATTTAAAATATTGACTACTATGATTTTTAGAGTCTTCATGGTCTACGTCTACACGAAATACTAAAATTTCATCAAATTATACAAGCCAGTTCAAAAGTTAGAGCAAAAAATTGAATCGATGATTACCTCTTAAGGGCTCTGTATCTTGGTTAGGAGGCACTTTAAAAAAAAAATTATGACAAACACTTTCCTCTTTTCCGATGGGGGACGTGTATGGAATATCGAATCGACAAATCGAGCTCGCCCACATTGGATGCGGCAGTCGATAGCCTCGGATCGATGCTGAGCATTGCGCATTTTATCTCAGTGTGCATATAAATCGACTGAGGAAACAAAATGTTACTTATTCTCAAAGTAGTGTACCATCGAGCGAAGTATCGAAATCTTCTGCTGAAGCTCACGAAAACTGGAGCCGTTTCGAACGTCGTGTGATTTAATTTTGCTTGATTGAATGATCGCATCTTGGCATTGTTCAACTCCGCGAGACATACAGTGATAGACCATTATTTCGCCAGCTGGATCAGTTTGTTAGTTCAAATGAGCTTGAGAGACCTTCCTCCTTTGTTGGAATATGAATACTCTTTGGTTTGATGTTTACTTTTTGCGATATATATTTTTGTATATACAGGGTGTTGCATAAAAGCATGGCAGATCAAGGTTATGTATTTTTAAATGAAATACCCTGTATACTTTTGCATTTTTGGATTCTACGGACAATTCTGAACATAATTTGTGAATATCACCATAATATGTCTAAGTTGAACCGTTTTGGACTTATTGATGTTTCTCAAGTCCAGTTCTACGAAGGTTCAACGTTGAACTGCGTTCAAAGATGCACAGTCTAATGTACTTGAACCAGGTTCAAAGTTAAGCAATCATTGAGAAACCGGCCTTAATATGAAAAATAATGTCATGCAGGTCATCATGTATAACAGTTTTGTTCAGTTGGTAATTTGTACAGTGCGTTTTTTTTCAAGACGGAACATAGGGATTCCCATGTTAAATTCTCAATCCCATGTTAGCAGTACTTCTATTCGTAGTACTCAGCTGAAACTTGCCGTAGATGAACTTTTGTGCTTCGAGATTAAGTAAGTCCATCAATTACGCCAGAATAACTTGGAGAAAGACTCAAAAAATGCTTTAATGTATCAGAAAGTTATACTTTCAACATGCCTTGTATATGACGGTGACAACCAATTTTCTGACGTGTCTAACCTCATTGTCAATTTGTTTCACCAAAAAATTTCTTTTTTATTTTTATGACCATTAAGGATACTGCTTAGCCGTTAATAGGGGACATTTTGAACAGTTTATCTGAAAAATGATGTTTGATTTTTATAATCGTATTATATTGTTAAAAATAAATTAAATTACAATTTGACAATGAAGTTATTTGGTTGACAGTGGCATATACAAGGCTTGTAAAAAAGTTTTACTTTCCAATTGATAAAAGCATTTTTCTATGACTATTTAATAATAGATGAATTATACATCCACTATCTATTGGTTAATGTAACTCTTTACTCATACCAGTGACTTTTTTTCCATTACTCAATTGTTTTTAACCAATGAAATGATCTAATTCTCATTACTCCACTGTTTTAGAGCCAATCAAAACATTCGACAAAATGTCAACCTTCAAATACATCATTTTGAAACAGCCCATTTGAAGGTCCATACTTGTTTTATAGTCATAGTCACATTGTGTTATCAACCTAACCTCAATTTAAGTAAAAAAAAGTGCCGTCAAATGAAATTGAATATTTCAAAGTTCGCTTCAATTATTGGATAATCATAGAAAAAGTATAGTATTCTACTCGCGGGAAATGGATATTACTCACTCAGATGATTACGGAAACTTCATCCTCGTGAGTAATATTACCATTTCCAGCTCGTTGAATAATATACTATTTTTTAATCTTTTTTCAATTTATTCTGTGTTAATTGATGAAAAAACATAATCTATAAGCACCAAAGTTTATCTACGCCAAGTTTTAGCCGTGTACTTTGGATAGAAGTACTGCTAACACGGGACTGAAAATACAACATGGGAATCCCTATGTTCCATCTTGAAAAAAAACGCACTGTATACTTCTGACAGTGATAGATCAAATAAATTGAAAATAGCATATTTTAACCAATATTTTATGAGAAAAGTGAAGTAAATAATATGCCTTACAGCCTTCAGAATAACAATTTATTTTGGAACTTCCATAAGATCAAATAAGAGTGTTGAATTGGCCCAAAGAGAGCCCCAAGGATTAATCCCCGGGTGCATATTCCATACAAAGTAACAATCCGTCGAATTTATCAAGAATTTCAACAAACTAACATCGAATCTAAGAAGAAAAAAACAGTGAACAGAGATGAAAACAGTGAGTTAAATCTACTATTAAAAGTTGACGAAAACCAAATATTTCTATAAGAATGATATCTAAAAGTTTGAAACAAGAGATTGAGGATCTGAGAAGTACCACGTTTCAATTTAGACATAAAATGGTGGTATAGAGGGTCGGTCGGGAGGAACGAACCAAATTTCAGGAGTGTATTATACATGCGAAAACAATATGGAAAAAAACCCATATCATGTTCTTATCAAATATATACAGGGTGTCCCAACGATAGAGTAAAGTAGGTTTTATCATATAGGATATGAAAAATATCAATATCAATATGCGTCACAGGTTACGGGTGTAAATAGCGCACATTCTGAAAATATTTGGAAACATACAGGGTGCGTCACAAAAGTATGGCACGAAAAAGTAGGATTTTTTTAAATGGAACCCCCTGTATATTAGTTGATATTTCAATTCTTTCTTCAATTTGGAACAAAAATTGTGATACAACTAATGTTCCTAAATTCAACCGTTATCGAGATATCGCGTTTTAAAAATGGCATTTTTGCAACTTTGACATGCTATAAAACTCAAACTATTCAAGTTGGAGAAAAATGGATTGCACATTCCTATCTTAACTTTTCAAGAGATAATAATTGGAAATCAAATATTGAAAGATGCATCTCACTCTCCCTTATTATGACAGATACGAAAAAACGTCATTGAGCAAAATGATCCAGTAGCACCCAAGCTATAAAATGGCGTTATCAAAGTTATCAAGCTTCAATATAACCATGGCAATATTGAAGTGCGCATGTGTAGAACAGTTCAGATCTGATTCAACTTGGAACCAAAACAAAGCTCATATCAGATTGTGATAGATTAGTAAAATCATACAATATCAGATACTTACAACTCGGTGCAGCCTGTCGACTGTACTGTTTGTGAATTTGATCGAATGTGAATTTAACAAAGGCATCATATTGTTCTGCAAGTTTGGTGGTGAGGACATTGTCATACTCTTCTCTTATTTCTGACTCCCGTTCTCTGAGCATCTTTTCGCATATGACGCCAACCTATACAATGATCCATTAGTTTAGTAACAAGTGGAATTCTCTATACATATTTCTATCATCAGAAAATTTCTCTTACCTGCTTGAAAGTGAACAATGGCTTCTCTGAACGTGATGGCGATACGTCCCCTTCGTTTCCACTACTGTCAGAGTTTTCCATGTATTGAAGTTGCTTGCGTCTTTGTATTCTTTTCAGTTCGGCTTTGATGTTTTCAGCCATGTATTCTGGAAGATGAAATTGTATATTAAGGAAATATAAAAACAGCTATGTCAGTCGTCAGACAAGGTATGGACATCTTTATAAGTTTTGTGGAAAACTGAAACTATTTTTTTAAGGTTTATCTATTGAATGCGAAGGTGTAGGATACCCCGGATAACAAATGTAAAAAATAAAGTTTACATTCGAAAATAACCTCAAACAACGTTATGTTGAAGCTTTTTAGTTTTTTATAAATTATCATTTGTTTGTCAGCCAAAATATTGCTTCATTGAATAAGGGTATTTTTCAAGTTAAAATAACGATTCTGTATTTCAATTTGATGACGCCATTTTGTAGAGGAAAAAAAGAGGCTAGATGCACGATACACTCATAACGGTTGCGCATCCACCGTAGATGTCACTGGATGATCAACACCATGTTACCATTATTACTTGTTTCGTAATAGTCATTGTTGCCAGGTCTCTCTCTTTGAACAGAAACTAACATGATTCTTGATGGTAGCCAGCCTTATTAGGTATACGTATGGAGGACTGTAACTAGGAGAGTAATCGAAATGCATAAAAGTGGTCCAGGTTTCAAATCGTAATTCAGGTTCAATTGTTACTCCCAGATGGCGAAGAGTCGTTAGTGATTTGATGTCAAACAAAAATGTCACCTAGGCAACATAATTGAAACAACGTTACGAATACTCTATCAGAATGCAACAGATTTTTATTAACTAGGTTGCATCAAAACTCTCACTATTTAATGATAAAAGGTATCATAAATATATTATTTGTTAAACATGATTCTGAAATTTCTAGAATTTTCATATTTTTTTGTTTGATTGCATCAATTGATAGAGTAACTGAGTGACCTCATATCCTTCATTGACAACAGTCATCATTGAACAAACCATGGGCTTGAAATACGATGCTGCGACGATTCAGCCACAATTTTTTGCCTTATAGAGAATGCACTGCATGTGGAATGTGGAGTGGAAATTTGGAAAAAATTAATGAAAATGTGATAAAAGTATCTTGACAAATTATTGACAAGCAATAAACGTTACCATGACAATGAATAAATAAAAGCCCTACTAGCAACTGCGCCCTCAAATGAACTAACGAAAAAGAGGGACAGAATTTCAGGGATATTCGTATGTCGATTCGTCTCCTTGTTATAGTCCTCCATAGGTATACGACTTGACATCATATATTTAATACACATATATTGCGTGTTGTGGTCTAAAATGTCAGAAATCAAAACGAGATAGCCTCTGTCATGCTATCTCTTTTCTGTATTTTCTTACATAGTGCGCTTGCGCTCAACGTGTGTGAGCAGTGCTGCTTGAAGTGTCATCTTTTGTGACAAGGTCGATGCGTATGTCAAACGCGGCGTTTTCGCGTTTTGAAATTTGAATGCATAAATAAACCAACTACTGTTACAGCAAATCTTGGAAAAATCAAATAACAAATAACAATACCTAATAATAATTGCTTGTCTTAATTTTGACGGTACAAAAATCACGATACTACGATCAATTAGGTCGCTAAGCGCAAAAACGGTGCGTTTGACATACGCACATGTTCTGCGAAAATCGTCTTATGCCTGGTGTACATTCAATTTTACTTCGAAGTGGAAGTGATTTACACTTGCCAAACGAGAATCATATGCTACCATCCACATTGTATTTGGTGTGAGCGTTTGATTGAATGTAAACCCTACATCACCCATCTTTGTTTTGTTTCGAGCAAATTAGCATGTTTTAAAATGATTTAAAAAATATACTTTTGAAAAATCAGTTCTGTTTTTTTTTAATTAGTAGTGTGACATGTCAACTTGAAAAGTACATGAGGATGAGGACAACAAATATTTAAGGTTTTTGTAAAAAAAGATATCAAAGCGTGATAGACTGTTCTCAAAAATATATTATACAGGGTGGACCAGAAGTAATGGGACATACGGTTACAGTAGATTCCTCACACAAAAATATTGTGATAGACCTCAACTTGTCAAATCCGAAAGTTGATATACTTTCGGATACAGGGTGTCAAAGTTGAATTTTAATATTTGATTTTTTCAAATTACTTTTGGAATAATCAAGTTATTTTGACGAAATTTCGTATATAGGGGTTGTTTGACATGCAAAATTCATATCTGGCCTTGGTAGTCTTCAGTTAATATTCGATGACACAGCCAATGTTATATTGCAATTTGCAAAAATGGTCCGTCCAACCCACATGCGCTGACATAGAAAAATATCTTTATATCGCGCTCTTCCAGATTCCAGACAATGATCACACTGTAGTCTAAATTCAACGTCTAACCCACATACAATAATTGAAAATGTGGTTTAGATCATTTAAACGATTTGGCTGATTCAGCGATTGCGGTTTGGAATTTTGTTCACAGATGCCGCTATATGCTGAATGAGGCTTTAATCATTTTTGCTTATTATAGTATGATCAGTAGGTTTAGTATAAAAAACTCATTTGTAAAAAAAGTGTGGGTTAGTTGCAAAACACCGTCCAATTTGGCTTCACTTCGCTGTTATTTGTTAAAAAAAATTCAACATATTTTTTCTTAGACTTTTTTGTGTTGTGTTTAGAGTGTGCGTTGTGCTTTTTGTGAGGAGAAAAATGCCGAGAAATTGTTTTCTCTGCCTTTTCAGCAAAAAACAAGCTTCTGAGAAACTGAGGGAGACGCCTACTCTCCACAAGTAACATTCGACAGTAATAATAGAAGTTTTTTGTAAAAAAAATATTTTATAGGTTTCCGACTAATTTGAAAACGCGCAGAGCATGGTGCAGTTTTTGTAAATTATCAGAACAGGATGATCCATCGAAAATAAAACTTTGCGAGTTTCATTTCCGACCCGATGATTATTTCGAACCTGCTGCTAAATCTAAAGGAAGAAGAATGGTCTTAAGACTAACTGCAGTACCATCAATAAAAGTCCCGTCTAGATCAGGAGTTGTTCACCTTCAGTCACGTTCATCTGCTTTAGACCTTATTTCATCAACAACCACAACTGTTCAGTAAGTGCTGCATACTATAATAGAGCAACCTCGAGAGCTACCAATGGAGCGATACGACCTTCCTATTCAGCAAAGTAATACCTATTACCTATATTCTGTCGTTTACCTATATTCTGTCGAATGTACCTTTGTCACTTGAAATGTTTCAATGTTTAGGTAGTGCATCTAGACCAGGAGTACTCCACTTTGAGCCACGGTCATCATCATTAGAAGATATTTCATCTTCAACCCCAATTATAGAGCAACCAATGAAGCAATCCGACCCAATGGAGCAATGCGACATTACTATTCAGCCGAGTAATATTACCTATTCTGTCGACTTTATTTTGATATTCAAAATGTCTAATTTTTCAGTTTGTGAGACTCGCAAATTTTCTGAACCTCGATTCATCTCTGAGATAAAAACTCCAGATGTAGCAACTCCCAGAAGGGCAAGAAGAGTTTTATCATTAGTCAGAAGAATTGATAGTGAAAAATCAAGAAAAATTAAAACGTTACAGGATAAAAACAGATACCTTACAAAACGAGTTGGCTCTCTCAAAGAACTAGTTTCTCAATTGCGGGATAAGGGGTTGCTGTCGGAAGAAGCTGGAAACACCTTAACGGTATCTATCAACGATATATATTATTTCAAATTAATAATAATTGTTATTTCAAAGCATACAAATCCAAAATAGCAAATAATATGTTCGCTATGTACAATAATTATTTTATTATAGCAGTAATCATCTCTCTTTTATTTCCAGGAAACGTTACCTGAAAACATGAAGCAATTAGTGTCCAGGAAACTGAAGAACAGAAAAAAATATTCACCAGCAATACGAAGTTTTGCCTTGACTTTACATTTTTATTCGCCGAAAGCCTACAATTATGTCCGGAAACACTGGGAAAAACTCCTACCACATCCGTCGACTCTCCGGCAATGGTATAGCGTGGTTGATGGTGCCCCTGGATTCACGAAAGAAGCTTTCGATGCCATGGCCCTCCGTGCCACAAAAAAAACAATAGTGGTGAATTTAGTGATGGATGAAATGTCCATCAGGGAGTCAGTTATATATCATCAAAATGAATTCCACGGAGGAGTGGATTGTGGCACCTTACAATCAAACCAAGAAAATGATAATGTTCCACTTGCGACAAATGCCTTAGTACTAATGGCAGTTTCACTCATTGAGAGTTGGAAAATTCCTGTCGGTTATTTTTTGAATCGAGGGTTGAGTGGCAGCGAACGGGCAACTTTGCTAACGCGAGCATTCAGATTATTGGAGGAGTATAGAGTTAATGTGTATTCAATAACTTTTGATGGGGCATCAACAAATTTGAGCATGTGTTCTCATTTAGGTGCAAATTTTGATTATTTTGATACAGGTTTGAAACCGTTCTTTATAAATCCCGTGACTGGGGATAAGTGTTATATATTTCTCGATCTATGTCACATGATGAAACACGTTAGAAATACCATAGGAGATAGAAAAATATTAAAAGATGGTGACGGCAACATCATCTCATGGGACTATATTATACAACTATACAATCTCCAAAAAAATGAGGGGCTACAATTAGCCAATAAAATAACGACAAAACATATATTTTTTGAAAACAATCGAATGAATGTCAGATTAGCTATGCAAGTTTTGAGTGAAAGTGTGTACAAATCGTTTGTTTTTCTTAATCAAATTCCGGATGATGAATTGAAAAAACAATTCTCCGGCTCTATGGCTACTGCACATTTCTGTTTGAATTTTAATAATATGGCAGACATATTAAACTGCAAAAATAGGTTCTCAAAAAGAACATTCGATGCACCATTGTTGGAGAATAATTTCGAGAAAATGGAAGAACACGCCAAACACTTCATAGCCTATATAACCTCACTAAAAGATTCAAATGGAACAAATATTTTGAAATCTAGCAGAAAAACTGGTTTCTTGGGATTAATAATCTGTTCTGTTTAACAAATATCTTTCCACTTTTTAAAAAGTTGAAAGAACATGATTTTTCATATTTATTAACATTTAAATTATCTCAGGATTATTTAGAGACCTTTTTTTAGTGCGGTTAGAAGCAGGGGAGGATTCAACAATAATCCGAGTGCGTTACAATTTAAAAGCGCATATAAACGTCTGCTAATTAGACATGAAATTAAGGATGTAGAAAATGGCAATTGTCTGTTTGATGGAATTGAAATGCTACATGTGTCATCAAGTAGAAAAAAAAACTGTCCAATAGGTGATGAACAAGAATTGAATAAAGGAATATCTGATTTTGAACATGATCATGATTATATCAGTATCTTTTGGCAACTTAATCCTTATGTCGAAAATGTATGCGAATATATTGCTGGATATGTAACCAAACAAGTTAAAAAAAAAATTGACTGTCCTATTTGTCTTCGACAAATCATGGCTGAAAATATGCCCCTTTTATCTAGAATTAAAGACAGGGCAAATTATTATGTAGCCCCGTCAATAGACACAAACAATATTTGCAAAACGTGTGAGACGATAATTAGGCAATATTTACAACAAATTCACAAGAAAAATATGAAGGCAATAGTTATCAACAAAATAATGAACAAAATTGGTCTGCCCTTTGATAATGAAGAGATGAACAATCATGTAATGAGCCAGCACATAATTGATAACCACAGGACTCAATTGTGTAAATTAATTATAAATATTTATATTAACGTTAGATTTTATCATGAAGCAAAAAGAATGTCCACCAAGACTGAATATGTGAGACAAAAATATACGAAACTAATTATGTTCAAAGGACAATAAAAAATTGAGTCTTGTATTTATAGTTTTACTCCTTGGTTCCCTATATTGTTTGATTGTCTGATAAACTTTGTTGATGAAATTACTATTCATTGCTCGATGAAAGTTATCACTGACCTTAAGAAAAAGAAAACATATTTATGTGCGTATGGCTATATGCATAGGTTTTTTGAATATGAAAGAAGAGATGACATTACATTGCAAAATCAAGTTTTCCCATATTGATTATTATTTGGTTATACCAGTGTTTTCTCAACAAGACAAGTCAAAATGACGTTCTTTGGGTGACTGACTGTGTTTGTTGGATACACAAACTGACTGACCAGGGTTTTTTTGTTTTTTAAATAACATCTTCGAATTGTATGCAAGATTGTAGGTTTGATAAAAAACTTTTATTAACAAGATTTTTTGACAACTCTAGGTCCCTGGTTGACTGATATTGTTGCGAGTTTCAGCTCGCACATAGATTCTTATTGCATTTGCTAACTACAAACCAGATTTGAGCTTTAATAAAACAGTTACAACTTATAAGTTTTTTTTACAATTTTGAAACCCTGCCCAGGCCAGTTGGGAATCTGGCTGACTGACTCGGGGGTATTGATATATGATCTAAACATGACCTTTTGTCAAAATTTCAGCTTTAATAAAACTGTTGCATATTTGGTCTCTCATCTCTCCGACTATTACCTACTGTATAAGACATTTATATTTTGCTTTATTTTAGGGGGTGTAGAATCTCAAGTATAGACCAATTAATGGCCTAGCGAGACTATACACCCCGTAGTAGACTAGTAGAACTATCATTGTTATTTTAGAACTATAATTGTTATTTTAAATGTTTAAATATGGTAATATATTGATTGATTGATAAGAAAACTCGGAAATTATCGAAAAGGTAGAAAACCCACGAGAGACCCATATAATATGTACTTGAGCAATTAGTAACGACAAAAATTGATATCCAATGATTGTATTTTGGATTTTGGAACATGCAAAACTTTTAATGAGGGATAACTTTTTTCCTAAAATTGATAGGTAACAAAAAAGTTTTTAATATAGTCCCAAACCTACAGCGTCATAATTAAGTAAGTACTGTACCCAACTATAATACTAAATTATTAAAAATATCAAAAGGCAGTCTGCATGAAACTCAAAAACAACCGACTTCTTTTTATAGGTTTTTACCACTGTATCGGTACCTATATCAAAAATAAAGGGATTTTGGATCTGCAATCTACAATCTACATTAATATGAACTCCTCACTCAACGTTTCACTGATTCACACACTACACGCTTATTAAGAAACACCCTGTACCTATGGTAGGTAGACGCAAATGTACCTATCAAATATTTCAGTTGAAACAGATATAGGTAATCGAATCGTTTTGATTAAATTATTAAATATTCTGATTCTAATAATTATTTAAATAACCTTCACTACCTCGTTCACTGCCTTCACAAGTTTACATAACTTCATCGTTTCTGATTATCAATACCAGCTGAAGCTGAAGACAATAAGAAAATCAAAAAACAACTTCTCTGATGAATATACCTAAATAAAGCAGAATAAAAGAGAATTTTTTTAGTTCGTTAATCAAATAAACCGTGAAATAAACAAACACTTGTATATCCTAACCTAGTTTTTCGATTAGTTTGAAAAATTTATAAGAAGCACCTGTCAATGCATACAGCTCATGCGCACAAGTGCTACAAGTGCACTACGGTAGAGCGATATTAAAATTCATTCATGGATCGTTATGTTCTGTCTCTTTTCATCGGCGGAAAAATTTAACATGGTGATGAACGTCAACACGCAATATATCTGTATTAAATATATGCTTGACATCACTACCAACTATGCTTCGAGCGTTGTCATATCAACGTTAACCCACCTACGTCATGAACTAAAACAAACGATATCCTGACGATCAAAGAACATACCGTTATGAGCAATGATTTTCCAACAACTAGATATAGCCCGACGTCGCTTTGTGTGTCACATGTTTATACATTGAGGAGTATGAGGAGAGAGAGGAATTCTTGCAAGAGTTCTTGCGAGTTTGCCAAACTGCAAATTTATTAAGTAGCTACCTTGTATTCAAGGTATTTTTATTCTAATTAAAAATACTCTATACTCTATGAGTGCATCGCCGGTAGTTACCAATTATATAATATGTACATTTTTAGATCAATAGTGATAATAACACATTATCAATTAGACCCATATTTTTCCATAAACCTTAGTTACTTATGTAGACACGATGCAACGAAAAACATCTGGCAACACGACACAAATGCCTATTTGAGATCAACCAATCACAGCTGATAGTCATTTTAACCAATCATAGCCGGTAGCTCGGCTTGTAGCTTCTTGGAACACTGTTGTCGGCTTGTTCAAAAGTCAATATTTTTGGAGGCCGAACAGCTGATTTATGTGAACAAAACTTATCAATAAACAGTAAATTATAACTGTCCTATAAAACCAACGCTATTGAAACAAATAAAAAATTCAAACATATCCTCGTTGATACACTGGTTAATCCCTTTTGATAAAAAGTGAAAATTCTGAGTGCTTTTTACTTGCAACAAGGCAACGTTGAACGTGATCGTGACAAACAATAATTTGCCCGGAATCTAGGGTGTACGCTAGTTCTAGTGGGTTCTATGTTCTAAGGTTATGAGTGTATCGTGGCATCTTGCCACGATACACACTGACATTTACTTTGTCGGATATCTTCGGAAGTATTCGGGATTTTTTGGATTTCTCAACGGCATGTTATATTGAGTACCAAAATGCGCATCTTTGTCGTGCTTCCAAACTCCGAACTTCTCTGTATTTCCTACCGTTTCCAAAATACTGATGGTAACCATTGAAACTTGTGACACCCTGTATAAAAGTTTAGCCCAAGATTTTGCCAGGCAACCCATTCGCAATCTATTTTTAAACAAATTATATAACATAATATGATCTTTATCAGCATTAAATAGTATATGAGGGTAAATATTTGTACATCTTCTGAAATAATCGACCGTTCTGGTAATTTTTCCTAACCCTGTATATCGCCACGTGATACCGTCAGGGTCAGGTGACGAAAATTAAGAGGTTGCGTGTGCAAAGACATGGCCACCCCCAAAGTTACTATTTTCAGGGTTCAGTACACTTTACATAAGGAAGCAATTCACAAAGTTTCACGACTATATGTAGGTATCACTTCGAAAATACCACGCTGTACTGGGGACTATGAGTACTTATCCGCTCGCATCAATTTAGAATTTTTCATATACATCCAGTACTTATTAATAGTATGGCTGCTGAATAGAGTAGGTAAATATTTACCCAATATTGGGAATAATCAAAATCAAAAACCCATAATTTCTCATCTATTTAAATCTCGACTTTCGAGTATAGGTACCCTTATAAGGCTCTTGTGTCTTATAGCGACCCACGCATTTCATGAAATTCTTTTTACAGAGTGATAGTAGACCTTCTAAAACACATTTAAACAAAAAAAAAATGCGGTATTTTCAGTTTTTTCTGAGAATTAAGCAAAACTATCCTTATTTTCTAACCTCGTTGTAAAGTTTCTTATCACAAGATCTGCCGAAATACTGCATTTATATTATAGGTAAGTCACTCTTGACGCTAAATACATTCTATTTTAGGACAAAATGTGAAAATAGTCTGGAATTTGCATAAATACAACATTATTTGATTTTTATGGGTACACTTTTTAGTATGAAGTCATAAAGAATTCCCTATAGAGGTTTTTCGTAAATGAGCCATGGCCATGGCGATACTATGTTGGGGACCAGTCCATCCACCATAATACAGCGCTCAAGTCACCGTTCATGACAAGATTGTCTCGTGAATGTCAATGTGAGTTTTCAAGTTTGGCAGTGTCAGTCAGCCATATTTCATAATTTTTGAAAAAATACTATTTGTTATCATCATTGTGTCCGTAAAAAGTATTGACGCGTACCTGAAAGCATTGATTTCCTAAATCAAAAACTGGATTACTTATAGACCGTCAGATAACGACAGATTTTGCTGACTGATTTTCTCGCTTTAGGGATTTTAACCACTGAAAAGTATGTCAGTGTTGAGGACAAAAAATGAAAATTTAGCGACCGCAAGTGTGCTAGGCATATAGAAAATCAAGATTTCTTCAGCAAAAAAAAAAAGTTTTTTTTTCATTTTCTCGTTTATGGCATTTTAAAACATCAACAAATATTACAATGTAATAGTGAAAAAAAAAAGCCATAAGGATTGGACGTGCTTAAAGGGTTGAAATAAGAGTGCCATCTTGTAAAAGAATACTAGGCTGCTGATGCATTTTCTCGCTCATGGCAATCGAAAGAATTAATTTTAATATCATAAGGAACCCGACAAAAATTTCCCATAAGTCGATTGGATGTTGAGGTAAATTTTTCAGACGGAAAATTTTGCAAATTTTTTCTTCCTATTCGATTTTCTCGTGAACGAAATAAAAAGCAATACAAATGTCTCAATCTAAAACTCTGTTATAAAAAAACCCATAAGTCTAGCTGGTGCTTGTCATAGTTTGTGAAGCTACTCAACTTGCAGGAGAGTCAGAGAAAATTTTTCAAATTTTCTTGTTTATGGGAATTGGCATGTGGGATGAAAAACTTCTTTCAAGATCGGACAAAAAAAGCCATAAGTCGGAAAGATGATATCGACATTTTATTCAAATAAATACATACAATCATTTGAAAATGATGCTGTGCGAAAATTGAAAAAATCTGCTTATTTTTTTTTTGAAGTCTAGGACATCACAGCAACAGAACGACTCTGTGAATGAAAATCCAAAACCCCTCGAAAAGCTTAGTCAATAAGAAATGCTGATAAGTGGCGAATATTGCCACTTATTGTTATTGGTAAAAATAGCATCAATTACAAGTTTACTACACATTATTCTATTTCTATATTCTATCAAGATTCAGACGATGAATCATTATTTAGCGAGAGTCTCCACGAATAAAGAATATTATTTTTTATCATACAAGAATATTTTTTTTTTTTCAAGTATGATGTAGACGAGATGTAGAAATTGAATAAATTGAATGAATCCTTTATTTATCATTATTCTTTGGTCAACATTTTATACGACTCAAGTCCATAACTATTTTTTTTCACATATTTCAATTATTACACTACAACTATTTTTTGTCGCACTAAACTTGACATTACAATAAAAATTGTGTTACCTGACAATTCAACGAAAAAGACTGATATGATATGATTATGATTTTTGATTTAAATCAAATTAAACTGTCAAGTTTAATCCGAGGACATGATGACTTGAGTATAATTCGGTAAGACAATTTAATGAATACGTAAATCCCTAAAATAACAAAAAGACGCATTTAAAAGTTCCGTTTTGTGACTGGAAAAAACATTGCTGCTCATGGTAATTTTGGATACATAATTGTCACTCTCAAAGAAATATTTAATCAAATAAGTTCTGCCTGTATCCTGTATTTGACATTATTATCATGCCTCCGCCAATCTTCAATCCCATGTTAGCAGTAGTTTTAATCAAATTACACAGCTGAAACTTACAGTGGATGAACTTTGGTGCATAGAGATTATTCACTAGTTAGTACAGAATAACTTGAGAAAAAAAAAATGAAAAAATGCTTTTATCAATAATTGGAAAATAATAGTTTTTTACATGCCTTGTATAAGCCACTGTCAACCAATAATTTCATTGTCAAATTGTAATTACATTTATCATGTATACCTAATACAATTACAAAAATTCAACATTATTTCTTGGATGAACTGTTCGAAGTTCTCCCTATTCACTGACAATATTCTAAACGGTTATAAAAATATAAATGAAATTTTTTAGTTAAAAAAATTGACAATGAAGTTAGACACGTTAGGAAATTGGTTGTCACCACGCACTATACATGTTTATTTACATAAAACGTCGATATCATGTTCCCGACTTATGGCTTTTTATTTCTGGTCTTGAAACCAATGCGGCTGCCCCATGCAAAAACACAGTAACTGACATTTTCGCCGAAATCGAGATTTCTCACTATTCGAATTACTGTGTTTCTGGCGCACATTTTGGTATAATTGGAATTGAAATCGGCCAGAAAATACCTGAGATTTCACAGTGCCCATACCTAGTAACTGCACTGAATTTTCCAAATTCCCATACTAAAACACAGCAACTCCAGTATCCCATGCAAAAACACAGTAAGTGAAAATGCAGTTACTGTGTTTCTGCAGTCCGGTGTGCACTTACTTGGTTTTTGCATGGGAAATATATTCAACTTTTCACCACAAATACTACAACCACCATTGCGGATACCTAGCAAGTGGCCGACTTGCTATTGAGCTTCCAGTTTTAGATCAAAATTCAAAAGAGGCGAACGTCATGTCGTCATTCCCGTCGAATTCAAGTGGAAGAACAAAACGCATTATAGATTTCTCATTGCTGGAGACCGCTGAAGATCGTCGGAACAAATTGGTAATAATCATGATTTTTTTTAACTCATTTGGAATATAAGGACAACTAGAACTATCTTCTTCTCTCAATCTTAAATGTTAAAACTATAAAATAAGTTAGCAGTACAATTCTGGAATGTGTCTTGATAGATTGTTTTCAAAATAATGTCATATAAGAGAAGGTTTTTCATAATTCACACTTATTTAAAAAAAGAATCTGCTCATAGCGTTATGTCGAACCAGTAGAAATATTTTCCGCCATAAAAAATGAGACATGTTCATGGTTTAGTGATCGTCTGGAGAGCAACGAACAAAAAGATGAATATATTGAATTTCCAAGCGATGTTCTTCACATAACACAGCCCAGAACAACCTGTAGTATATTATCATTGAGGAAATATTCATTCAGGAAACCCAGGAATTTGATACGAGTGGTGTGGGGAATACATTCAATAAAAACTCGGAATCTTTTCATGCAGTTACTGTGTTTTTGATCCAAAATTCAATTATTCTTTATCGGTGATCAAAATCAGTAAGTGCAGTTGCTGTGTTTCTGTAAAATATATTTATTTTAAATTGATAGGTATAATATGCAGAAACAGTTTTTCGATTGCCAAAGTCGCTTATTTTCCACTATTTTATTTGAAACTATCATGAAAACGTTGCTCAGATCGACCCTTCTATTGTGTATAAATTTGAAATAAAAATTCCAACAAATGGAGTGAGGCTAGTAAATTATAACAAAAACCCAATTTTCTCAAAACTTTGTTCAAAGTAGTTACTGTGTTTCTGCTTGGGGCAGCCGAATGTCCCTTCCCACATGCCAATTCCCATAAACGAGAAAATGAAAAAAAAAAAACACAAATTTTCCTACAACTTTACAACTTATGGCTTCTTTTGAAACACATTAAAAGCTTATGGGATTTTTTGTATGATGTTTATCAATTATTGAAATCATACTGTTTGAATGCCATAAATGAGAAAGTTTGCCGGACGACGAAAAACATTTGCGCAAAATTTTCTGTCTGGAAAACTTACTTCAACAGCCGATCGGCTTATGGGAAATTTTTTTCGGGTTCCTTATGATATCAAAATTCATTCTGTCGTTAGCCATAAGCGAGAAAATGCATTAGCAGCCAAGTATTTTTTTACAAGATGACACCCTTATTTCAACACTTTAAGCACGTCTAATCCTTATGTTTTTTTTTCACTATTACATAGTTATATTTGTTGATGTGTTAAAATGCCATAAACGAGAAAATGAAAAAAAAAATCCTTTTTTTTTTGTAGAAAAACTGTTAATTTTCCATATGCCCAGCACACTTGCGGTCGCTAGATTTTCATTTTTCGCGCTCAACACTGACACACTTTTCAGTGGTTAAAATCCCTGAAGCGAGAAAATCAGTCAGCAAAATCTGTCGTTATCTGACGGTCTATTAGGCAGAGGGTGAGAACCTAAACAACTTAAAACTTGTCTATGGACAATGAAAAAATTTACAATTATTTACACCTAGTTTGCGGAAAAGATTTTCAATTACAGGGAACCAAGAGAGGCTTGCAAAAAACTGCTGTTCCTACTTGTATCTGAGTATTGAGAATCATGAACGACAAAACTGTTTAGCTTGTTAGTTTTGGTTAATTTGGGTTAGTTTCGGTTTGGTTCTTCTTCCGAAATATGATTCATCATATCACAGAACGCAGCCACTTTTAATCTTCAGGTAATTCTTTGGGGTCTTGTAAAGATTAGGCATCCACACATTAATGAATTTTTTCAATTTTTGAGCATAGTTTTGGTTTTATAGAACAATTTCAACTAAAAAAAATGCTGGATGAACAGCTTATAACAAAAAAAATAAACCCATAACAAATTAAAATTTTATCAGGATTCAGTGAGAAAAACTCCCTTAAATGACAGCTTTGTCAGATTGTTATAATCCATACAAGCTACATATTATAGAACAAACAGGCAATGTTACCAAACTTACCCAAACTTCTTAAAAACAATGAATGCAATCGTTTTTGTTTGTATATTTTAATATACTATGACAAACATAATAAAACAGTAAAAAAAACAACCATATGTGCAGGAGCTTTACTTTTTAAACGATATTCAAGAGAACATCCACCGGCTACGCTGGGCAGGAGCGTACCTTTTTACTCGGGCAGGAGCAGCCATATGGGCAGGAGCGTGACTTTTTAAACGATATTTAAGAGAACATCCACCGGCTACGCTGGGCAGGAGCGTACCTTTTTACTCGGGCAGGAGCAGCCATATGGGCAGGAGCGTGACTTTTTAAACGATATTTAAGAGAACATCCACCGGCTACGCTGGGCAGGAGCGTACCTTTTTACTCGGGCAGGAGCGTTACTTTCTAAACAATATTTTAGATATGACGGCATGATGGACACGTGAATATACATCCATAAAATGGCGCCAAAACGAAAAAGCAAAATAAATGAAAAAGGAAAACTTGGCAACAGCGCGCATTTTTCACTTTCGGTCGTTATTTAGTGAGTAGTGTCTAGTACTCTAGTGTCTTGACAATCGTGACAGTTGTTATTGATAATATCGAGTTCGCCGGGATCTTCTGTGAATCAAATTTTTAAAATTTATTTTTCCTGCTTAACTATATGTTTTAACTTTTTTAGTGGTTACGTGAGGAACTGTAGTACATGAGAACAACAGAAATTGTCCATTTCAATGACCCACAACCTTGCCCACAACTGGAACAAATCGAGACTTTTGGAAAATGTTCGTATGAAACAATGTGCCTAAAATAGTGTTTTTTCTACAAAAAAGTGATTCATCCAGCATTTTTTCTCTTTAGAATAGTTAAACGAAGGATAATTTTCCAAATTCGCCTTTGAAAAGTAAAAAATACATGGATGCCTAATGTTTACAAGAACCAATTCTTTGAAATAAATAGTTGAAAATTACTGATTTTGATTTCTTTTTTCAGCCATTATTTTAATGTGATAATAATAGTCAAAGTTAATTTTGACATATTGACAGCCTTTACTTTTTTCAACACTTGCCAACATCGCTCATCCGTTCAACCAGCTCAACCATTGTAAGCGTTGATCCATGCTATTGTCTATTTTGAGTTATGGCGGCTTTGAATTCTTTGATTTTTTTTCCAATTAAAACGTTAGTTTTTCACATTTTTTTCCACTGACATATCACGTTATAGGGATTGTAGACTCCTATAAGAAAAAATCTGGCAGTGCTTCACTAGATTTTGAGAAAATTTACCTTTCTAATAGTTAAGAAAATACGGACATTATGTTCATTTTCTCTTAATAAAGTGAAAATACCGCAATTTTTTTTTTCTTAAAATATGTTTTGGAGAGTCTACTATCAATCCGTAACGAAAAAAGTGGGAAATGCATGGGTCGCTAAATGACACAAGACCTCCTTATAATTTATTCATGGCCGCACCAACCTATTTTGAGGGTACTTAACGCTAAGGGACCCTTAACTTGACATATTTGCATGCAAAACTGTCAAGTTGAGGGTCCCTTAACTCCCTTAGCGTTAAGTATCCTCAAAATAGGTTGGTGCAATCGGCCATCAATATTAATTATCAACACATTACGAATTAGTCCTACAGATCATTTTTCAACAATGAGAAAGCATCATACAGAGACAGCTTCTAGACAAAGAAACATAATGTTCTCGATAATACCTATCATCTTAATGTTCCACAATCCAAACCAAAAAATCAAGTGAAATGAATGAATACCTCCAAAACAGACAAAATAGGCAGGTACTACCTAACCCCCCTATCATTTCACATTACATTTTTTTTTATTCAATGGGCATGTCTTCAATCAGCTGATGACAGATAAAATGTCACAGCATATAAACAAACAAAATGTTAATTAACTAACCCATAAAACTGAAATTGATAAGGACGTAATTGAAACCAAACTTCCAAAACGGAACACGGTTAAAGCATAAATTAATAATTTATAAGCTTTTCAAACACTTACCTGGAGTGAATTTTTTACTGATTACGTCTGGAAAGGCAGATACTTTCGAAGGGCTGCCCGATGGGCCTGCTTCTCCACGATTTGTAGGGCTCGAACAAAAGGGTACACAACGTCTTCTTTTCGCTGGAAGGCCGCCCAAAGCGGATTCCCAATCGAGTGATCTCTTCAGAGTTGCACACGCCATTTTCGGTACGGTTGTTACGGTCAACAACGGTTTCTAACTAGAATCCAACAGTTTCGGTTGTTTTTTCACTAGTATTAATCGGAAATAACGCGTTATGATGTGATTAAAGTACTTTTGTAATTTGATTTGGCCTAAGAGTAATTTTGAGTTTTGTGTTAAAACGCATTGGCTTCTG
This sequence comes from Orchestes rusci, assembly GCA_958502075.1. NCBI lineage: Eukaryota > Metazoa > Arthropoda > Insecta > Coleoptera > Curculionidae > Orchestes > Orchestes rusci. The sequence goes on along the minus strand of OY293304.1, from coordinate 88,649,424 downwards.
GGAAACCAATATGGCGAAAGGAAATCAGAGAACTGACAGATTGTGACAAAACAAAACTGACATTTTGGGCAATGAACCAGTTTGGAGAGAATGGCGTGGAAATGCGCGTGCGTGGTTTGGGGAAATTCTTGTTTATAGGGTTGGCAGTTTCTAATAGAGATGTACCAAGCCGTGAAGCCGCTACGAATGGTTAATGAATCGATAGTTCGATAGCCAACTCAGAATATCGTATAAACAAATATGCAGGTCTCCTAGGTTTAATTGGGTTCCTCACGGGAATGTCTGTCTGAATGTCTCAAATTCTGTTGATTAATATTATTCATTCGTGTATTAGATGTTCTTTCGTAAAACTTATTTGAATTATAGTATAGGAAAGACGCTTTGTGAAGATTTTACTCACGATAAAACAATTTTCGAACTCAGCTGTTGCTGGTTGCTGGTTCTCACCTCACGTTAAGCCAGCTCCAGACTCACGCCGCGAGGCGAGAACCCGTGAATCCCCGTGAACGCGAGTGTGGATGGGTTTCACGGCTTTTCACGGAGATTATTCAGATCAGAATATTCACGGCGTGATTGCTGGCTGCGACTTCGCGGCTTGAGTCGGGAGCCGGCCTTAGGTTAGGTGCTCCCATAACAGGAGATATTCGTGAATATCTTTAGCGTTTTCATGGAGTATGGTATCATGAGACCATTCCAGTTTGGTCTGTCATTAATGTAACTTGCAGCTCGCCGATTGGCTGAAAGGGACGTTAATGACAGACCAAGCTGTAATGGTCTCATGATACCATACTCCATGAAAACGCTTCGTATCGTTGCAGACACTTTTCTACGGCATTGAATATCTACGCGCAGATTTGAGATCAAATTTGCAAACAGATATTTGAGCAGAAATGCTGACAGAAAGTTGATCGTGTCAAACGGGCTTTAGATAAATGGTATTAGATATCTACAAGTTGTTAATAGGTTTGTTCCAACTTACGCAATTGGTACCGTTCTGGAACGGTTAGAATTGAATTATTGCGCATGATCTAGATTTTCATCATTTCCATCACGATCCCAGAATCGCGGCAGTTGGAACGGATTCAGGTACCGATTTGAGGAATCGATTTTTCAACCTTCATCACTCATTATAATGAAATATTTTCACGCAAAAATAGAAAAAACGAAAATCCTATCTGCACTATCAACAAAAAAACACATTTAGTACTACTCCATAGTAAATACAAAGCCAAAACATACATAAATAAACTAACATGGCGGTGCTAGGCTAGTGCTATGTGTTCTGTGGTATGTACTGAAAATTCGGTCTTTTGGTAGACAGTGTTGTAATGTAACTTTTCGTTGTGTGGAGACAAGCCAATGAAAGTAAGAGGGCCGTCATCAACTGAACTGATGGTGCGATGAGAATTCCGGTGAGTGCAATCCACGTTATTAGCCTAGTTTACATCGATAACTCGTTAAGTTCGGTCCGATAGGACCAAGCTGGTGGGGATAGTACGGTAGGACCAATGCTTGCTTCCTGCCCGTTTACACCGTCTTGCAACGTCTTGAACTAAATGTGTACGCTCGCAATTCATCAAATGTCAAAAACAAGTCGAAATTATTCATCAACACAATTCGTAACCAGAAAAAAACTTAGTAAGTACGCTCAGATTGCCTTGGAAACTCAGAACCAACACAATTCACAATAATAACAATCAACATAACCTCATAATTTTGATCCAGATCGAACCAAAATTAGTTCGGTACACTTGCTGGCGCGTCCCGAACCAAGAGCGGACCAGCTTAGTCCGTAACTGTTTACACCATTCGAACCAAATATTTGGTTCGGATATAGTCCGAATTTGGTACTTGGTCCGCGGACCAAGTTGTCGGAATAAACTAGGCTATAATAGCCTAGTTTACACCGATAACTTGTTTAGTTCGGTCCGATAGGACCAAGTGGGTGGGGATAGTACGGTAGGACCAATGCTTGCTTCTCGTACGTTTACACCTTCTTACAACGCGTGAACTAAATGAGTACGCGTGCAATTCGTCAAACGTCAAAAACAAGTCGAAATTATTTATCAACACAATTCGTAATCGAAAAAAGCATAAGTGAGTACGCTCAGATTGCCTTGAGAAACTCAGAACCAACACAATTCACATTAATAACAATCAATATAACCCCATAATTTTGATCCAGATTGAACCAAATTTAGTTCGGTACACCTGCTGGCAAGTACCGAACCAAGAGCGGACCAGCTTAGTTCGCAACTGTTTACACCATTCGAAGCAAATATTCCGTTCTGATATAGTTCGAGTTTAGGCTATTGACTTATGGGTTAGTGCATGCATTAGTTTAGTTTGATTTTACAAAATGTTCCTGTAATTCCTGTAAATTACTGAAAAAATTTTTCATTGAATTCAGAAATCACTTAAGTCCATGTACTTTTAAGCCTTTGAACTATTCTTGACATGCTTTTTACATTCACATATTTTAGGATTTTTTTGATCTATGGTGCTGATATATGTAGCAAATGTGTTATTTTGAAGTTTATATTAAAATCATTGGGAAAGCTGGTTAGTTTTTTTCAATTATCTCTGAACAAGTTATATTATGTGACTTAGGTTGTTTCTGAAATCAGTGATTCAATTTTTTAATGATACATTTGACAGTCGATATCGATAAAATCTCGACTTTTGATCCGCTATATTAGTTCAGTCAGCTGACGGCATCGATCAATAAATAAAGAAACGTCAAACACATGCGCAACATCCCTAGTGTAGGGCGATAGTGTTGAATATTTTTATCGTTTTTTCATTGATGAAAAGCGCAATAAAACCAAAAGACAATGTAATTTGAGAAACTAATCGGTTGTGGAAGAAATACTACAGGTTAGATTAATATAAATAATTTTTGACGCATATTACATTGCTTCATATTTTTGTTTGCATCTATTATTTATTGACGTCTGTTTCTATATTATGCGGCTGAGCTGCACAATGCTGCAGATGTTTATATTTTAATTTCTCCTGCGATTCAATTTTCAATTTACCAGTATTTGTAGATTTTCAACTTCATTAGATCATAACTGATCAAGCTCATCTCAGTTATTGCATTTAAAAATGTAAATTCTATTTATTTGTCTCCATAATTGAGTGAATGTTTGGAAACTTGTTTCGTATTCAGAATACTCATGTAGTTTTATACTTTTATAGCAGCAGATCAGAACCAACCGCTCTGACTAACCAACCGCTGAGTTCTATTCATAGAAAAGTGACATACAGGGTGTAACAGAGTAAGTTAGCCTAGTTTACACCAACAACTTGGTCCGCGGACCAAGTACTAAATTCGAACTATATCAGAACCAAACATTTGGTTCGAATGGTGTAAACAGTTGCGAACTAAGCTGGTCCGCTCTTGGTTCGGAACTTGCCAGCAGGTGTACCGAACTAAATTTGGTTCGATCTAGATCAAAATTATGGGGTTATGTTGATTGTTATTATCGTGAATTGTGATGGTTCTGAGTTTCTCAAGGCAATCTGAGCGTACTCACTTATGTCTTTTTTGATTACGAATTATTGTGTTGATAAATAATTTCGACTTGTTTTTGACGTTTGACGAATAGCGCGCGTACTCATTTAGTTCACGCGTTGCAAGGCGGTGTAAACGGACGAGAAGCAAGCATTGGTCCTACCGTACTATCCCCACCCACTTGGTCCTATCGGACCGAACTAAACGAGCTTTCGGTGTAAACTAGGCTAGTGTTACAAGTTACAACGTGAAACTGTAGATTCGTTATCAAAAAAGAAAAAGATTTTTCCTCAACGAAAATTTTCCGCGGGCTTTCGTTTTCGATATACCTACAGGGTGTCAAAGTTATGAAAAAAAAAATATTTTTCTTTAATTACTTCTAAACCACTTGGAATATTTTTATCAGATTTGGTACAGTGTCAAAACTCACTAGTTAGGATTATTTTATTAAAAAATCGATTCAAAAAATTAACCAGTGGCGTAGTTATAATACACCCTGTATATCGAAATCGAAAGTCCGCGGAAAATTTTTTCTAAGGAAAAATATTTTTCTTTTTTGATAAAGAATCTACAGTCTCACGCTGTAACACTTACTCTGTTACACACTGTTTAAATGTATTTCCTCGTGTATTTCAAATTCAATCGCTGCTTTTTTTTTCAGAAAGTCATGCCTAATAGTTATCATTTAAGTAGGACCTAACTGACAGATTTATGAATTATCGGAGCAAGCACCTCAGTGTAGTTCCTATAAATCCTATACAGTACACAGTACACCACATTTATTATTGCGGGAACTCATCCTTTCTTGTTAAAAATAAAATAAGTTTTTATCTTTCATATTCAAGTAGGTATTACGGATTACGGCCGATATTTCAATGTGAGGTACCCTTCTTTAACGTTAAGCTGGGATTCAAATTGCCTGCCGTAAGTGCCGTTTATTTACACAAGTGAAAGAAGTGGCTCAATTGAAATACGGCACTTACGCCAGACAATTTTAAAATCCATGATCCACCTCAACGTTAAGGATTAAGGGTTAGCTCCGAACCTAAAATTTATTTCGGACTCACCCTGTATAGTTTGTCCCGAGGTTTGACCATGATTGGACTTGAATTATTTCACTTTAACTAACTCGGTGTATAGTTGCAACACAGCTTATACTTAGCTCGCAAAGCCGGCCAATATTGATATATTTCATTTCCGGTAGCTCGGGTAGTCATTTGTTTTTCGTTTAGTTTTTCAAGAAATATCCTGAAATTTTTATTTTTCTTTTTCAATAAAGTTTCATCGAAAGTTTCTGAAGAGCCAACCCAAACTAACCCCTATACACGATTTTCAATCATTTATTCATTTTTTACATACAGGGTGTATTGTAAGTTGGTTTTTTTTTCAACACTGTACTTATAAGTAGAATGAAAGAAGATGAGAACATTTTTAAAATAAAATTATGTCCGAAAATGCTTCGTTTCCGAGATACAGGGTGTTGAAGTTTTAAGAAAAAAATGTTTTTTTTTCATAACTTTCTTACCACTCCAGATATCTCCACACATGTCGTACACTTCTTTAGACCATTAAATTACAATTTTTGAGGTAAAAGTTTTTAAAAAAAAATTTACCGCCACTGGTAGGTAGATTTGTATTGAATTTTTTTAAAGAAAAAATTATGAGGCCACTGCTTTTTCTTGAGATCAATATAGTTTTTGAAATACTCATTTACTTCAGAGTTAACTTTGTCTCTTGATATTGATACGACGAACGGTTTTTGTTCAAACAAATGAAAACCGTTTTGATGCTTGGCAAAATCTGATATGGTAAATACATTTCTTTATTTTTTTTTTCGAGTTTTCGATAAAATGTTCTTGGAGAGATTTGCTCCTGTCTCGTATTACAAGGAATACCCCAACTTACAAAGGGTATGTGTGTGTTTTTTTCTCTATCATCCTTTTGAACATATCAATGAAAACAAATCACCATAGTTGAGTTGAAAAAAATCAACACAAAACTTTTTTTCACGGGACATTCTGTATACAGGGTGTTTCATTAATATTGAGAAAAAATTCAGGAGTTTTCCCGCTCGAAAATAAGAAGGAAACCTCCTATAAACATGTGTCCGGAAATGCTTCATCACAGAGGTACAGGTTGTTGGAGTTTTATTTTTATTTTTGTTTTTTCCAAATAGTATTTGCACCAATCTTGATCTTTTGATGAAAATTGGTTTTTGGGTTTTTTTGTCATGCGAAATTCGAATTTGATCTTAGTATGGCTCTAACTTGTAGAGGGCGCTACCTACACTTAATTTTCCTATTATTAACAGCCGTAACTTTTTTGGACGTGCCTGTATTATTATGTAAAAATCAATCAGACTTCTTCATCATTTTTACGCAGAACAAGTATACTTGTTAAAAGTCACTGAGTGCAACCATTTTCGAGATATTTGGATTTAAAATAAAAAATACATTTGATTTAGGGATTATGGTCAAGCAAGGTCCTGCATTTAAAAAAATAAAAATAAGGATTAGTCTTCCTTGTTGAAAATAAGAAGGAAACTTCCAATAAACATGTGTCCGGAGATGCTCCGTTACAAAGCTACAGGCTGTTGATTTTTTTTATTTTTCCATATTTTATATTTTTATAATATTTTATTAAAAATTGATGTTCACATCACTCATTATTTGAATTTTATCTTTTTACTAAAAATATGTAGCAACCGTACGAAATATTTTATTAGTTTACCTCCGCCATTTTTTCAAAATCAGATGTATTTATTAATTCAAATCCGTATATCTCGAGAATGGTCAATTGCCTGTAGCGACTTTTAACAGGTATACTTTTGCTGCGTGGAAAATACACATAAATCTGTTCTGTTGCTTACAAATTTTGAAGAGGTACGTCCAAAAAAGTTTTTGGCCGTTCATAGCAGGGAAATACGTGTAGGTATCTCCCTCTACAAGATGGAGCCATACTAAGCATGACAAATGAACCCATTAACACCAAAATATCGACGTTGCTTCAAATATTATTGACAAAAAACAAAAATAAAAATAAAACTTCAATATATACCCTGTATCTCTGTAATGAAGCATTTCCGGATACTTGTTAATAGGAAGTTTTCTTCTTATTTTTAGGCAGGGAAACTCATACTGAATTTTTTCGCAATAATAATGAAACACCCTGTATTTCCAAGTATAATTTAATTTAGGATAAAAGACTTTTTAATGCCGATCTTGAAAATGTATTGTTTGTCGGTATTTGGTTCATCTACATATTTTTAAAATGTTTATTGATCCGTTCAAAACAGTACAAAATAACTGATTTTCAACATAACCTCCATCGTTTTCTCCAATAATTTCTTTGGAAAGAGTTTTCTTTAGTGATTTGAAGAGTCTGCATTCCGAAGTGCCTTCCTATCCAAGAATCCTATTTCTCGTCGAGATTTTGTGTACTGTTCTGGCTGGTGTCGAATCATAAAAGTTTATATTATTGATTATTGCTGAATAGGTATGCTTTCTAGCATGTTTTCTATTTCTTTTTGGAGCAAGTGCAAATACCTATCACCTGTTAATGTCTATCAAATATCACTGAATTTTGAGTGGGGTCAATTACATCCATCACTACAATTCAAATGTAATTAAAAAAAAAAACGATCTTAAATGTGATACACATTATCAAAAACGAATTCAACATAATAAAACACCATATCAGATTAGAGATTTTGCCATGCATCATAATGTTTTTTTTTGTTTGAACGAATACCGTTCGTCGTACGAAGAAATATCAGGAGACCAAATTAACTCCAAAGTAAATGAGTATTTCAAAAATAATATCGATTTTAAGAAAGAGCAGTGACGTTCTATTTTTTTTCTTTGAAAAAATTCAAAACAAATCCGTTCGAACGCCACTGGTAAAAAAAAATCCAAAACTTTTACATAAAAATATGTAATCTAATGGTGAAAAGAAGTGTACCAAATTTTGTGGAAATATCTGAAGTGGTAGGAAAGTTATGATAAAGAAGGCATTTTTATCTTAAAAGCTTAACATCCTGTATCTCGGAAATGAAGCATTTTCGGACATAATTTTATTTGAAAAATTTTCTTATTTTTTTGCATTTTAGTGTTTAAAGAAATGTATTCAAAAATAACGCTTTATAATTTGCAGAATCACTTAAAATTACCTTCAAAATACAGCGCAATGTTCAACTTCCTCCTGCTTTTATGTTCCCACTCCACAGTTTATGTTTTCTTTCTTTCGAAATCAACGAACAATAATATTCTTTATCGTGTCCCGTGAAAGTATTCGTTGTTTGGAAAAACAAACAGAATTAGGATCTGCCGAGAGATCTGCGTCGTGAATCGATGGAATATAATTGGAAATTAACGCTTACAATGATAACAATAATTCGTTATGATATTCTATTTCTCTAATAATAACCACGATACTTGAACTTTCTACCAATCAGGTAACTTAGTATAAATTACATACAGAGCCAATGCTACTAGAGCATATTTAGATGCTGAAAAATCCAAAAAACATATTAGCGATTGGTTTAGACGAAACCTGCCTACGCCACTGGATTTTTCATCCCCTGAAATGGATCTGTACCAAATTCCATGAAAAAATATTCAATTCAAAAATATTATTTCTGTGCGTAATTTTTTTTCTATTTTTTTTTCAGTCTCGTTTGTTTTTTTTCATTGTATTTTGACATGAGAATATCTATTAAATGTTTATATTTAATTTTTTTTTCCTGATCGATTTGCCATCGCAAGAGTTTCGAGGTAAAATACTTCTTGGTGCATGAAAAAATGAATCGTTAATTTTTAATATTTTTTCATGAAATTTGGTACAGATCCATTTCAGGGTATGACGAATCCAGTGGCGTAGACAGATTTTTTCCAAAAAAATGGCTAATATGGATTCTGGATTTTTCAGCCTCTAAAATATAATAATAATAATAATATCTTTATTTAGCAAAAATGCTATACATGTTACATTAATAAATGGTGTATTACATAACAAAATTGAATGCTGATAAAATAAATGAATAAATAAAATAAACATTCAGAATTATTGAACATGTATGTAAAATATACTGACGGAGACTACTCTTAAATTTAGGAAGACTATCACATTCCTTGATACTAGGAGGTGAACAATTGAATTCAAAGAGCCCTTTACATAACACTGAATTTGACATTAAATTGGTGTTTGTTTTGGCAACTAAAATAAAGTCATTTCTATTGCGTGTATTATAGTTATGGATTTGTCTAAACAAGTTTACTCTACCACACACATATTGGGGCAAAATGCCTTTTTTTATTTTGAAAATAAATACAAATACATTATACACGATTTTTTGTTTAACGGAACACATGTTTAATACACTCAACATCAATCTGATTGGGGTGTATATGATCTACTAGGCCTTGGTTTTTTTAAAAAACTTGACGCCGTCTGGCCTCAAAATAAACCTTTCCACTCTCCACATTTCAAAAAAAACATCGTTAACATCGCTCCATAAATAAAAATGTTATTGGGGTGGCCCGCTTTTGAATGGGTCACTCTGTAGGTCGAAAGGAAGGGTCGAACAATATTTTTGTTGACATCACAAATATCAAATGGTTTTGAACATATTGTCTTATACAAGCACACAAGCTAATCCAGTTTCCGTTCCCCCGATGATATGAATACATCCGTTTCCTCTCTATTACAGACCTATCTTCGGACTGCCTCCATAATCGAACAAGCCAAATAAGGAACAAATCAATGTCTTTTGGCCTCAATTTGATTCCAATATTGGTTACACGTGTTTCGCCAATCTATGGCATCATCAGGCCTTGGATAATAAGTCAAATGTACAAGAAACACACATTCACATATCAGATTGGCTAAACACGTGTAACCATTATGGGAATTAAATTGAGACCTAGAGACATTCATTTGTTCCTTATACAATTTTGAAAAGCCTTTTCAAAAATCTACTTACCTACTATTACCAATGAAAAAAAAATGTCAAAGGTTCTAATCATTGACTTTAAATACTAGCCTTATAAAACTCAATGGTTCTAATGAATTCTTTCAAAATGATCATTAGTTCATTGGCTGCTCATTTGTGTTGTGACTGTGACACATTGTTTTAAAGTCGAGTATTTGCGTCAATCATCTATTTTTAAATTGTCTCTTCTGCATTGGGACTCATGATAATGATTATTTTTATAATATTCTGATAGTTATGTATCCGATCTCTTAGATCTACAGGGAGTAAATTAGGGAATATAAAAACTTTGAAGCTTGAATCTTTGGCTAATTTTAAGACAAAAAGTTCATATGAAGATGGGTACACAACGCTTTTTTTTTAAGTTAATTATTGAGTTTCTCGTCGTCAATACTCTCAGTATCCCAATGTTGTCCATTTGCCGTCCCACTAAACAAAAAATATAAGCAATAAACCAAATAAAATAGTTTTTTTGGACGCTCTGAATCTCAGAAACCATGCAGTTGTGTACCCATGTTCATATTAAACTTTCTGTCTTAAAAACAACAAATTTGGTACACGTTGTCAGTGTATCAAGAGCAGTGATTGGAGTCTAATTGAGGCATTCTTAAGGCAAAGTTTAGTAATAACAAACAGTTGGACCACTTTCGAAAACACGCGAATCCGGCGGAGGACTCATTATTTGGAACGTTTGTCGGCCGCTTTGAACCATTTTTGCTGGGCGGGCTTCTTTGAATGGCATGCTTTGACGCGCGGCCGCTTGTGATACGGATTTTTCAAAACAGCCGACGACAAGTGAGTTAACTTATTGTATATAAGTAAACTTTTTTCTTGACAAGGTATGGTGCACCCTTAAAATACGACAGAGCTTTGTAACCAGTTGGCGCCCTTAAAAAATGTCTGTTTTGATTCATGAGGAATTTAGTTCTTAAAGTTTTCTTGCTCTTGTTATTTTTCAAAAAAGTTTGTCGTTTTCATCAAAAACCCAAATATCTTAGAGACGTATTGTCATATTATTTTAAATCGACGAAAATGTTAACGTTGGCTATGAAATCAAACAGTAGACATGACTATTCGGTAAGTAGGTCATTTAATTAGTAATTTCTGCTGTGCATCGTCCAAATTTTTATTTCGTTTTCTTACTCGATATTTCCAACGCGAGTTTGTTATAAAAAATCGGTGTTATTGATCAATATTTGATTGCTCGATTCATTTGGAATTTCTCCAAAACACTCTCCTGGATCTAGGTATTTGACGAGGTGCCAGTAGTGCCCTACAACTTAGACTGGGTCATCATCATACACGATGGAACATGGCCTCATTATTACTTTAGACACCTTTCAAACCATCAGTTTCCAAATTAAATAATGGATTGGATTTTTTTTTTATTATTGTTCACAAGTTTGACTGGTTATGAGCAATGGCAACATGGCATCGTTCGATGCAAAATGGCCACATTGATCTATCAGTCAGGGTCAGATTATATGGTTTTTACTCAAAAACAAAATCTATTAATTTTGTCATAATTTTTTTTTTACTATGACAAATGTACAAAGGTGTGACAGGAAAAAAGTTATTTCTAGTAGTGAATATTATCATTTTAAAGGGGTCCAAAGGAATATCTCTTCCTTCATATGCACGAAGACTACTGCGGTACTGAAGGCGTACAACGTCGATAGGCATAAGATCACGGTGGATTTAGCGCAGTAGCAAAGCCACGTCTCAGGCTCTAAAGGGCGTCCGCAGGGATTGAAAATACTGACGGCCAGAGGCAACTTGGTTGTGTTTACCACCTAACCATAGACTAATATCGTTGATTGAATAAGTTACAGGAAGATGCCTAACCATATGGGAAATAAAGAGACCGTTGAAGGTATTCCCCGTTAGGAGCCGCTAGTCTCGGTCATCTGTTTTCCAAAACATTAATCATCTTAACCTCAACGCGAAAGATTTCTGTAAACTTTTGATCTACCAATTTGGTGGCATACCAGCACGGTTGCCAAGTCGCTATCGGGAGTTCGGGGCGTTCTGGGATGGCACGAGCAGTCCAACGATTATTGTAAGGTTCACATTGAATTTCATTCGATTTTGTTGAAATTTTCAGAAAGTTTTTCCGAGGTTTTCAAGTATTTTTTCATTTGAGTCTAACTTTTCCAGGAGCAAACCTAAAGCAACACTAATTCTTGATTTTGAAGAAAAAAGTTTCACGCCACTGAGAATTCACGAAGTGAAAATATTTTTTTTCATTTTCCGTTCAATTTTCCAAAAAAGGTTCTTTTTTTCGGTGCATCGTTTTTGAAGTAAAAAATAAAAATCATTGTGATGTTACTAATTTCAGAAGAATTCACAAGTATTAAACCGTTGATTGAATACTTATTCAATCAACGATTAAACACTAAGAATAATGAGAAGTCAATCTTTTTCATAGTTGTTATGAAACGAGTTCACTGTTTTGCTTAAAAAGGAACAAAACTCTGGAAATCTTGATAGCATGAGACGTTTCGAATCTACACACACAAAATCGAATTCTACTATTATCATTATTATTTTTAACGAGACGTTTGTGGACATCATGATTACTTACAAAAAGTGATAATCTTATATTTTTTATTCAGAACTCACCTTACTTGAATTACCCAAATTTCAGTCGATTCTGAAATTGTTTGCGAAATTAAAAAAAATATATATACATTGTTTTTCACTTAAAACTCCCCACGTCAATATCTCGGAAACGAATAGGAATATTTGATTTCTGTAAAAAGTAGTCAATGTGTGGGGTCGGGTAGTTATTTTTCACGGTTAAAAAAATTCGACGCCTACCAAGAATAAAGCGTCGCGACGCATCGAAAATATTAATCGATTGCAGGGACTTTGAAATTATGCGCATGCTAAAGTACATGTTATTTATAAACTTTTTTGTTATTCAGTCGAACTCATTTATTCTACTCAGTTTTGAGATATACAGTGTGTCCAAGATAAGGATGTCTATCATGGGGATCTTGAAAACTGTGAGTGATACAAGGTCGGTTAAATGGGGGCAAAGTTGCGTATTTTGATGCTTAACAAAATGCCGTTTTAAAAGCCAAGAAATTCCGACTAAGGCCGAAATTATTCGAAAAAAACCGAAATTTTTCAAAATTGTTTTCATGTTTTTCTGACCACATTTGAAGAGATATTTTGAAATAAATGGAACTTCTTCATTGCCACTTTTTGCCCTTCACAAGATAGCGTTATTAAATTGAAGAACCGACGTTTCGTCTATGAGAAGCCATCATCAACTTTGTTTTTTTAAATACGGTCCTGGATTTTTTATGACGGATTTTGAGGGCCTCTTATGTTCCTAAACCAACAATGTATCGCAATTATTCAAAAAAATTATGTTGATGGATTTTTTCATAAGAACTCATGTGTTAGAGAGAGACAAAAAATACATTTTTAATCGGATTAAAAACAACCTCCTCTTTCTTAATTAGTGCGATACCTCGTTGGTTCAGGAACATAAGAGGCTCTTGAAATCCGCAATAGAAAATCCAGGACCGTATTTAAAAAAACAAAGTTGATGATGGCTGCTCATAGACGAAACGTCGGTTCTTCAATTTAATAACGCTTTCTTGTAAAGGGCAAAAAGTGGCAATGAAGAAGTTCCATTCATTTCAAAATATCTCTTCAAATGTGGTCAGAAAAAAATGAAAACAATTTTGAAAAATTTCGTTTTTTTCGAATAATTTTTATTTTTTTGCATTTTAGTGTTTAAAGAAATGTATTCAAAAATAACGCTTTATAATTTGCAGAATCACTTAAAATTACCTTCAAAATACAGCGCAATGTTCAACTTCCTCCTGCTTTTATGTTCCCACTCCACAGTTTATGTTTTCTTTCTTTCGAAATCAACGAACAATAATATTCTTTATCGTGTCCCGTGAAAGTATTCGTTGTTTGGAAAAACAAACAGAATTAGGATCTGCCGAGAGATCTGCGTCGTGAATCGATGGAATATAATTGGAAATTAACGCTTACAATGATAACAATAATTCGTTATGATATTCTATTTCTCTAATAATAACCACGATACTTGAACTTTCTACCAATCAGGTAACTTAGTATAAATTACATACAGAGCCAATGCTACTAGAGCATATTTAGATGCTGAAAAATCCAAAAAACATATTAGCGATTGGTTTAGACGAAACCTGCCTACGCCACTGGATTTTTCATCCCCTGAAATGGATCTGTACCCAATTCCATGAAAAAATATTCAATTCAAAAATATTATTTCTGTGCGTAATTTTTTTTCTATTTTTTTTTCAGTCTCGTTTGTTTTTTTTCATTGTATTTTGACATGAGAATATCTATTGAATGTTTATATTTAATTTTTTTTTCCTGATCGATTTGCCATCGCAAGAGTTTCGAGGTAAAATACTTCTTGGTGCATGAAAAAATGAATCGTTAATTTTTAATATTTTTTCATGAAATTTGGTACAGATCCATTTCAGGGTATGACGAATCCAGTGGCGTAGACAGATTTTTTCCAAAAAAATGGCTAATATGGATTCTGGATTTTTCAGCCTCTAAAATATAATAATAATAATAATATCTTTATTTAGCAAAAATGCTATACATGTTACATTAATAAATGGTGTATTACATAACAAAATTGAATGCTGATAAAATAAATGAATAAATAAAATAAACATTCAGAATTATTGAACATGTATGTAAAATATACTGACGGAGACTACTCTTAAATTTAGGAAGACTATCACATTCCTTGATACTAGGAGGTGAACAATTGAATTCAAAGAGCCCTTTACATAACACTGAATTTGACATTAAATTGGTGTTTGTTTTGGCAACTAAAATAAAGTCATTTCTATTGCGTGTATTATAGTTATGGATTTGTCTAAACAAGTTTACTCTACCACACACATATTGGGGCAAAATGCCTTTTTTTATTTTGAAAATAAATACAAATACATTATACACGATTTTTTGTTTAACGGAACACATGTTTAATACACTCAACATCAATCTGATTGGGGTGTATATGATCTACTAGGCCTTGGTTTTTTGAAAAAACTTGACGCCGTCTGGCCTCAAAATAAACCTTTCCACTCTCCACATTTCAAAAAAAACATCGTCAACATCGCTCCATAAATAAAAATGTTATTGGGGTGGCCCGCTTTTGAATGGGTCACTCTGTAGGTCGAAAGGAAGGGTCGAACAATATTTTTGTTGACATCACAAATATCAAATGGTTTTGAACATATTGTCTTATACAAGCACACAAGCTAATCCAGTTTCCGTTCCCCCGATGATATGAATACATCCGTTTCCTCTCTATTACAGACCTATCTTCGGACTGCCTCCATAATCGAACAAGCCAAATAAGGAACAAATCAATGTCTTGGCCTCAATTTGATTCCAATATTGGTTACACGTGTTTCGCCAATCTATGGCATCATCAGGCCTTGGATAATAAGTCAAATGTACAAGAAACACACATTCACATATCAGATTGGCTAAACACGTGTAACCATTATGGGAATTAAATTGAGACCTAGAGACATTCATTTGTTCCTTATACAATTTTGAAAAGCCTTTTCAAAAATCTACTTACCTACTATTACCAATGAAAAAAAAATGTCAAAGGTTCTAATCATTGACTTTAAATACTAGCCTTATAAAACTCAATGGTTCTAATGAATTCTTTCAAAATGATCATTAGTTCATTGGCTGCTCATTTGTGTTGTGACTGTGACACATTGTTTTGAAGTCGAGTATTTGCGTCAATCATCTATTTTTAAATTGTCTCTTCTGCATTGGGACTCATGATAATGATTATTTTTATAATATTCTGATAGTTATGTATCCGATCTCTTAGATCTACAGGGAGTAAATTAGGGAATATAAAAACTTTGAAGCTTGAATCTTTGGCTAATTTTAAGACAAAAAGTTCATATGAAGATGGGTACACAACGCTTTTTTTTTAAGTTAATTATTGAGTTTCTCGTCGTCAATACTCTCAGTATCCCAATGTTGTCCATTTGCCGTCCCACTAAACAAAAAATATAAGCAATAAACCAAATAAAATAGTTTTTTTGGACGCTCTGAATCTCAGAAACCATGCAGTTGTGTACCCATGTTCATATTAAACTTTCTGTCTTAAAAACACCAAATTTGGTACACGTTGTCAGTGTATCAAGAGCAGTGATTGGAGTCTAATTGAGGCATTCTTAAGGCAAAGTTTAGTAATAACAAACAGTTGGACCACTTTCGAAAACACGCGAATCCGGCGGAGGACTCATTATTTGGAACGTTTGTCGGCCGCTTTGAACCATTTTTGCTGGGCGGGCTTCTTTGAATGGCATGCTTTGACGCGCGGCCGCTTGTGATACGGATTTTTCAAAACAGCCGACGACAAGTGAGTTAACTTATTGTATATAAGTAAACTTTTTTCTTGACAAGGTATGGTGCACCCTTAAAATACGACAGAGCTTTGTAACCAGTTGGCGCCCTTAAAAAATGTCTGTTTTGATTCATGAGGAATTTAGTTCTTAAAGTTTTCTTGCTCTTGTTATTTTTCAAAAAAGTTTGTCGTTTTCATCAAAAACCCAAATATCTTAGAGACGTATTGTCATATTATTTTAAATCGACGAAAATGTTAACGTTGGCTATGAAATCAAACAGTAGACATGACTATTCGGTAAGTAGGTCATTTAATTAGTAATTTCTGCTGTGCATCGTCCAAATTTTTATTTCGTTTTCTTACTCGATATTTCCAACGCGAGTTTGTTATAAAAAATCGGTGTTATTGATCAATATTTGATTGCTCGATTCATTTGGAATTTCTCCAAAACACTCTCCTGGATCTAGGTATTTGACGAGGTGCCAGTAGTGCCCTACAACTTAGACTGGGTCATCATCATACACGATGGAACATGGCCTCATTATTACTTTAGACACCTTTCAAACCATCAGTTTCCAAATTAAATAATGGATTGGATTTTTTTTTTATTATTGTTCACAAGTTTGACTGGTTATGAGCAATGGCAACATGGCATCGTTCGATGCAAAATGGCCACATTGATCTATCAGTCAGGGTCAGATTATATGGTTTTTACTCAAAAACAAAATCTATTAATTTTGTCATAATTTTTTTTTTACTATGACAAATGTACAAAGGTGTGACAGGAAAAAAGTTATTTCTAGTAGTGAATATTATCATTTTAAAGGGGTCCAAAGGAATATCTCTTCCTTCATATGCACGAAGACTACTGCGGTACTGAAGGCGTACAACGTCGATAGGCATAAGATCACGGTGGATTTAGCGCAGTAGCAAAGCCACGTCTCAGGCTCTAAAGGGCGTCCGCAGGGATTGAAAATACTGACGGCCAGAGGCAACTTGGTTGTGTTTACCACCTAACCATAGACTAATATCGTTGATTGAATAAGTTACAGGAAGATGCCTAACCATATGGGAAATAAAGAGACCGTTGAAGGTATTCCCCGTTAGGAGCCGCTAGTCTCGGCCATCTGTTTTCCAAAACATTAATCATCTTAACCTCAACGCGAAAGATTTCTGTAAACTTTTGATCTACCAATTTGGTGGCATACCAGCACGGTTGCCAAGTCGCTATCGGGAGTTCGGGGCGTTCTGGGATGGCACGAGCAGTCCAACGATTATTGTAAGGTTCACATTGAATTTCATTCGATTTTGTTGAAATTTTCAGAAAGTTTTTCCGAGGTTTTCAAGTATTTTTTCATTTGAGTCTAACTTTTCCAGGAGCAAACCTAAAGCAACACTAATTCTTGATTTTGAAGAAAAAAGTTTCACGCCACTGAGAATCCACGAAGTGAAAATATTTTTTTTCATTTTCCGTTCAATTTTCCAAAAAAGGTTCTTTTTTTCGGTGCATCGTTTTTGAAGTAAAAAATAAAAATCATTGTGATGTTACTAATTTCAGAAGAATTCACAAGTATTAAACCGTTGATTGAATACTTATTCAATCAACGATTAAACACTAAGAATAATGAGAAGTCAATCTTTTTCATAGTTGTTATGAAACGAGTTCACTGTTTTGCTTAAAAAGGAACAAAACTCTGGAAATCTTGATAGCATGAGACGTTTCGAATCTACACACACAAAATCGAATTCTACTATTATCATTATTATTTTTAACGAGACGTTTGTGGACATCATGATTACTTACAAAAAGTGATAATCTTATATTTTTTATTCAGAACTCACCTTACTTGAATTACCCAAATTTCAGTCGATTCTGAAATTGTTTGCGAAATTAAAAAAAATATATATACATTGTTTTTCACTTAAAACTCCCCACGTCAATATCTCGGAAACGAATAGGAATATTTGATTTCTGTAAAAAGTAGTCAATGTGTGGGGTCGGGTAGTTATTTTTCACGGTTAAAAAAATTCGACGCCTACCAAGAATAAAGCGTCGCGACGCATCGAAAATATTAATCGATTGCAGGGACTTTGAAATTACGCGCATGCTAAAGTACATGTTATTTATAAACTTTTTTGTTATTCAGTCGAACTCATTTATTCTACTCAGTTTTGAGATATACAGTGTGTCCAAGATAAGGATGTCTATCATGGGGATCTTGAAAACTGTGAGTGATACAAGGTCGGTTAAATGGGGGCAAAGTTGCGTATTTTGATGCTTAACAAAATGCCGTTTTAAAAGCCAAGAAATTCCGACTAAGGCCGAAATTATTCGAAAAAAACCGAAATTTTTCAAAATTGTTTTCATGTTTTTCTGACCACATTTGAAGAGATATTTTGAAATAAATGGAACTTCTTCATTGCCACTTTTTGCCCTTCACAAGATAGCGTTATTAAATTGAAGAACCGACGTTTCGTCTATGAGAAGCCATCATCAACTTTGTTTTTTTAAATACGGTCCTGGATTTTTTATGACGGATTTTGAGGGCCTCTTATGTTCCTAAACCAACAATGTATCGCAATTATTCAAAAAAATTATGTTGATGGATTTTTTCATAAGGACTCATGTGTTAGAGAGAGACAAAAAATACATTTTTAATCGGATTAAAAACAACCTCCTCTTTCTTAATTAGTGCGATACCTCGTTGGTTCAGGAACATAAGAGGCTCTTGAAATCCGCAATAGAAAATCCAGGACCGTATTTAAAAAAACAAAGTTGATGATGGCTGCTCATAGACGAAACGTCGGTTCTTCAATTTAATAACGCTTTCTTGTAAAGGGCAAAAAGTGGCAATGAATAATTTCCATTCATTTCAAAATATCTCTTCAAATGTGGTCAGAAAAAAATGAAAACAATTTTGAAAAATTTCGTTTTTTTTTCGAATAATTTCGGCCTTAGTCGGAATTTCTTGGCTTTTAAAACGGCATTTTGTTAAGCATCAAAATACGCAACTTTGCCCCCATTTAACCGACCTTGTATCACTCACAGTTTTCAAGATCCCCATGATAGACATCCTTATCTTGGACACACTGTATATCTCAAAACTGAGTAGAATAAATGAGTTCGACTGAATAACAAAAAAGTTTATAAATAACATGTACTTTAGCATGCGCGTAATTTCAAAGTCCCTGCAATCGATTAATATTTTTTCGATGCGTCGCGACGCTTTACTCTTGGTAGGCATCGAATTTTTTCAACTGTGAAAAATAACTACTCGACCCCACACATTGACTACTTTTTACAGAAATCAAATATTCCTATTCGTTTCCGAGATATTGACGTGGGGAGTTTTAAGTGAAAAACCCTGTATTCTCAAAAAGTGGTTTTAGAAAAACATCAAAAACTTGCCTAAAAAAATAGGTTCTCTGTTCTCTGCATTTGTTTGCGAACGGTTGCTTTTATAAAAAAAAAAACGTTTATCACTGTGCATAGAAATGTTGTCTTCATCACGATAAAACCTATAATTTTGCGGATTCTCAGATCCACATTTTTTATGGTTTTCGAAACATGTACAATATGTTTGGGTTTTTCTTTTTCAAAAATATTTTTATGAAGATTGGTGATATGGTTTCTCATAATTGTGTCAAACAAAACAATTATTTAAGAAGACCTCTCTGTACAGGGTATCCCAAAAATATACCGACAAACTAAAAGAGATGGTGGGGGACATCAAAACAAATATTTTTTGTCCAGTACATATATATTTCCGCAAATAACTCGTTTGGGCTCTAGAGCAAGAAAAAACGCTTTTTTGGTACTTTATTTTGCGCATTAATTAAATCGCTGCTTACTGTGCAGTCTTTTTGCCACCAGTTGTTTGTTTGTTGGTTCCAAACATTTTTGGTCGCAATTTTGTTTATTTTAACGATGCGAACACATTTTTCTATGATCAACATTTTTTTTTTCATTTTCCTAGTCATCATTTGCGAACATATGTTTACTGGACAAAATTTTTGTTTTGATGTTCTTAGGACCCCTTACAGTGGGGATATTTTTGGGACACCCTGTATGTAGTTTTTTTTAAACAAGTTGTGATGATTATTTAAATGTCTCTTCAATACAAAACTATCTTACATTTTGAATATTTCTAGTAGGTTTATGTAGAAGAGACTCGTTATATTTTTGGAAAAAAAATCATTTCGGACAATTGAATTAAACGAAAGTTGGTCTCTATTGAATTTAACCGTTGATTGTATTTTAACACTTTGATGGCCTACGAGAAAAGTCTCAAGCCAAAAATTATCCCTTTTTTATAGAAGAATATTATGCTTTGTCTAGTTATAGGTATAGGAATGTAATCTATCCTAAATTTTACTTTTATACCTACGGTGTGTCCACTCTGAAGTCGCCCACCCTGTATTGGTTATCGATGATTTTTTGTTTAAAACACACATTCTGGGATTTTATTAAAATCTTATTAATTAGAGCGTACAGGAAGACTCAATGAGCAGTATAAGTATCAAATTGACAAAAAAAAAATAACCAAAACAGTAAAATTTTTTTTTTTGATCATTCTGATTGAAATTCCGTTGTCAGATTTTTCCTAAAAAATCCCCTAATACGATTTTTTGAAATTTGACTCACTTTGAACCCTCATAATCACCCAAAAGTACGTTCCTGGAACTGAGTGGTATAATGTTCAAAAAGTGTTTGACGAGACCTAACAAACAAAAAAACAAAATGAAAATCGGTTGATAAACAAAAATGTTACAGGGGTGGGACACCTCAGAGTGGAAACCTTGTATTATCGTTAAAAAACTTTCACGCGTTTTATCTGGGAAATCAAGCAATTCCGGAACCAAGTAAGTATTGAGCCTTTATTCTTCTCATCTATCTTAAAAAAAATTACACTCGTCTTGAGACCCTACAAAAATCATAAATAATTACCTCTTATAGTAGTCAGTGCATGTCCGCTCAGACTTAAGTACAAATTCATTTACTAGGTATATGTACCTGATGAGAACACGTGTTGTACAGGGTGTAACAGATTAAGTGTTACAACGTGAGACTGTAGATTCTTTATCAAAAAAGAAAAATATTTTTCCTTAGAAAAAAATTTTCGCGGACTTTCGATTTCGATATACAGGGTGTATTATAACTACGCCAATGGTTAAATTTTTTAATCGATTTTTTAATAAAATAATCCTAACTAGTGAGTTTTGACACTGTACCAAATCCGATAAAAATATTCCAAGTGGTTTAGAAGTAATAAAAAAAAAATCTTTTTTTTTTCATAACTTTGACACCCTGTATATCGAATACGAAAGCCCGCGGAAAATTTTCGTTAAGGAAAAATCTTTTTCTTTTTTGATAACGAATCTACAGTTTCACGTTGTAACACTCACTCTGTTACACCCTGTATATAGATAAATTAAATCCAAATTAACTTAGGTATTCAACCATCATACGGATGTTATTTATCAAATGATAGATCATCTCTATCTCTTCCCTATATCAATTGAAGATTCACTCAATTTGACAACACTGCTTGTCGCCCAAACCGAATTTCGTGTTTTAGTATTTAATGCATGCTCCCCGCAAGCCCCCACTTCTACCCGACATGTGACGGCTTACTAAAAATGCCGTCAAATTCATGATGGCAGCACTAATCAGTCCATATATTCGTGGGCATCAGCTGTTGTTGACAAAGACGGAGGATGGTATTCGCATTTATTAAAGAAAGATAGGAACAGTTTTTGTCGCGAGCCACGAAAATTTACACAGACATTAGGTATCTTCCTGTACTTATTCAATCAACGCTAATATTATATCACCTAACGTACAGCTCATCGTCACAGACCCTCTGTGCCATGGGTATGACTACGTTGCAACCAGAGCTAGGATAGCCGCGTACTAATCCTAGCTATAAACACACGCAGCTAAAAGAGATACTTTTACAGAGATGGATTGTTTAACATAAGTTTCTGTATTATATGTTTTGTTTGTATATATTTGGAAACGAATAAAGCTTATATATATATTATCATTTTATAATAAGTCTTATTATAAAATGCTATTATTGAATAGTCCTGTTTTCCAAATACTAAATGTGAAAGATGATATTTTATAATATAACCTACAGTTGTTTTGTAGAGGATGTTACATTATCTCTGATAACATTTTTGTCAACTGTAACTTTTTTGTTTTCAAAGGTATCGGAACGAAACAACGATTACAAACCATATTGTATAGTTCTAAAAAATGCACTGAACATGAATAAACAATTGAATTTGAATTTGAAAGTTTTTTTCTGTTTAAAAATAAAACAAAAAACTAACGCTTTTCCGAGATGTTAACCTTACTCCCAACCATTATGAACTCCTAACTTTTTTTTTTTTTAAATGGAATGCCCTGTATATTATTGGATATTTCGATTCTTCTCAAAAATCTCAGTTCATTTTATAAAGCATATCATATTATAGGTACCTATCTTCAACAGAAATTAACATTTTGCAAAAATTAAATAGTTCACATACCCTGACAATCATATGAATATAGACTAGTAATAAACAAACTTTGTGATAGCCAAATTATCTTTAAAGGCGATATTTCAAAATGTAAACAATTTTTAGTATTGTTCATGGCACGCTTTCCTATCAATATAAGACTTCTAATTTTTTTTCTGTTGCCACACGACATTTTCTCAAAAACCGTTGAAGATAGGATATAGGTATATGTTATGCCGAATAATATGCTTTATAAAATATACTTAGAACTATACAAAATGGTATTTGTTTCGTTTCGATACCTTCACGAACAAAAAAGTTGCAGCTGATTAAAATGTTATCAAAGATAATGAAACACCCTGTACATAATACACTGCTCCAAAAAACCAACGCAACACATTTTAGATCTTAATCATAGATAAAAAATATATATACGATCTTAATATAACCTCTAAACAAGAAATTAAAACAATGAAAAAGTACAAGGCTTCAAGGTTTTGACAATAAAAAGATTCTATTCTTGTTTCTAAATGGATCCGTGAAGGAAAGAGTTTATTTTGAAGAAACTATTTCCCTCATTGATGGATGAGTTTTTTTAGTTATTTCTAAATAATTCTCCAGAGTGTTTTGAGATGCAGTTAAACGCGAATTTAATCAAGTGAAAATTTAAACACTCTGTGGAATTTACAGTTGATAACAGCTTTTTTTCATTATCAAAACCTTGAAATCTTGTCCTTATTTTAATTTCTTGTTCAGAGTTCAGCTTCTCCTTTTCACACGCTTTATCATTAGCTTCACTTGTATGTTTGCACCGGAATCATGGAATTCGATTTTTACCGACTTCGGGCATTGAAGTATAATTCCGATAACAGAATCGAAATGAAGATTAAATTTACAAGAAAAAACTTTAAAACATTAAATTTTACATAATTTGGACTAGTTATTATTATCAGAATTATACCATACCATTTAAATTTTTGCGGTAAAATGAAAAACACTGTTTTTAATTCAAGTTACCCCTTCTAGCAACTTTTCTGGAGACAGTCACGCATCACTGGATACGATATACGAAAGAACTCACATTTATCTTCCAAACAAGCCTATACGCAACAAAATCGGACAATTCGTTTATAAGTTACAGCCACTTGAACAATTACACTTTCACTACCTTCCCCTACTCACACGAAGATTGGTACGCCAATGAGCCCTGTACCAAAAAGACGTGAAATTGTCTAGGTTTTCTAACCAGGTTGATAAAGATATACCTCAATCTGAGAATTTCCGGAGAAATTTCGAATTTTAATATTTAAGCTTTGATTGCGCCCCCTAGTGGCAAAATTTCGAAGTTAAAAATATTTTCCAGCATTTTCTCGTGGCAACTTTAGTGATCATATTTTTTTTCCTGAACTTTTAGGTCCAGTAGTTTCCGAGATATGGCCGGTGGCCACCCTTGCTGGGACACCCTGTATATGAAAGTTGTAAAATAAAAATGTTTACATTCAAATAAATAAATAATAATTTTGGTACCCACAGATTTTGCAATGTAAAAATTTAGCGTTATGTGTTTAGTACTGATATTGCATTTCTAATCTTTAAATAATGATTATTTATAAACGTAGCTATAACTCTTTTACTTTGAAACTTTTATGTAGGTGATTTTTGGAAAATCTAATACTTTTAACAAGTCCTTCAAGCTGTTGAAATAAATGACTCAATTTTGAAAACACCCTGTATACCTACCTATATTGATGTATGCTTGATATTTTAATAATTTGAAATAAATGAAACCCTCGCTTGTGAAATTTTACAAATGTTTGTTAAGTTAAAAAATTATTGAAAAAAATTAAAAAGCTATGGCAAAAATCACCCACACGAAAGGTTATTAAATCGATTTGTAAAAGATCGGTATCACCCACGTTCCCACGTACCTGATAAATTCGAAAAATCCGGAAGATATCCGGTACCTGAATATTGCGTCTTGCCAAACTGACTCCAGTACGAGAAATCTTCTGATTTGTAACCCAAAGTTTGTAAAATAAGGGATTCCAGGAAAAAAACATATACGGAAAAGTTGTGGAGAAAATAATAAACAATTATGGAAAGTATGTCAAATTAAATAATTTTGATGAAAACTTCTTTATTAATTTTTTTAAAAATGTTAAACTTCTAAAAAATAACTTTCCGTAATTTTTCATAATATTCCGAATATAAATCCAAAATTTTGTTCCAATCCGTTGCGCACTTTGTCTGAAATTCTTTGAAACAGATATTTTGCATCGAGCGGGTGATGTAGGCTCTTAAATGCAGGTCACTTTTCTTCAGGGACCGTTAAAAGAATCCAAACATCATTTTGGTGATCATTTTGAACAATGTCTGTATCTTCTCAGTGCAAAGTGTATGTTATTTCTATTGTTTAAATTGTTAGTTTTTCTATTAGATAATTCTCATTTCATCTTTACACCTTATTGTAGAGTCTGCCGTTTAATTTCATAGCCAACGTTAGAATTCTCGACGATTTCTAATATGACAGCTACAATATTTATCTTCACATATTTGGGTTTTTCATGAAAATGGGAAAGTTTTTTGAACAACAAGAGCAAGAAAAATCTTAGAACTAAATTCCTCATTGAGTCATGTAGGTTGAAAGTTGGCAAACATTTTCTATTACAACGGTCATAAATTGAACTACGATCGTTTTATTTTGCCAACTCCAAAATAAAATATTTGCTTTGATGAAAAGAAACGTTCGAGAATAGACAACAATGATAATTTTGGAATTGGTGATCAAAACCATTAATTTGATCGAGAAAATGAAGTTAATAATGTTCAAATATTTGATCTTCTCATTTCAATTAGCGAGCGCGTCATGGCATTTGATTTTTTAGCCCTCCTGTCAATAGAAATATAAGCTAAATGGCAGTGAATCTTTATGCGGCACGTCGCTTGGTGGCGCTGCACTCAGTAGGATTGTTATTTCAAGAATGTAATACTAGGTGACGCTGTTTGCTGGTCGATAAAGACGTTTTTTGTATATTTGCTGATAAATAAGCGACACTTGTCAATTTTGTGAAAGTTCTTTGGAATGGTGGCGAAATTTGACATTTTCAATTCAATCAAATTAGAAATTCATATTTTACGTCTGTGTGATATTTTGCGCTCATTATATGGCGATTTCTTGATCTTGGTTGGCAAAATCAAGTGACCACGATAAGCCTGCTCATCCTCCAACAACACTTTACCGGAATTCCATCTGGTTTTTCTCAAATACACAACTCTCATCACCTTTCCAACCAGTTCAAAAACCAACTCCAATAAAAACACAAATTTTTCCCGAAAATCCTGAATAAATTGAGCACTAACCCCCATATGCACCGTAAAAATCTAATCCGGATGAAGACTTCATCGCGATTATTTTCCTTTAGGTTGTATGGAAGATAATCGCGATAAAGACTTCATCCGGATTAGATTTCTACGGTGCATATGGGGGTTAATAATTTCGAGAATAGCAATTTGGTACCCGAACATTCTGAATATCACCAATCACGCCGCAGACGAACAATTTACGACACCTAATAATACCAATAACAATAACTAATAAATATCAATAACAAAGACAAACTTTTCAAGAATTTGCCAAACCAACAACTCCGCCCTTCAAAGTAAATTATTACCTTTCTTTATGCCTTTGTTTATTATTATTGTGTCAATTATTGACAATAGAATATTTTTCAGGTTATATATATAGCTCTATCAACATGAATCAACCAAAGAAATCACATAAAATCTTTGTGGGACTTGGTGGCATCAGATTTTCACCAAATGAAATCCACCAGTAATTTAAAAACGTGGTGTGGTGGACCATCACACTTCCACCACGAATAAAAACACGCTTTGGTGGCATCTTGTTTTCACCTGGTGAATGTCTGGTGGAAAAAAAAAACACGCTCATATTGTTTGTATTTCTTGGATTTATCTAACTATGTTAGGCTGACTGCTGAGTCGTGGTCGGGTGTATTTTTTGCTAAAACTTCATCAATAAATTGATTCGTAATTTGTGTCGATCTGATGAATCAAACTTTCCGTTAATTTTTTTATGAAAAACAACTTGTCTTCGACGCTTCTTGGTTGTCAGTTAGAATGACTGACCGTCATCTAGTGAAAATTCAAATTTTATTACAAAATGAATGACATTCGATGTCGGAATACTTAAGTTCATTTCAATGTCATTTTCATTGATAAGCAACTCAAGCTTGCAGAATACTTTCGATTGGTTGTGAGGTTATCATCTGTACAACTTTCTGAAATTAATTTCATTAATATCCTCATTCCAGAACCATGTCGGACTTGAGCAAAACCAACAACAAAACTATGGAAATTTATCTAAAAAACGAAGAAGTTCAGAAGAAGGATGGTCGAATGACTTCAAGCACTTTGTCTACTATATCTAGTTTGGCATCTCCTGGGGATTCAGGAGTTCAGATGCTTGACAGTGATAGTGAACTTACCTCTGTGATGTCCAGTGCTTCCGGTGAGTTACGACATATATTTTATGATATATTTGTGTTCTTCTTTAGCTTTGTATTGTTGCTCAATATACACTTATCCCGTCTAGAAGCATGTTTCCATATTTATCTCAATCGAAAATCAATCTTTCCTATAACATCCAGTATAATAAACAATTTAAATATTTATTATACCTACTATGTTACAACTATTTATCGTGCTTTTTTTGAGTTTATCTCCATAAGACTGGGCGAGAAAATTTCAATCTTATTTATGTGCAGTAATCCATAAATTTCTTCTGAATTGAAATTATTCTGGAAAGTCTTTGCCTTGTGGAGTTCTTGTTCTTATTGAATGTAGTGACAGTAGTGAATATTGATGAAGAGACAAGTATATTTAACATTGGAAATCTGTTCAATGAGACCTCAAACTTTTCACAGTCCATATTTTACGGTGTCGGTGAAAGTCCATTAGTCCAATATTTAGGAAAACATCTCAAATGAGAAAGTTGTACATTTATCAGGAGAGAATACATTTATTAGGAGAGAAAATAACAATCTACAGGGTGATTCATTGAGGGTAACTAGGTCGCATATCTCAGTAAAATAATAGTGATATATATAATAGGAGTTTGGAAAATTTTCAGCAAAATATGTTCATCCAACACATGTCAGTTAAGAATGTCATTTTAGACTAGTAAACTATCAAACAACAAACTACTATCAAATAACTAGTATGTTATTTGATAGTGTACTTGTCTAAAATGACATCAATAGTGACAGTCTCAACTGTTAATTAAATCACATGTCGATATATTCATTCCTTTGAAAGTTATCTATTTTTTACCAAGATAGCTTCATAACAAAAAATGCAGTCGCTCAAAAAATTAATCCATCGGACTTATCTGTGGAAGTAAACAAATCCAAATCTGTCGGCCAAGGTAGTGTTTTTATTGTTTGTAATGATAGTGAATCCTTAAAAAAACTTCAAAACAAGGCGGCCGATGAACTGTCTGAAAACTATACAATTGAAATTCCGAAAGCAGCTAATCCAAAAGTTATTGTCGTTGGTGTGCCACCATCATACTCGTATGGACAATAGGTTAGGGAACTGTTAGTTGGGTTTAACCAACAACCCTCCCAGCCTGTTGGGGGAAGAAACATTGTCACCAATTGTAATATATGTAATGAATAAACTTGTTCAAAGAGATATGTTACTCAAACAGTAGACACACTGGGGGCGCCATAATGTACAGGGTTATTCATTATATTTTGACACCCATCTACAGCTCTTATTGCGAGTGATAGAAAAAAACTTTAAATACAAAAGTTTTGGTTATGGGGGTTATGTAGAAAACATGTAGCTTCGTTTTTAATGGAATGTTGATAGTTTATATGATTAAGTTAGTGTTGTGAATATTTGTTGTAGTTTAAAAAAATATATTTTTTGAATTCAAATAGTTTCAAAGTGACTGAACCAAATGCCTACAAACCATATATATTTGAAATCAGATTAAAGAGATCTTTCATTTTAGTCAATAATATACAGGGTGTTCCATTTAAAAAAATATGACTTAATGAATTTTTTCTATGTTATGATTTCGATTTGTTGATTCCGCTATCACCAGAAGATACTACGTGAAAAAAACCAAAACTTTTGTATTTAAAGTTTTTTTCTATCACTCGCAATAAGAGCTGTAGATGGGTGTCAAAATATAATGAATAACCCTGTACATAAAAGACACCCTACGATATGTAGAAACTTGTAATGAGGCCGTAGATAACAACTATTGGGCAATTTGGTCAATGATATATTCTGGTAAGAGCACTGCTATGGTAGGAGCCATTTACAGATCTCCAAACGCAAACTGTAGAGTATTCCTAGATTACCTCGAAGGAAAGTTGAATGATGACACTATCCATCAGCAAAAAACAGTTATCATGGGAGATCTCAACATAAACTGGCTGGGAAATGGAGGGGATACAGCAGATTTCAGGAACATTTTACACGCAGCAGGACTCAAACAAATCGTTGAAAACGAAACAAGAATAACGGATGTGTCTTCCACCTTAATTGACCACATAATAACAAACGATTTTAATGCCAAAGAGGTTGCAAGAGATTTTCCTATTTTGAGTGACCACGAAATTGTTGGTACTCATTTAATGTTTGAAATATCAACAGAGAATATACGGGATGTTTATTTTAGAAGTCTAAATCCAGGGGTTATATCGAGATTGACCGAAGAATTGGTAGGAGCACAATGGAACTACACATCTACAGACGTAAACACTTTATATGTAGACTTTATGAATATAATTCGATCTGCATTGGACAAAATGTCTCCTCTGACAAAATATGAGCCGAAAAAATATCCCTGGATCACAAGGGTTGTTGAAGAAGCGCATAACAAAAGAAACAATGCCTATAAAAAAAATTCTTTGACTAGGAAACCTGGGGACTGGAATGACTTTAAAAGACTTCGGAATAGAGCAATCTCCATATGGCGTAACGAAAAAATAAAATACCTTGACCAGAATATAGACAAGTGCAAAGGAAATAGCAAAAAAATGTGGAGACCATTAAAAGATCTGTTAGGCAATGGAAAACAACTGGTGGACTTGAAAGATATTGACTTTGGTGGATGTGACGAGAAAATAGAAGAAAAATTCAATAATTTCTATTCGTGGATATCTCAACAAGCATAGAAAAAAGACAGTGGGACTCTCAATTGACGAAAAACAACGATCACCAATTGCTTCGCTTTGAAACTATCAACATTTCGCAGCTTAAAATAGCTATTTACCTAACAAGTGCGGAAAATTAGTTTTTCCGCACGAGTCTGCCGTTCACCGACCGACGCGTAGCGGAGTTCGGTGAAGCAGCCGAGGGCGGAAAAACATTTTCCGCAAGTGTTAGGTACAATAGTTTTTCTACAGACGTGCGGAAATAAGGATATAATTCGTAATTTAAAAGTTTCTGATGCAACTAATGACAAATAAATAATAATGAATGTCGAAATGTGTAACTAAGCGACCATAGTTACCTGGAAACCTGGTTGCTGTTTGCTTATGATATTGTTAATTTTGACATATCCGTCCGCACGGAAATGTCGTGCGGAAACATTTTTCCGCACTGGTGCGGGAAATCTGATTTTCCACACGGATATCGGTGCGGAAATAGTTATTTTCCTAACAAGTTCGCAAAGTGATGCTTTCCCGCACGCAAAAGCAGTTAGACGAACGACGCGGAGTTCGGATATGCTTTAAGGGCGGAAAGACACTCTGCGAACTTGTTAGGAACAATATTTTTTCTACGAGCGTTCACAGATTAGACACGAAAAACTTTAGATAATATATTATTTGAACACACTTAAAAACATAGAACTTGAGAATAATGATTATTTATGCTTAACAATATATTTATATTGAAAGAACAGTTTGTGGCGGCAGCTGGCAATTGGATAATATAGATTTAATAACTGATGAGTTTCTTTTGTCGGGAATAATGGACTGTGTTTGATGAAAAACCTCTATTGTTCTTTCAGCGACGTTTCGACGTTTGGTTTACGTCTTTATCAAGCTATAATACAGCACAATGTCAAATTACACAAAAAATTATTATGTCTAGGTGTTGAAAAAACTTATCATTAAGAATAGTAAGGTGAACACAATAATAAACGGCCACAAACATTGAAAAAGGCCGACAGATATAAAACTAACATATAAACTATTCAGTCACATCCACATAACATCACATTTTATGCCAGAAGAAAAACAATTACATTTGATAAAATTGGATAAACTAAACACATCTGAATACGTTAGGTTGTTAATATGGTCTAATTCTTTGTTATAAAACTAATCCTATCAGTGTCGATGGCATGGTAGTGAAACACCGTTGTCACATGGTCAATAAAGTCCGCAATTAAGGTGAACGTTCGCGCGTTGCTTTGAATTTTTCGATTAAACTATTATAGATGACTGACAAATGACTGACATCAGTTCTATAATTAACCGTCACCTCTGACGAGGCTTTAATGAAAACCATTTCGGATATATTTCTTTTGTAGTAATTCGTTTCATTATCTAAGATACTCACGTCCTTGAATGAAAATTCGTGGTTATGATCGAAATGATGGGAGGCCAAAGCAGTTTTCTCTAGTTTGTCTGACCAATATAGGTCTTACCACATTGGCACGGAATACTGTAGATAACGTTAGATCTATTAGATATCGATATAGGATCTTTCGGACGTGTAAATAGTTGCTTCGTGGATTTTATATTATAGAAAACGACTTTAAAATTATTTTTATTTATTTATCAACGCCTGTATTTTTTGGGATAGTCCAGCTATGAAAGGAAATCGAACATGTCTTATATTTTGCATTTCAATGTTCTTTTTATGGTTGTGTTCAGCTCCAATCAAATTTTTTCTTTTGAATTTTTCTATTATTCCATTAACGAAACTTTTGGGATAGTTGTTGTTCCTTGCCATACGTCTCCATTTGCTGAAATTCTGCTCCCAGTAACGAGCGGAGCTCAAATGGACGATTCGGTAGAGCAGATTAGAAATAGTTGCTATTTTGTGTTTCGTAGCATGGTACGAGAAATGATTCAGTATTCTACCTGACGCTGTTGGCTTCATAAACCAATCAGTTGTCATAGAGCCATCGTCACCTCGAATGACAGTAACGTCAAGGAATGATAGTCGTTGATCGGATTCCTTCTCCAAGGTGAATTGGATTTTGGGGCAAAGTGAGTTGAAGTATTCCAGCAGGTTGTCTATCTCCACTTCAGGCGCGCACAGAAAAGTGTCATCCACGTATACAAACAAAAACGGAATATCGAATGGAATGCTCTTCACAACTTTTGTTATAACAAAGTTCATAATCAGATTGGCAAGTACAGGGCTTGCTGGGTTACCCATGGCACTTCCGTCCAGCTGTCTATAATCAAAATAACAATTTGGAAACTTGATGTAACTAGAAAGCTGATGAATGAGTGTTATGAGAAGCTTAATAATTTTGTCCCGAATGAGATAGTTCTTAAGTTTAGGGAAACGACCAAAATCTCATTTAACAAAAAATTACTATCAAGAATACCAACATTAAAAAGTTACAGTCCTTAAAGAGCGATTGTACACCATTTATTATCACATCGGAGCAAAGTTTCGTGTATAATTATACCAACGTGGAGA